>CM037787.1:12271957-12321957 GCA_021229015.1 Solen grandis | reverse complement strand
CCAGAAAATGGCCATTATCTCCATACCAGGATCTGGCCTCACAGACTGATTATTAAATCAGCTAGGCATGGTACAATTTTGAAAGAAACATCAATTGTTAAATTCACCCAGACTATTAACAGAAGTCTAGGCAACAAGCTTAAAAGGATGATCCCCCTCAAATCAGGAGCTTTTATGCTTGAATTGGCCTCAGCTGAAACAGTCAATCATCTGCTCAGGCTCAAACCATTTATAGTTGGCGACACTCATCTTTTAGCTATACTCCCTCAAGGAGGACCTACCATCACAGGTGTTATCCATAATGTCCCTCTAAGTGAAGAAATTTCAAATTTTTGCCATCAACTCAACCCAATAAACTCAGAACATTCCGTATCTTCTGCAATACTTCATGCTACAAGGTTGCTAAACAAATTTGGGAAACCATCTGGTGCAATTAAAATCATCTTTTCAGGATCTGTGCTTCCAACATTAGTTAAATTAACTGATTCCCCTACCTTTTTTCCTGTAGACAAATATTCGCCACCTCCCATAAGATGCTTTAATTGCCAACGTTTCGGACATATAAACACAGCATGTCATTGCGAACAAAGATGTGCTTATTGCACCAAACAACACAATATTAAAGACTGTCCAAAAACAGACCTTCCAAAGTGCTGTAATTGTGGGGAAACACATACTACAAAATTTAGAGGTTGCTCAGCCTACAAAAAAGCATTTCAAATAACGCAAAAATCTTATGACTCTGGAATCCCTTGGGCCACTGCAGAAAAAATGTTATTTGGTTCCAAGTCAACTGATAAAGAAGTAATGAAACAAGATACTGAAACAAACATAAATATAACAAATCAAATCTCCAAAACAAATACCACAGATTCACAAATCAAAGAAAACAAGGAAGAAATGCATATTGATACAACACCAAAACTAGAAATAAACAACATACAAGAGGCAGAAATTAATAATAAACAAACTTTTATAAATCCCATAAATTCGCAACTCAATGAAAATCAGACAAGTTGTACAACAAAATTTTACAGATCTAACTCTGGACACCTTGTTAGGGAAATCAAATATCAATCAAAAACTCCATGTTCAGACGATAACATAGTAAATGAAAATACAGATTCTATCATAAATATTTCGGATAGCTTCGAGCAACAAATACAGACTTCTTCCAAAAAACCAGAAATACAACCAAAAATAAGCCCAAAGCCAAAGAAAGCTCCTTCATTGATCATTTTAGATAGCCCAGACTCCATTCCAACTGTCTCCCGGACCAAACCAACCACTGAACCAAACAACAATCAAGAATCCGAGACACAAACAACCACTAGTCCACAAAAACATCAAATTATCCCAGTTGCAAACTACACTACTCCTACTCAAACATATAAAAAAATAACATCTACTCCATCAGTAATAAAAACACCTTCCACTATTAATACAGAATGTTCCTCAATCTCTCCACTTACAGATAATAGCAAATTTAACATTACAGAAGAAGACTCACTTGTATCCATTCATTCAAGTCTCTTTTACAATAACACGGATCATTCAATCTTGAGTCTAGAAAATCACAACAGTCTGGAACTAGTCAAAGTAAATGACCTAATTATGGGCGAAACTACACCAATCATCAGTTATCCAACAAAAAATATCTCATTAGCAGACATGGAACAACAAACTACCCCGACTATAAATCTACATAAAAAAAACAAAGATTCTAGCTTTAAAAATAGGACAGTCATAAACGTCGAAAACAATTCAAATATAATAACTATCAAAATTGACAAATTAGTAGACATTACAAAAATGCTTATTAAAAATAAATCACAGGTAGCAAAGGCTAATCTAGATGAATATTTAAGAAGAGAATTCATCTCTAATATATGGAACAAAACAACAAAAACAGACAATAAAAAGAAAGAAGTCACTATCCAAGAAAATCAAACTAATCACAATCAAAATAAAATTAAACAATCACAGAATACAATCCCAGGATCACTTAAACAAGCAAAAACACCAAAGAAATTATTATCCAGATCTATAAAATATAAAGTGCAAGCAGAAAGAAATCAGCGGTTTATTAAAAAGTGCTTTTTATAATTCAATATGAAACTTATTTCATTCAATGCAGGGGGATTAACCCCACACAGACACACGGAAATAAAGGTAATGCTAGACCTCAATCCAAATCTCGACATTATATGCATTCAAGAATCAAAATTAAAAAAAAACCAGGTTAAAAATATCTCAGGATACAGAGGAGAATATAGTTACTATAATCATGAAAATAATTTCTCATGTGGGGGACTCATCACCTATTTTAGAAATTCAATCAACTATGAACCCATTAAACTAGAAAATTATAATAAAAAAGCACATGAAATACAAGCATTCAAAGTCTATACACAAAAATTGACTTTCATTTTAATAAATTTTTATTCACGAAATATAGATAAAGAAGTTTTAAATACACTAACTTCCTTGATTTTTAACAAAAATAATGAAATTAACCATATCATTATGGGAGATTTTAAGCACATCATTATCTCTGGGGCTCGGAAAACTGTAGTAATCAAGGAAATCATTTAATGGCTAAATTCAAATAATCAAGTTATACTCAATGATGGGAGTATAACTAGAATAGATCATAGTTCTGGTAAGGGTACATGCTTAGACCTAGTTATTTGCAATGCTCATGTAGCTACACATTCCTTTTGGAAAGTGCATGATGATAATTTTGGATCAGACCATTTTCATATATAAAACTATAAAAACAGGGAAAAGAAAAAAAAAAATTTAATTTTAAACAGAGTGTGATACTCACATTAAAAATTCAGAAAATATTAATATATTTAATAATAATTTAACAAATTATCTTAGATATACAAATAAAAGTATCCAATGATAATTGTAAACAAGCAATAGCAGATAGGAAAAGAGACTAAATAAATTAAAGAGACATCCAAATCCTCTGAATCTTAATAATTATAAAGAAAAAGAAAAAACAGCCAAATCAACAGTATTAAATGCAAAAAAAGAAAATTGGAATATTTTTTGCAATTCATGTACACATGATAAGACAAATAGTAAAGATTTTTGGATCAAAATAAGAAAAATAAAGGGAATGCCATCTCACCCTATTCCTCTTCTTGTTAATAAAACAAACAAAGCAACTAGAGATAAAGAAAAGGCAAATTTTTTGGTTAATCATTACTCAACAGCCTCTAGCAACTTAAATTTAGAACCAGACGTGATTAATTACCAACAAGATTTTGAATCAATTAATAGTGATTTTTTAAAGGAGGATAAATCAAATAACGATACAATAAATACCAGTTTCCAAATACATGAATTATTACAAGTTATAAACACCAGAAAAAACTCAGCTACTGGACTAGATAAGATCTCCTATATAATGTTTAAAAATATGCCTTTATCTTTACTAAATAAATGGCTTAAACTTTTCAATATGATTTGGTCACAAGGAGTATATCCAACTGAATGGAAAAAAACTTGTATCATCCCTTTATTAAAACCAGGTAAAGATTCCACTGACCCAAAGTCCTACCGACCCATTAGTCTCACATCCCATCCAGGCAAGATTCTAGAAAGTATGGTTAAAAATAGGCTAGAATTTTTTTTAGAATCAAATAAAATATTAAATAGAGAACAATCCGGATTTAGAAAAGGGAGAAGCACTTTGGATCAATTATTTAAAATTCAACATGATGTTTTATCAGCTAAAAACAAAGGCCACTCAGTTTTAGCAATTTTTTTAGACCTAGAAGCTGCATTTGACCTAACCTGGCATTCAGGAGTTTTATATAAATTAAGGAAATATGGTATTACAGGCAATTGCTTCAATTATATCAAATCATTTTTAGAAAATAGGAAAATCCAAGTTAAAGTAGGTAACAAAATGTCAGACATCAAAGAAATAAATAGAGGTACCCCACAAGGAGCAATTTTATCTCCCATTTTATTTTCTATTTTAGTAAATGACTTACCAGAAAAATTAAATAAAATAGGGATGACTACCAGTCAATTCGCTGATGACGCAGGGACATGGACATCTGGTCCCAATATCCCTTTTTTAACCAAAAAGGCTCAAATAGGCTTAAACACAGTATGTGACTGGGCCAAAGAATGGGGTTTTAAACTAAGTAAACAAAAAACAAAACCCAAATTAAATTTGAAAAAAAGGTGAAATTTCTAGGTATGTGGCTTGACCAAAAATTTACATTCTCAGAACATATAAATAATATTTTAAATAGATGTGAAAAAGATATTAACCTTATGAAAATGTTATCAGGCACGGACTTCGGGTCAGACAAACATAGTCTGTTATTATTATATAAAACTCTTATCAGACCAAAAATAGAATACGGAGCATCGATATACTCTTGTGCCCAAAAATCAATATTAGAAAAACTAGATAAACTCCAAAATAAGGCTCTAAGAATAGCACTACGTGCCCTACCTTCCACCCCTGTACATTTATTAGAACATGAAGCAGGTACCCCCCCTCTGAGCCTGAGAAGAGAGGAACTTATTATTAAATATTGGGCTCGATCAAATTCTAGGAGGGAGGACAACCCCGTAAATGCCCTAATAGGCACTGGATATTTTATAAATGCTAAATATACCAAAAGGAAAACTTTTAAATTACCAATTGGAGCATATACACAGGACCTCTTAGTTGAATACAATCTAATAAATACCATCACTGCTGATCTTAGACCTTCCCATGTGCCGCCTTGGACTCTTCTTTCCCCAATAGTTAATTTAAAATTAAAAGAAAAATTTAATAAAAGTGACAACCCAAATATCATAAAAGTTATAACAAGTGAATATATTGAACACAAATATAATAAATTCTTACAAATATTTACAGATGGCAGTAAAGATCCAAATTCAGGTAAAATAGGAGCAGCCTATACTATTCCGCATCTACAAATCCAATATACGGAAAGACTTACAAATAATTTATCAATCTACACAGCGGAGTTATTTGCTATTATTAAAGCACTTACCTGGATTTTAGAACATAAGCCAAATCAGACAGCCATATTTTCAGACTCTTTAGCTGCTTTAATATCTATTAAAAATAATAATAGTAATTCCAGACCTGAATTAATTAAAGAAATTTATATCATGTATAATAATTGTCTATCTGAAAAATTAAATGTCCATCTGATCTGGTGTCCCGCACATGTTGGTATCAGGGGAAATGAGGAAGGTGACAGAGCGGCAAAGGAAGGTCTCCTATTTACAAACATTACAAACCCCTGTCCACTAGCTAAAACAGAAGTGTACTCTCTGATTAAACAACAAATCAAAAACAAATGGTCAAATTTATTAAAACAAAATACATTTTATGATACTTTTAGTAGATCCACTGCTAGTTTTAATCAACCAAGTATATATTCCAAATCAATAAATCTAGATAAATGTATTACCAGACTTCGTTTAGGCACTAACCTTTTATCTGGTAATAGAGGAAAATATATTCTAAATTTACAACCTATGTGTGCAAAGTGTCAAGTCACCAACACTACGCAACATTTTCTATTGAATTGCAAAATTTTTAAAACATATAGATCAAAACTTATATCTGCATTAAAAACAGCGGGGTTGTCTTTCTCCCTTGAGCATATCCTAAATCCTAGCAAAGCCCACAGCAGGTCAGTATATCAAGCCCTGGCTGTCTATCTGATAGACTGTCAGATGACAGACAAGATATAAGATTATTTTATGTAAAATAGCTCCTTGGTTGATGCATAGTCTGGGCGTCAATATTCTAGAGGAGGGTCATCCTGAGAGCAAATGGCGATCAAACATATAAACGTTATATGGGAACTCTTTTGTGTCCTGCACCGTGGCCATAATTTTATTGTAAATAATGTACTTTTGTACATATATTGTTATTTTTTACCTATGCATTATTACATATTTTTTACACCCTATGGGGCCGTTTTGTTTGCATAGAAGTGGAAAATTTCTTATATATTAAATATTTCTTAATCAGCGAGCCTGGTGCGGGGACAAAATAGAGTTCTACACCCCATCCATCATAATGTGATAACATTGTGACATATAAACAAAATCTTAACTTTTAATTGGGATTAATTCCCCTTGTCACCTCATAGTCAATCAGTTCACTTCAGATCTGATCTGAGGTGATAACGGATTTTTTAGCTAATTCTTATATAGCCTCTTCAGGAGGATTCAATTGTCCTCTCTCCACTCAAAGTTTAATTAAAACATCGTTTTAACTTATTTTTAAACCCTGGGGCAACATTCTGTTGTCCAAGGGATCGATTGACTGTGGGGTGTCAAATTTTAAAAAATATAACTATTTTATAAAGATGGGTTGTATTGATCGCCATTACCATAGACTTCATTACTTACCCCCTAGGTTTTTTCTATTTTATTACTTAGGGGGCCAAATATCTATTTTTTAAATTAAATTGTATATATGAAAATAAAAACCATGCCTACCTATTCGTTGGTTACACCAACACACAAAACAATATATTATAAAAAAAAAACTTGTACTCTTTCATTCCTGTTTGAGTACAGCCCACTCAGGACAATTGACATAGCTCCTCAAACCCCTCTAGACACAGGGGGGGAGAGAAACTAAGTATATATTGAAGTATCATCTTCATAATTGTAAAATTATGTATATAGACTTCCCCTTTAATTAGTAAATTACTGGGGAATTAGGGTAATTTATCTTAAAGGGTCAAGGCTAAAAGCAAGATTAAATAACAAATAAAGTTATATAAAATACTTATATGACTTAATCATCATTATGACATTTTAACCACCCTATGTTAAATAACTCATCTTTTATTCATCATAAACATCTGTGATAAGATATACACAACACATTTTAGATAAACTACATTTTACAAATAAACATCCTTTTATCAACTACTCGCCAAAATGACAAGCTCAAGGTGCGAGTTAAAATAAAAACTCAAATCAATCAATCGTGAACAAAAGCCATTGTTCGCATTTCCGCTCTTAAATCAACACACGCCAGACACTAGGATTAACTTTTGACACGTGAATAGGCTATTGTTCGCATTTCCGTCCCTGAATCAACACACGCCAGACACTTGGGCGACTTTAAAGGGATTATTTTTTGACAGTTGAATAGGCCATTGTTCGCATTTCCGTCCCTGAATCAATACCGCTATTGTTCCATTGCTAAAAATAGATCGTCTATTGTTAACGCAGGTGGTATGGACCTGGGAAACGAGTATGAACCGATGCAATAGTTAGCATTCATTTGAAGGTAGGACGTTAAACAGAACACATCGTAAAGGTAGATTGAGTATTTTTATTACAGTATTATTTATAGAGTAGACATATTATCAGATATATATTATTTCATAGTAACCATCATTATTACTGTTGAATCCTATTATTGTTATATTTGATGTTGTACCCATATAGCAGACATTATATTTAATTATTAAAAAATATTAATATGATTTTTATTGTAGAATACCCTTTAGGACACAGTCTGAGATCGAATGGCAGTGACCCTCAATTTCCGCGAGTAGATCTTAGATCAAGTATACAAGTCACCTCTGTATACTATGACCGCCACGCATGTGTACACATTAGAAATAAAATGACCACTTGTTACTTTTATATAATATGATGAACATTTTTTATTTTTTAATCCTATTGTCTACCGATGTGGTCATTCTAAATATAGACCAATGATGTCATTCTAAAATTAGATGTCATGCTAAATATAGAAACCAATATGGCCACCGCACATGCGCGAAAATATCCTATGACGTCACTCCTGCGCATGCGCAGTCTTGACGCCAAACCGCTGCCCCTACTACTCTTAAGATAAATTCAAAATGAAATACAAATTCATGTCAGATCCTGTATAAACACGATAATTTACTTATTTTAAGAACATGTGAAATGAAATGAAATGAAAAAAAAAATACAAAAATAAATAAGATAATGAAAGTTTGTAGTTGTAGGTTTGCTAACACATATATACATATTGATATAAATATTATATTATTGTGCTTACAGTGAGCAGTCCATTAAAGCAAGTTTTGTGTTCATCTTTACTTCTAACGACCGTGTTTTAGCAAGGTTAACGCTGGTTTATAAAACTATGTTGATTGACTTGATCCTTATAACTTTGAGAAAGCAACATTATAACATCTCTCAGCGCTCTCAGTGCTTTGGTCTTTTTTATCTGAAACACGGCTAGTTACCGTGTAGTGCAGTATCAGCGAGTGAGATCATTATATGCATACATTCAAGCAGACGTTTATTTGCAATTCGTATGTGTAAGAAAGTGTTAGAAGATGTGTATTGTTTAGGAAGTAAAAATTGGATTGAGTAATCCACTTAAAACAATTCACAATGGCGGACATTAACAAAGGTTTGTTAAAATTTACTATTGATTTGTACAAACAACTTACTGCCGGTGGCGACAATGTATTTATATCCCCGTATAGCATATCGTGTGCGCTATTTCTAGCCGACCTAGGCTCAGAGGGGTCAACAGACCGACAAATCCGGGCAGCTTTTGGACTCGATCGCATCTCGAAATACGACACACAGCATGGGGTAAAAAGTTTGAGAGTTGGTCTCCTGTGTTTGCCTGAGAGTTCTACACAGCTGCTCATAGCGAATCGAATTTTCTCCAAACTCGGTCTAGATGTTAATAAGCAGTATGAGAAAGACGCAAAAGCTCTTCATGATAGTGTACTGCAACCTCTGGATTTCGACAACAAGGCCGAAGAGTCACGACAGGTTATAAACAAATGGGTAGAAGAGAAAACTAACAACAAAATCAAAGATCTTCTTCAGCCTGGTGTAATTGATTCTACGTCACTTCTTGTTCTTGTCAACGCTATTTATTTCAAAGGTAAATGGCTGACCCCTTTCCGTGCGACAGCAACCCAAAGAGAAGATTTTCATGTCACAAAAACTGAAAAGAAAAAAGTAGAAATGATGCATATGATGGAAGATATCGGTTATTTCGCAGATGGAGCTTTAAAATGTTCGGCCGTTCAGCTACCATATAAAGACAAGACAACCATGGTGTTCATTCTCCCAAAAAAACTTAACGGATTGCCACAACTCGAGAAGTCTTTGACAAGTGATAAAATCGAAGCATTCCTGAAGAAGCTAGATATGGCCGAAGAAAAAGTTATTCTTGGGGTCCCGAAATTCAAAATGACAGCCACTTATGACATGAAAGAACCATTAAAAACTTTGGGGATAACTGACATGTTGGAAGCCGGTAAAGCGGATTTCTCAAAGATGGTTCCAAAAGAAACCCAGGCATACATTAGCGATGTCATCCACAAAGCTTTTATCGAGGTATGAGACATGTATTTTTTACTTTACCCAATTGTTTATATAAATGCTGTTGTTAGTGAAACTTAGTATGGTTGTCGTCTTATATTTATCCGTTTTAAGATAGGGATGTATAACACGGATAACAACCATATATTTGAAAACAAATGTTAATTTTAATTAACACGACAAATTGTTTGGTTTTCTTTGGCAGGTCGATGAGGAAGGGACGGAAGCAGCGGCGGCCACTGACATGGATATGATGCTAGGGTGTGGATTGCCTCGAAAACCGCCTGTCGAGTTTATCCTTGACCACCCTTTTATGTTCCTAATTCGGGACAGACAAAGCGGCACCATTCTTTTCATGGGAAGGTTCACCGATCCGCCACAGTAATTCTTTGGGTTTTTATTCGATGATTATGACGCGCAGCTTCCGAATTGCCATGATTACATAACCAAATAAGGACATTTACTATTTAAAATGGTTTTGTTTCTAGCTTTACAAGTCGGTGTCCGTTAAAACTTAGTAAAATGCAAGAACTATCCTTATTGATATGTTTGGTACATATTCATATACAGCCGAACCTCGTTTACTCAACAATGAAACTCAAAGGCCTGGCTACATCCGAAATACTTCATGGCCGCTAGGGCCGGGGCTGATTTGCTTTATATGTATATACAGATATAGTGAAATCTTTAACAATATAATCCACAAAAACTACCTAGCAGAATTTAGAAATATTCTGGCACGCCTTTTTATTTTGGGTAACTTTCTACCAGTTTTTAATTTTGCTCGAATTATTCCCATCTGTTAAAAGCATGGCTGCTAGGGGTGGGGCTAGTCAAAATCCTCTTCCCCAATTTCTCTGACTGGGATGCGTAAAAGTTTGGCAAAGATTTTTTTTTGGTGACCTTCTACCAAGGTTGCTAATTTAATTCTGATCTGAATAAGAATATGAGCTAGGGGCGGGGCTAAATGGCTTTATAATTATGATAATGCATAAAGTGAAAAATTTAGTAATCTTCTCCAAAACTACAGGCCAGATTTCAAAATATTTTCGAGCAGATACCCTTGGGTAACTCTCTAACAAGACTGCTCAAGTTATTCCATTAAGTTAAAAACATGACGGTGCTAATTTGCCTTATATGCATAAACTTTGAAAATATTCTTCTCTAAAACCAAAAGTCCTAAGATATTGTGTGTATACCATTTGTTCATGGCTCACTACCAACATTTTCATTTTATTGTGTGTATGTGTGTGTGAGAGTGTGTGTGTGTGTGTGTGTGTGTGTGTCACATTTCTTGTGACTTAATGTATGATTGTTTTGTTAACAGAAAGGGATCGATATTTCATCATATGATTTGTTTTCAAACTTTGACTAAAGTCGTTCATGTTTGTTGAAAAAAATATCAATCACTGACTAGTTATTATTGCTTATAATTTCAATATTCATAACCCTTCATTAATCCTTTTTTAATAAAACGTGTTTATATATTATCTTCTTTGAATAACGACTATAGCTTTGTAGATGATTAAAAAATATATAAAGTATAAAGAAAATAAATGACTTTGTTTTGTTTTCAAATTATGAAAATTGATTAACAAGTTACTTAGAACAATAATCATTAATTTATATCAAATAGTATCTTAAACAGAATGAAAGTTAAAGTATATACCTGGATACGAAGAAAAGACCCACCAAATCCTGGATAACTCAACATTGGCTAATTTCTCCTTGACGTATTACAATTCGCAGCATCTCGACACTGTCACAATGGCAGTTAGCTCCAAAAATTACATTTCTCCTAATTTCAGTGTTGTTTCCTAAACAACCTAAGTAGCTTCTCCGTCTATTATCATACACGGGTATTTGATACCAGGAAAGACACAAACGTCCTATTAGAATTCCAACATAGATCATAAAAAGAGAAAAACCCAGAAGAAGGTATATGTAAATGGACAAAAATAAAAACTCGAAGACAGGACTTTACATCGAGGGATGAGAGCGAAACTAGGCTAAGTGCAAATATTTATATACGCACTTAGCCTAGTTTTGACATGAAATAGAGATACCAACAGTTACCGTCTTGGAAAGGGCTACATGGGACGATTTAACCAGGTTGCAAGGGGCCCTAACCTTGCAGTCCCCGAGTTTCTTTGTAATCTCACGTTTCATTTCATATGATAATTTTGATTCAAATTTATTGTGAGCTTATGTTTACTTCCGTAAAATGGCTGAATTTCTCAACCTCCACTCTAAAACGTGGAATATAGTTGAATTTCGGTACTCCACAACCTATTTTCAACAAACCTGGCTTTATCCGAAATACTTCAGTAGTTCCGATTCCTTTTCTTTTTCTTTCTTTGTAAAACTACAAATGTACTATTTATCCAAGTCTATGTTATTCAAAAACATGGCTTTGACCAAAACATTTTTGGCCCTTGCGAATAGGTCCCTGTGATTTTCACAACTACTATTCGAAGTCGCCATACCAGTGGTATTGCCACTTTGAAAGCAAACAATGAAAATGTGGAAACGTATATATTGAATATCGAAATGATTTTACAGTTTGTGTTAATTGATAGTTCATTTTTTTTATTTACGGTAATAAATCCATCATTATATTGTGATCATGGTCAATCAAATGATCGTTGGAATTTCATAGTAAATGCTAGCCTTTATAGACTTTGATCAAAAGAGGATAATTCTAAGTCAATGGATGCTTGCATTTGCACTGAAGTCTTTTTAAGCGTTTGAAGGACCGTGGTAATGATTTAATGACGACTGGATTTCCTTAAAGGTAATTATAATTGTTTTTATACGTTTGTGATATGTGTTTATAATGACCGATCTATATTGACATCTGACCTGCATATAACTGATTTAAAGTTCTTCTTGAGATTTCAAAAGGTTTGTGCTTGCTGAATTATAAGTAAAACACTTTTCGAAATTACGGTGATATCTAATAACCGTACGTTTAATTTGTCTAGCTGGCACTCTATTTTGAACACGTACAATGTATGTATTGATTATGCTATTTTTTATGCATGAAGATATGGAACATCAATTACTATTTCATTAAAGTTCCCATATTAATATAAATTAAAATTTAAATCAGCAAACGATTTTGATTTGTGTTATTCAAACATATGCCTTATTCGAAATAAAACGCAGATCCCATGTATTTCGAATAACCGAGACTCTACTGTTTATAGTAAGGCAGTCATCTTAAATGTAAACAGATGAGAAAATTTTATTGACATGTTATCCGACATATAGCACCGGTCAAATGAATAACTCTTGTCAAAGTAACAAAAGCTGGTACAAATCATTAAATCAATGCAGTTCCCGAGTCATACGGGAAATTACCGGTAGTATGTGGTTGTTGTAAGAAATTCAGCTGTGTAGTGAAAACGGCATGTTGCTTCTTGATATCTGTTACCCATATGAGAGGTAACTTTTATTTGTGAAATATTTTATTTTTTGCTATGTTCATTGGACTACAAGGTGTAAAGTTGCATGCCAGACTTGCTCTCGGAATAGCCGCATAATTCGATTGTAGACTCAGATAAATGAGTATATATATAACTAAATGTATAAATATTTGACACTGTTATTTGATTAAGGAGAAAATTGTTAGATTGTTGGCCGAAGACAGATGTATGTTTTTTGTTTTTTTTTGCTCTCCAGAGCACAACGTGCTCAAGGTGAGCTTTTAGGATCAACCTTCGTCCGTCGTCGTGTGTCGTCCGTTGTTCATTGTCAACAATTTGTTTCAAACGACATCTCCTCTGAAACTGATGAAACTTGGCACGGATCATCCTTGGGTGAACCTCCACAAAAATTGCTAAAATAAACTTGACCTATGTAGAACTCTGGTTACCATGGCAACAAACAAGATTTTACTTTAAAAAAAAAAATATTCTCCTCTGTAACCAATGGCCACAATTTAATTTCCTTTGGCATATAAAATGGTCACCTCATAGTGCTTTACCATAATTGCCAAGATGAAGTTGGTCCCTTAAAAACGAGGCCCCTCGGGGGTTGGCTTGTTTCCTTTTATACTCTCTCTATTTTTATTTTTTTTCAGAATTCTTCTTCTTTAAAACCAATGGTCAGCATTTAATTTCATTTAGCGCAAATGTCACCTCAAATGTTACAGTCTACCAAAACTGCTAAAGTAAAATCTATCCTGTGAAAACGAGGCCCCTAGGGGGTCACCTAGTTTCCTTATATACTCTATATAGAAAATTTAAAAATTCTTCTTCTGTGAAACCAATTGTCAGAATTTAAATTCATTAGGTACAAATGATCACCTCATTACTGTCTACCATAATTGCTAAAATTAAGTTGATCCCTGAAAAATGAATCACATAGGGGTCGTCTATTTGCCATATATATATATAGAGAGAGAGAGAGAGAGAGAGTTTAAATTTTTTTATCTCCTGGAAATAATGTTCAGACTTAATTATTTTTTGCACCACTGATGATCTCAAGGTTTTATACAATAACTGTGTAAGAATTTTTGATCGCTTGAAAAATGAAACCTCCAGCCAGATGATTAATTAAGAATATTTTCTATCTGAAACTTGAATTTGGTTGCTGCTGAAAGAAACCAGGTAAAATCAATTGATTTGATTTTTTTAAATAAGTTCATGCACTCTGTTGAGCGATCTAGAGCCATATGACCCTCTTGTTTAAGGCTTGTTTTCTAGTTTCAAAATATTTTGAACGTACAAGTAAAACTAGATTTGCATACTGCAAATGCACCGGTTTTCGTGATGAGAAACAGTTTCAAACCTGATCAGCCAAGTTAAAATACCAGAAAAACAACAAAATGCTTTATATATCTTAGTGTTTTTCTTCATTGGTGAATTCAGCTGTGACCAAAACTTAAATTAAAGGCATCTCGAAAGGAATGTGATGTCCCACTGAGTCAGGCCCCCATCTGCTGTGATCAGACCTGTTAATATCTGGTCATCACTGCAGGGAGTCTTTAGCCAATACAGTAGCTATGTGTGTAAAACCTCTGATGGGTTGATGCATAACTAAATTACCTGCTACAATGGAAGTGAGATAGTAGGCTAGTTTTACACATACATTCATGACCTGTTACATCCCAACCTAAAGAGCAAAGCTAGCAGAGCAGAGTTCTAATTATAGAACATAGGTATCATTCTGTCAAATTTTCTCAGTTTTTATTCTGGGTCATGTATTTAAATTCTCTATAAATTCATCAATTTTCGACAGATTTGCAAAATTCTTTTTTTGTTGACGAGGTAAGACATTCTTTTTTCCAATGATGACAAAATATATCACACATTTAAACTTTAAAGGCTTTGAAATCAGTTCAAAGTATGACCAAACTTCAAACTGCCACCAAACAACCAAATCAACCCCGATCTGAAAAAACTAAATTTCTTCAAAAAGTACTCTTTAGAGGCTTTTGATTTTACCCATATTCTTTCGATAAAATATTTTTAGATTTTGAGATATTTAGGGTCAAAGAAAAAACCAATAATCGCAATATGACCTTGACCTTTGCATTTTTGAAATTTTGAAACTGTGAAGTCCCTTGAAACAACAAACAATACAATCTGTGAAAATTTCATAAAGATTGATTAAAAAATAATGGCAGAATCATCAAAAAACTAAAAAAATGCCTATTCTCAAAAAAAAAAATTCCTCCATATTTTAGTACACTTTGATTGCTTATTGAAAGCCATTTTATGCATTTTCTGAAATCGCCACCCCATATATTTTGTGCGCAAAGATCTTCGGAATCAATTTCAAAAAACAGAATGAGCGTATCTAATCTCTAACAAAAATGGGCATGTTTTTCGTGGACACACCATAATTTGCCAGATTTTTTCAAAGATTCAAACATTCAACCTCTTCTAGCTCAAAATTTTCAAAGATATGGATATTGCCACTCATCATATTTAAAGGGGCAGTTGACAGAGAACAGAATGCAAAAAACTGCATACAAATAAAATGTCAAATAACAGAGTTATCGTCAATTATATGTTTTGATGCAAAACGCCACCTAGCGGCAAAACTTAGTATAAAAATAAAAAACAAACTTAATGGTGCACAACTTCAGATACATGTGAGTATGCTTGAAATATTTTTGTTGCAACGTAAATGCAAAGAATAACTAGAATCGCTATCGCGATATCATCGGTTTTCGCAAAAGCCATTTCATTCAGTTCACGAGTCGCATACTTCGAAAAACATTTCTTCGATCAATGGTTTGTTAATATTGTTAACAGCGATCTTTCAAATATTTTTGTTGCAACGTAAAAGCAGACTTTTTACCCAAAAGAATATTTTTGAGTATTACCTGTCAGTTATGTAGTCGCGATATCATCGGGTTTTACAAAAGCAATTCCTTTCAGTTCAAGAGTCACATGATTCAAAAAACATTTCTTCGTTCAATGGCTTGTTGATACTGTTAACAGCGACCTTTCAAACATTTATGTAACAATTTTTAAGCAGACTTTTTACCCAAAAGAATATGGTTGAGTATTACCTGTCAGTTATGTAGTTGCGATATCGATTCAGTTTTCACAAAAACAATTCCATCAAAGTCACGAGTCGCATGTTTCGAAAAACATTTCTTTGTTCAATGGCTTGTTAAAACTGTTAACAGCGATCTTTCAAATATTTTTATTGCAATGTTTAAGCAGACTTTTTACCTAAAAGAATATTTTTGATTCAGTTTTCACGAAAGCAATTCCATTCAAGTCACGAGTCGTATGTTTCGAAAAGTATTACCTGTCAGTTATGTAGTCGTGATATCATCAGATTTCACAAAAGCAATCACATTCAGTTCACGAGTCGCATGATTCGAAAAATATTTCTTCATTCAATGGCTTGTTGATACTGTTAACATCAATCTTTCAAACATTTTTGTCACAATGTTTAAGCAGACTTTTTACCCAAAAGAATTTTTTGAGTATTACATGTCAGTTATGTAGTCCGATATCAATGGCTTTCATGAAAGCAATTCCATTCTGTTCACGAGTCGCATGATTCGAAAAACATTTCTTCATTCAATAGCTTGTTGAATACTGTTAACAGTGATCTTTCAAACATTTTTGTCGTAATGTTTATGCAGACTTTTCACCAAGAAGAATAATTTTGAGTATTACCTGTCAATTATGCAGTCGCAAACTTGAAAACTTTTTTACAGAATTCGGTTAGTGCAAAGTTATATGAGTGTTGCTTTCTGATGGCAACAAATGACATTAAAACTGATTCAAAATTATTTCAAACAAGAAATATCTTTAAAAAAGATATTCGTCGTAGGATGAAAGAGAAACGAGATTTCCAGTCTTCTAGAACATTCCCAGGAAAAGCGCGCGAAAGGCCGACACACAACAAATTTAGAACGCTCTAGAAATAGTTCAGTATTTTTTCTATGAAATATTTTTAGACGGTAATACAAAAAATTATATCTGTAAATAGGCTTGTTTGATATTTGTTCATATCATTATTGCATATGACAATTATGATATAAAAGCGTTATTAGTTGTTTTGGTTTTGGCGAATAAATTTTCAATGAGAGCATCTCGGCAGGCTAGAAGAATTCAATATACATAGTAATTAAGGGGTTTCATGTCATAACACGGTGGATTCTTTTTTGTTATTTTAAATCATTTTCACAAAGTAGCATTCCTCAATTGATGGAAAAGGATTGTATTTAACTTGAAATCACTTTTATGTTTACATCAAAAAGAAAAGTAATAACACCAAGCTGAATGATATATACAAGCTGCACCCCTTATTTACAGTAATTTTATAGTCCATAACGATGCGTTAACCAATAACAGGAGTCCTTTTATTCAGCTTAGAATTATTTACCGCTGTTAGCGTACATTTGATTGGTTTAAGATGCGAGTTGAAATCGAAATTATACAGCTTAGCCGAAAAAAAGGATGAAACTTTGGGCTGCCGTTAAATGACCAAATTAACTCAGATCTTCAAAAACTAAACATCAATGGAAGGGGCTCTTCAGGAACTAAAAGTTTTGTTCATATACTTTCAATGAAATATTTTTAGTTTTGGAGCTATTTGGAGCCGATTAAAAACACAATAATCGTAATATGACCTTGACATTTGCAATTTCTTTTCAACTTTTTAATTGTGAGGCCCTTTCAAACATAACATTACATAACTTGTGAAAATATCATGAAGAATGAACAAAAAATAAAGTCAGGAGCGACAAAAAACATGTTTTTGAAATTTTAATTTTTCCTAAAATTTAGTGAAGTTTGACCGTTTCTAGAGGACAAACCATTCATTTCTTAAATTCGTCACCCCATATATTTTGTGCGTATATGTCTTGCAAATCATTTGCAGCAAACAAAATTCTTCTATCTGATCTCTAACATAAATGGATAGGTTTTTCGTAGACCTACCCTCATCTGCACAGTTTTTTGCGAGGTTCGAACTTTCAACCTTCCGTTACTTGCTCAAAGAATATCAGCCACTCATACCTAGAAACGATACTATTTTATTAGGCTATCAAAAAGGAACAAAATGCAACAAACTGCATTTGGATCAGACTTCAACTTCTTGAGTTATAAGTAGAAGAGTGATTTCAAGCAAAGCGCCCTCTAGCGGCAAAATGAGAAACAAAATTGATTAAAATTTTAGCATTAGGTACCTAGCAATGCAGCAAATAGTTCAATCAAGTATACACGTCGCACTTGTCGAACATTCTATTTCTAATATACCACAATTTGAAGCATTAAAACTGATTTACAATCATTCCCAAAAAGGATCAAACTTTAGACTGCCTTAAAATGACCAAATCAAGTCCGATCTTCAAAAACAAAACATCACTGGAAAGATCTCTTCAAGAACTAAAACTTTTGTTCATATACTCTCAATGAAATACTTTTAGTTTTGGAGCTATTTGGGGCCGAATAAAAACACACTAATCGTAATATGACCTTGACCTTTTTATTTATTTTTTAATTTTTTAATTGTGAGGCCCTTTCGGACATAACAATACATAATTTGCGAAATTTTCTTGAAGAATGAACCAAAAATAAAGTCAGGAGCAACAAAAAACATGTTTTTGAAATTTTAATTTTTCCTAAAATTTAGTGAAGTTTGACCGTTCCTAGAGGACAAACCATGCATTTCTTAAATTCGCCACCCCATATATTTTGTGCGTATATGTCTTGCAAATCATTTGCAGCAAACAGAACTCTTCTATCTGATCTCTAACAAAAATGGATAGGTTTTTCGTGGACCTACCCTCATTTTCGCAGTTTTTGGCGAGGTTCGAACATTCAACCTTCTGTAGCTCAAAACTTTCAGCGACACGTACCTTCAAATTTATCATATTTTATGAGGCTATCAACAAGGAACAGAATGCAAAAAAACGCATTTGAATCGGACCTCAAATAACTGAGTTATTAGCCAATTAATCATTTCATGCAAAACGCCCCCTAGCGGGAAATGTAAGACAAAAATGAAAATTTTCTCAACGTTAGGATCATCTTCAAATACGTGGTAATAACTGATTAAAATTTCATAAATGTGGCTTTTCTGATCACGGAGATTTGCCGTTAACAAAAAAGGGTTAGAAAAATAATAAAAAACTAGAATCGCAACCGCGATATCATCGGTTTTCGCAAAAGCAATTCCATTCAGTTCACGAGTCGCATGATTCGAAAAACATTTCTTCGTTCAATTGCTTGTTGATACTGTTAACAGCCATCTTTCAAACATTTCTGTCGCAATGTTTAAGCAGACCTTTTACCCATAAGAATATTGTTGAGTTTTACCTGTCAGTTATGTAGTCGCGATATCATCAGTTTTCCCGAAAGCAATTCCATTCAAATCACCAGTCGCATGTTTCGAAAAACATATTTCTTCGTTCAATGGCTTTTTGAATACTGTTGAATACAGTGATCTTTCAAACATTTTTGTCGCAATATTTAATCAAACTTTTTACCAAGAAGAATACTTTTAAGTATTACCTGTCTGTAATGTAGTCGCAAACTTGAAAACATTTTTTACAGACTTCGGGTACTGCAACATTATATGTGTGTGTTGCTTTATGATGGTGACATACGACAATTGTACTCGATAAACAACAATTGCAAACGACACACAACAGTATAAAATGACACGCGACAATGCGATATGCCACTTAACATTATAACGAACTAATGTTGCATTGAATTACTATCATTTTCATGAAATATCGCATAAATTTTTTAGTGTTGTTTCAAATTGATGTCACCAAGGAACAGAATGCAAAAAATTGCATAAAAATCAGACTTTAATTATTTTAGTAATAAAGGGTGATTTCAAGCCAAGCACCCCCCTAGCAGCAAAATGAGAAACAAAATTGAGTAAAATTTTACTTTTAGGTACCTAGAAATGCAGCAAATGGTTTAATGAAGCATGCAAGTCGCACTAGTCAAACATTCTATTCCTTATATATCACAATTTGAAGCATACAAACTGATTTACAATTGTTCTAAATAGGATCAAACTTTGGACTGCCATAATATGACCAAATCAAGTCCGATCTTCAAAATCTAAACATCACTGGAAAGGGCTATTCAAGAACTAAAACTTTTGTTCATATACTTTCAATAAAATATGTTTAGTTTTGGAGCTATTTGGGGTCGAATAAAAACACAATAATCGTAATATGACCTTGACCTTTGAAATTTCATTTTAACTTTTTAATTGTGAGGCCCTTTCAAACATAACAATACATAACTTGTGAAAATATCATGAAGAATGAACTAAAACTAAAGTCAGGAGCGACAAAAAACATTTTTTCGAAATTTTAATTTTTCCTAAAATTTAGTGAAGTTTGACCGTTTCTAGAGGACAAACCATGCGTTTATTAGATTCGCTACCCCATATATTTTGTGCGTATATGTCTTGCAAATCATTTGCAGCAAACAGAATTCTTCTATCTGATGTCTAACAAAAACGGATAGGTTTTTCGTACACATACCCTCATCTGCACAGTTTTTTGCGAGGTTCGAACTTTCAACCTTCCGTTGCTAGCTCAAAAAGTTTCAGCCACTCATACCTAAAAACGTTCATATTTTATTAGGCTATCAACAAGAAACATAATGCAATAAACCGCATTTGGATCAGGCTTTAACTTTTTGAGTTATAAGTAGAAGAGTGCTTTCAAGCTAAGCGCCCCCTAGCGGCAAAATGAGAAACAAAATTGATTAAAATTTTACCATTAGGTACATAGCAATGCAGCATATAGTTCAATCAAGTATACAAGTCGCACTAGTCGAACATTCTATTTCTTATATGTCACAATTTGAAGCATAAAAACTGATTTACAATTATTCCAAAAAAGGATCAAACTTTGGACTGCCGTAATATGACCAAATCAAGTCCGATCTTCAAAAACAAAAACGTCACTGGAAAGGGCTATTCAAGAACTAAAACTTTTGTTCATATACTCTCAAAGAAATACTTTTAGTTTTGGAGCTATTTGGGGCCGAATAAAAACACAATAATCGTAATATGACCTTGACCTTTTCATTTATTTTTTAACTTTTTAATTGTGATCCCCTTTCAGACATAACAATACATAACTTGTGAAAATATCATGAAGAATTAACAAAAAATACAGTCAGAAGCGATAAAAAACATGTTTTTGAAACTTTAACTTTTCCTAAAATTTAGTGAAGTTTGACCGTTTCCAGAGGACAAACCATTCATTTCTTAAATTCGCCACCCCATATATTTTGTGCGTATATGTCTTGCTAATCATTTGCAGCAAACAGAATTCTTCTATCTGATCTCTAACAAAAATGGATAGGTTTTTCGTAGACCTACCCTCATTTGCACAGTTTTTTGAGAGGTTCGAACTTTCAACCTTCTGTAGGTCAAATACTTTCAGCGACACGTACCCTCGAAACCTATCATATTTTATTTGGCTATCAACAAGGAACAGAATGCAAAAAAACGCATTTGAATCGGACCTCAAATAAGTGAGTTATTAGCCATTTATAAATTTCATGCAAAACGCCCCCTGGCGGGAAAAGTTAGACATAAATGAAAATTTTCTCAACGTTAGGATCATTTTCAAATACGTGCTAATAACTGATTAAAATTTCATACATGTGACTTTTTTCTATCATGGTGATATGCCGTTCACAAAAAAAGGTTAGAAAAATAATAATAAACTAGAATCGCAATCGCGATATCATCGGTTTTCGCAAAAGCAATTCCATTCAGTTCACGAGTCGCATTATTCGAAAAATATTTCTTCATTCAATGGTTTGTTTATAATGTTAACAGCGATCTTTCAAACACTTTTGTCGCAATGTTTTAGCAGACTTTTTACCCAAAAGAATATTTTTGAGTATTACCTGTCAGTTATGTAGTCGCGATATCAATGTTTTCACGAAAGCAATTCCATTCAGTTCACGAGTTGCATGATTCGAAAAACATTTCTTCGTTCAATGGCTTGTTGATACTGTTAACAGTGATCTTTCAAACATTTTTGTCGCAATGTTTAAGCAGACTTTTTACCCAAAAGAATATTGTTGAGTATTACCTGTCAGTTATGTAGTCGCGATATCATCAATTTTCACGAAATCAATTCCTTTCAGTTCACGAGTCGCATGTTTCAAAAAACATATTTCTTCGTTCAATGGCTTGTTGAATACTGTTAACAGTGATCTTTCAAACATTTTTGTTGCAATGTTTAAGCAGACTTTTTACCAAGAAGAACACTTTTAAGTATTACCTGTCTGTTATGTAGTCGCAAACTTGAAAACCTTTTTTACGGACTTCGGGTACTGCAACGTTATATGTGTGTGTTGCTTTATGATGGCGACATACGACAATTGTACTCGATAAACAAGAATTGCAAACGACAATAACACGCGACAATATATTATGCAACTCAACACTATTACAGACTAATGTTACATTGAATTACTATCATTTTCATGAAATATCGCTTTGATTTTTAGTGTTGTTTCAAATTGATGTCACCAAGAAACAGAATGCAAAAAAAAATTGCATAAAATCAGACTTCAATTATTTTTTTATAAAGAGTGATTTCAAGCCAAGCGCCCCCTAGCGGCAAAACGAGAAACAAAATTGAGTAAATATTTTCTATTAGGTACCTAGCAATGCAGCAAATGGTTCAATCAAGTATACAAGTCGCACTAGTCAAACATTCTATTCCTTATATATCAAAATTTGAAGTATAAAACCTGATTTACAATTGTTCTAAAGAGAATAAAAATTTGGACTGCCGTAAAATGACCAAATCAAGATCATTCTTCAAAAACTAAACATCACTGGAAAGGGCTCTTCAAGAACTAAAACTTTTGTTCATACACTTTCAATAAAATATTTTTTGTTTTTGAGCTATTTTGAGCCGAATAAAAACACAGTAATCGTAATATGACCTTGACCTTTGCAATTTCATTTTAACTTCTTAATTGTGGGGTCATTTCAAACATAACAATACATAACTTGTGAAAATATCATAAGAATGAACTAAAAATAAAGTCAGGAGCGAAAAAAACCATGTTTTTGAAATTTTGATTATTCCTAAAATTTAGTGAAGTTTGACCGTTTCTAGAGGACAAACCATGCATTTATTAAGTTCGCCACCCAATATATTTTGTGCGTATATGTCTTGTAAATAATTTGCAGCAAACAGAATTATTCTATCTGATCTCTAACAAAAATGGATAGGTTATTCGTAGACCTACCCTCATCTGCACAGTTTTTTGCGAGGTTCGAACTTTCAACCTTCCTTTAGTAGCTCAAAAAGTTTTAGCCACTCATAACTGGAAACTATCATATTTTATTAGAGTATCAACAAGGAACACAATGCAACAAACCGCATTTGGATCAGACTTCAACTTTTTGAGTTATAAGTAGAAGAGTGTTTTTAAGCTAAGCGCCCCCTAGCGGCAAAATGAGAAACAAAATTGATTAAAATTTTACCATTAGGTACCTAGCAATGCAGCAAATAGTTCAATCAAGTACGCAAGTCGCACTAGTCGAACATTTTATTTCTTATATATCACAATTTGAAGCATAAAAACTGATTTACAATTATTCCGAAAAAAGGATCAAACTTTGGACTGCCGTAAAATGACCAAATCAAGTCCGATCTTCAAAAACTAAACATCACTGGAAAAAGCTTTTGCATACCTAAAACTTTTGTTCATATACTCTCAATGAAATATTTTTAGTTTTTGAGCTATTTGGGGCCGAATAAAAACACAATAATCGTAATATGACCTTGACCTTTTCATTTATTTTTTAAATTTTTAATTGTGATCCCCTTTCAGACATAACAATACATAACTTGTGAAAATATCATGAAGAATTAACAAAAAATAAAGTCAGAAGCGATAAAAAACATGTTTTTGAACCTTTAACTTTTCCTAAAATTTAGTGAAGTTTGACCGTTTCCAGAGGACAAACCATACATTTCTTAAATTCGCCAACCCATATATTTTGTGCGTATATGTCTTGCAAATCATTTGCAGCAAACAGAATTCATCTATCTGATCTCTAACAAAAATGGATAGGTTTTTCGTAGACCTACCCTCATTTGCACAGTTTTTTGCGAGGTTCGAACATTCAACCTTCTGTAGCTCAAATACTTTCAGCGACACGTACCCTCGAAACTTATCTTATTTTATTTGGCTATCAACAAAGAACAGAATGCAAAAAACCGTATTTGAATCGGACCTCAAATAAGTGAGTTATTAGCCATTAATAAATTTCATGCAAAACGCCCCCTGGCGGGAAAAGTAAGACATAAATGAAAATTTTCTCAACGTTAGGATCATTTTCAAATACGTGGTAATAACTGATTAAAATTTCATACATGTGACTTTTTTCTATCATGGTGATATGCCGTTCACAAAAAAAAGGTTAGAAAAATAATAAAAAAAAAAAAAAAAAAAATAAAACAGAAGAAGAACAATAGGTTTCCGCACTGCGAGGTGCGAAAACCTAACTAGAATCGCTAATGCGATATCATCGGTTTTCGCAAAAGCAATTCCATTCAGTTCACGAGTCACATGTTTCGAAAAACATATTTCTTCGTTCAATGGCTTTTTGAATACTGTTGAATACAGTGATCTTTCAAACATTTTTGTCACAATGTTTAAGCAGACTTTTTACCAAGAAGAATACTTCTAAGTATTACCTGTCTGAAATGTAGTCGCAAACTTGAAAACTTTTTTTACAGACTTCGGTACTGCAACATTATATGTGTGTGTTGCTTTATGAGGATGACATACGACAATTGTACTCGATAAACAACAATTGCAAACGACACACAACAGTATAAAATGACACGCGACAATGCGATATGCCACTTAACATTATAACGAACTAATGTTGCATTGAATTACTATCATTTTCATGAAATATCACATAAATAATTTAGTGTTGTTTCAAATTGATGTCACCAAGGAACATAATGCAAAAAATTGCATAAAAATCAGACTTTAATCATTTTAGTAATAAAGGGTGATTTCAAGCCAAGCGCCCCCTAGCAGCAAAATGAGAAACAAAATTGAGTAAAGTTTTACTATAGGTACCTAGAAATGCAGCAAATGGTTCAATGAAGCATACAAGTCGCACTAGTCGAACATTCTATTCCTTATATATCACAATTTGAAGCATAAAAACTGATTTACAATTATTCCAAAAAAGGATCAAACTTTGGACTGCCGTAATATGACCAAATCAAGTCCGATCTTCAAAACCTAAACATCACTGGAAAGGGCTATTCAAGAACTAAAACTTTTGTTTATATACTTTCAATAAAATATTTTTTGTTTTGGAGCTATTCGGAGCCGAATAAAAACACAATTATTAATTGGCCCTTTAAAACATAACAAATAACTTGTGAAAATATCATGAAGAATGAACTAAAAATAAAGTCAGGAGCGACAAAAAACATCTTTTCGAAATTTTAATTTTTCCTAAAATTTAGTGAAGTTTGACCATTTCTAGAGGACAAACCATGCATTTATCAAATTCGCTACCCCATATATTTTGTGCGTATATGTCTTGCAAATCATTTGCAGCAAACATAATTCTTCTATCTGATGTCTAACAAAAACGGATAGGTTTTTCGTACACATACCCTCATCTGCACAGTTTTTTGCGAGGTTCGAACTTTCAACCTTCCGTTGCTAGCTCAAAAAGTTTCAGCCACTCATACCTAGAAACTATCATATTTTATTAGGCTATCAACAAGAAACATAATGCAATAAACCGCATTTGGATCAGGCTTTAACTTTTTGAGTTATAAGTAGAAGAGTGCTTTCAAGCTAAGCGCCCCCTAGCGGCAAAATGAGAAACAAAATTGATTACAATTTTTCCATTAGGTACCTAGCAATGCAGCAAATAGTTCAATCAAGTACGCAAGTCGCACATTCTATTTCTTGTATATCACAATTTGAAGCATAAAAACTGATTTACAATTATTCCAAAAAAGGATCAAACTTTGGACTACCGTAATATGACCAAATCAAGTCCGATCTTCAAAAACTAAACATCACTGGAAAGAGCTCTTAAAGAACTAAAACTTTTGTTCATATACTTTCTATAAAATATTTTTAGATTTGGAGCTATTTTATGCCGATAATAATAATAAAAATTGGTATATGACCTTGACCTTTGCATATTATGCTTGATTTTTTTCTATGAATTTATTTGTTTTATAAAAATGCATAAACAGTGAAATAATGATGAAGATTGAACAAAAAATAAAGTCAGGAGCAGCGAAAAAGAGGAAACGTATGGATATACAATTGCTTGATAAGAGGATCAAACTTTGGACTGTGGTCATTTGATCAAATGAAGTCCGATCTTCAAAATCTAAACACCAATGAAAAGATCTCTTCACAGACTAAAACTTTTGTTCATATACATTCTATAAAATATTTTTAGATTTTGAGGTATTTTATGCCGATAAAAATAATAATAATTGGTATATGACCTTGACCGTTGCATATTATGGCTGATTTTTTTTCCATGATTTTATTTGTTTTATAAAACTGCATTAACAGTGAAAAAATGATGAAGATTGAATAAAAAATAAAGTCAGGAGCTGCAATTAACATTAAAAGTCATGCTTTGAAAATGTTGACTTTTCGAAAATATTGGTAAAGTTTGACCGCATACTGTGGACAAACCATGCATTTCTCAAAATCGCCACACTATATATTTTGTGCGTATATGTCTTGTGAATCATATGCAACAAACAAAATTCTCCTATCTCATTCCTGAAAGACGTGGATAAATTTTTCGCAGACCTACCCTCATTTCACTGTTTTTTCGAGATTCGAACATTCAACCTCCTGTAGCACGAAAGTTATATATACGCAACTTTTTGAAAACTATCATATTTTATTAAGTAACTGACAAGGAACGCAATGCAAAAAACCGCATTTCAATCGGACTTCAAATAACAGAGTTATTAGCCCTTAGTCACTTTTACAAAACGCCCCCTAGCGGCAAAATTAAGACAAAAATGAAAATTTTCTCGACGTTAGGATCAAATTCAGATCCTAGGACAAAACTGGTAAAAAAATCAGAACTGTGACTGTTTCCTATCTTGTTGATATGCCGTTCACAAAAAAGAGACGGAAAAATAATAATAAAAAAAAAAAAAAAAAAAAAAAAATAAAACAGAAGAAGAACAATAGGTTTTCGCAAGCGATGCGAAAACCTAAAAAAAAAATAAAACAGAAGAAGAACAATAGGTTTTCGCACTGCGAGGTGCGAAAACCTAATAATAATGGAAAAAAAAAAAAGGGAAAAAGAAACACAAGAAGAACAGTAGGTTTTCGCGGCTGCGTTGCAGTCCACGAAAACCTAATGACATTCGTTTTCTATAAATTGCATACTTCATTTCGTGTAATTTCTGCCTTCTCTCGCAATTCCATTTGATCAGGATTACTTGCAACGCTGTAATAGCACACAGTTCTATATCGGACACCATTTCGGGGCTTTATTTAGACACAATTTCCCTCCTCTTTAGTACGTTGATCGTATTTTCTGTCTTATCAGTAAGAGGTGATAATTTTCATGTTGCATTATGGACGTTGAATCTGAATTGAAGTGAGTTAATAATCGATGCTAGAAATAACGTAACTGTAATAAGAAAGTAAATGTTCGAGTGAATAACTCACATTTCGTTCTGAGATTTTCTAACCATCACTAGCGCTAGAATTTTACCTGTCCCAATGGTCTGTCCAGTAATATATTCAAGAAAATTGCATGAGAATGTTGCTGGTATTCTCAGATTTTTGTATTATAACACATCATATTTAAAACGTTACATTATTTTTTTTTTTTTTTTTTTTTTTTTGGTAGTATTGTATGTAAATGTTTGTTTCATCATATGACATTTTGCATAAACAGCTATTTCCAGTTTCTTATATTACAGCACATCATATTTAAAACGTTACATTATTAGTTGCCCTTACAATTTAATTTTTATGAAATTAATCGCAAACGACACAAAGGGAGCCTGCATAAATCATTAAATTTTAAGTACAATCTACTAAAGGAAGATCTTACTTTAGTCAGATTGATTTAAATTTTAAACGATAAATAACTATATCACTCCGCGTCATTCGCGTGCTGCCATGCCTCTGATATACACATCAATTTTGGCGTCATTACTTAGACCTAATAAGACGTCATCATATCTTATGGTCTGTTTAAAAATGTTTGTTATTCACGCAGATTTATTACCATGGCTTTCATTCCTATATTTTGTTATCGCAGTAGTTTCCAGCAGTTTACTGAGTTTAGGTCATATTATAAGAATCTGATATAAAATGTCAGTACTTATCAATGTTAACTCGTTCATAAAAATGTTATTTTCCTCGCCTCTCATGAACTCGTTAAGTAAAGTTGATATGTAATGACAACGTGTGTCAGATCCTATATTAATCATATGGTATTATGCTTAAGCAGTTGTTTCCCTTCTGGTATACCTATCACTTATTTTCTTATATTTAACACGTTACATCTTATAGTCCGACCTACATCACTCCGCATCACGTGTCTAGATTGTAGGTCAAGATCGTATCGATCAGAAACAGTTAAATGTATTTGATACAACTAACTTGATTGAAAAGATGCATTTGCTTATGATGTTTAAAATGTTTGAGAAATACACACGTTCAAGCGATATTTTCAGCTATTGTTTGAAACTTTTTCTGGGAGTAAGATGACAAATAGTCATTTGTTCACAGTCTGTTAAATTATGTTTAATGTTGTTGTTGTTCTTGTTGTTGTTGTTGTTGTTGTTGTTGTTGTAATCGCAGTTCACTGAGACTATGTCATATGATAAAAAGGATCTAACATAAAGTGTAATTTCATATCAAATTTTACTTAAAATGTTCATGAAAATGTTATTAAGCTCGCCAAATCTCCCGTAATAACATTTTCATAAAATTCTTAAGAGTAGTAGGGGCAGCGGTTTGGCGTCAAGACTGCGCATGCGCAGGAGTGACGTCATAGGATATTTTCGCGCATGTGCGGTGGCCATATTGGTTTCTATATTTAGCATGACATCTAATTTTAGAATGACATCATTGGTCTATATTTAGAATGACCACATCGGTAGACAATAGGATTAAAAAATAAAAAATGTTCATCATATTATATAAAAGTAACAAGTGGTCATTTTATTTCTTATGTGTACACATGCGTGGCGGTCATAGTATACAGAGGTGACTTGTATACTTGATCTAAGATCTACTCGCGGAAATTGAGGGTCACTTCCATTCGATCTCAGACTGTATCCTAAAGGGTATTCTACTGCTACTTCTACTATATAATAATAATCATATTAATAATTAAATAACAGGTCTGCTATATAGGTACAATAATAATGATAATATATTACTTCTACTCAATAATGGGGGGGGGGGGGTTAGGTTGTGAATATGCAATTTGGATTTTGTGTATTTCATTTTTATAAATGTGTATTTCAATTTGATAAATGTGTTTTTTAATATAAAAAATATGATGTTGTTAATTGCTTAGTGTTTTACTTAGGTCGGTCAATTGTGGGATGGCATAGTGCATTTGCAAAGGTCCTTATTTTTGGCTGTTTGTGCTTAGAGCGCCTATTATTGTGATCATTGCCTTACAATTATAATAGAAAAGTGAGCATTCTAATGATTATGATATCATAGACCTTTGCTCGTGTTTGTGCTGCTAAGCAACTGCCTGTCCTCGAATCTCCCAATAATCATATTAATAATTAAATATAATGTCTGCTATATAGGTACAACATCAATTATAACAATAATAGGATTCAACAGTAATAATGATGGTTACTATGAAAAGCATATATCTGATAATATGTCTACTCTATAAATAATACTGTAATAAAAATACTCAATCTACCTATACGATGTGTTCTGTTCAACGTCCTACCTTCAACTGAATGCTAACTATTGCATCGGTTCATACTCGTTTCCCAGGTCCATACCACCTGCGTTAACAACAGACGATCTATTTTTAGCAATGGAACAATAGCGGTATTGATTCAGGGACGGAAATGCGAACAATGGCCTATTCAACTGTCAAAAGTTAATCCCTTTAAAGTCGCCCAAGCGTCTGGCGTGTGTTGATCCAGGGACGGAAATGCGAACAATATGCACAAGAAAGATGTGAGGATAAAACTGGAATTTAAAATACTTTTTAAATAGCTTTTTTGAAAAAATGTTCACTTTATGCGTTAATGTGAAACAGACCTGAGCCTCGTTTTGAATGTGTGATTTGATTGGTCAATATAGTATTGACTCTGATTGGTCGAGGACGCGTTCCTGATTGGTGAAAAAGAAGGATCCTGATTGGTTGAATTTTCAATCCGTTAAATTCAATTAACACACCAAAAGTTTAAATAGTGCCGGGCAAGTAATCGTGAACAAAAGCCATTGTTCGCATTTCCGCTCTTAAATCAACACACGCCAGACACTTGGGCGACTTTAAAGGGATTATTTTTTGACAGTTGAATAGGCCATTGTTCGCATTTCCGTCCCTGAATCAATACCGCTATTGTTCCATTGCTAAAAATAGATCGTCTATTGTTAACGCAGGTGGTATGGACCTGGGAAACGAGTATGAACCGATGCAATAGTTAGCATTCATTTGAAGGTAGGACGTTAAACAGAACACATCGTAAAGGTAGATTGAGTATTTTTATTACAGTATTATTTATAGAGTAGACATATTATCAGATATATATTATTTCATAGTAACCATCATTATTACTGTTGAATCCTATTATTGTTATATTTGATGTTGTACCCATATAGCAGACATTATATTTAATTATTAATATGATTATTGAGTAGAAGTAATATATTATCATTATTGATATACCTATATAGCAGACCTTTTATTTAATTATTAATATGATTTTTATTATATAGTAGAAGTAGCAGTAGAATACCCTTTAGGACACAGTCTGAGATCGAATGGAAGTGACCCTCAATTTCCGCGAGTAGATCTTAGATCAAGTATACAAGTCACCTCTGTATACTATGACCGCCACGCATGTGTACACATTAGAAATAAAATGACCACTTGTTACTTTTATATAATATGATGAACATTTTTTATTTTTTAATCCTATTGTCTACCGATGTGGTCATTCTAAATATAGACCAATGATGTCATTCTAAAATTAGATGTCATGCTAAATATAGAAACCAATATGGCCACCGCACATGCGCGAAAATATCCTATGACGTCACTCCTGCGCATGCGCAGTCTTGACGCCAAACCGCTGCCCCTACTACTCTTAAGATAAATTTAAATTAAATACAAATTCATGTCAGATCCTGTATAAACACGATAATTTACTTATTTTAAAAAAAAAAAAATAAGAATGAAAGTTTGTAGTTGTAGGTTTGCTAACACATATATACATATTGATATAAATATTATATTATTGTGCTTACAGTGAGCAGTCCATTAAAGCAAGTTTTGTGTTCATCTTTACTTCTAACGACCGTGTTTTAGCAAGGTTAACGCTGGTTTATAAAACTATGTTGATTGAGTTGATCCTTAGTACTTTGAGAAAGCAACATTATAACATCTCTCAGCGCTCTCAGTGCTTTGGTCTTTTTTTATATGAAACACGGCTAGTTACCGTGTAGTGCAGTATCAGCGAGTGAGATCATTATATGCATACATTCAAGCAGACGTTTATTTGCAATTCGTATGTGTAAGAAAGTGTTAGAAGATGTGTATTGTTTAGGAAGTAAAAATTGGATTGAGTAATCCACTTAAAACAATTCACAATGGCGGACATTAACAAAGGTTTGTTAAAATTTACTATTGATTTGTACAAACAACTTACTGCCGGTGGCGACAATGTATTTATATCCCCGTATAGCATATCGTGTGCGTTATTTCTAGCCGACCTAGGCGCGGATGGGTCAACCGATCAACAAATCCGGGCAGCTTTTGGACTCGATCACATCTCGAAATACGACACACAGCATGGAGTAAAAAGTTTGAGAGCTGGTCTCCTGTATTTGCCTGAGAGTTCTACACAGCTGCTCATAGCGAATCGAATTTTCTCCAAACTCGGTCTAGATGTTAATAAGCAGTATGAGAAAGACGCAAAAGCTCTTCATGATAGTGTACTGCACCCTCTGGATTTCGACAACAAGGCCGAAGAGTCACGACAGATTATAAACAAATGGGTAGAAGAGAAAACTAACAACAAAATCAAAGATCTTATTCAGCCTGATCATATTAATTCTATGTCACTTCTGGTTCTTATCAACGCTATTTATTTCAAAGGTAAATGGCTGACCCCTTTCCTTGCGACAGACACCCAAAGAGAAGATTTTCATGTCACAAAAACTGAAAAGAAAAAAGTAGAAATGATGCATATGAAGGAATATATTGTGTATTACGCAGATGATGAAATGCAATGCTCGGCCGTTCAGCTACCCTATAAAGATATAGACACAACCATGGTATTCATTCTCCCAAACCAACTTGACGGATTGCCACAGCTTGAGAAGTCTTTGACAAGTGATAAAATCGAGACATTCCTTAAGAAGTTAGATACCATGGGCAATGAAGAAGTTATTCTTGGGGTCCCGAAATTCAAGATGACAGCCACTTATGACATGAAAGAACCATTGAAAGCTTTGGGGATAACTGACATGTTGGAAGTCGGTAAAGCGGATTTCTCAAAGATGGTTCCAAAAGAAACCCAGGCATACATTAGCGATGTCATCCACAAAGCTTTTATCGAGGTATGATAAATTTTTTTCTTAAATCAAAACGTCGGAGACGGGTGATGCTTTGTCATAAAAGTAATGGCTGTAAGTGTATGATATTTTTTGAGAATGGAACATAACTTGTTAAGGTTAAGTAAAAGATTTAACAAATGACAATAACATAAAAAATACCGGGCAAAATACGGTGTGGAAATTTAACAAAGGGCAATTACTCGACCCAACATTATTAAGTCCCAGGAATAGTTATTATTCATTTTTTCCTCCATGTCTATTTGCGTTATTTATGTTTAGGTCTTATTGCCTTTGATTATACTCCGGATAAAATGAGTATGAAATTAATTTATCAACAGATAATAGCATACTGTAATAAAGAGCCGAGTAAAGGTTATGCACTGCACTTTTCTTCTATGAAATATATCCATCAATAAAATTTCATAAAAAAATATTTCATTCTTTATTAATTATGCTCCAGACAAAATTATTTTTTTTAAATTAAACAAAATATAGTGTGGAGTTATGGTTCTTGTGCACTGCACTTCCCCTCCATGATGTCTATCCACCTGTGAAGTTTTATGTGCCATAGTGTATGAGTTATGCTTCAGACAAAAAAAAATAGGGTAAGTAATGATATGAATAGTTACGGTTCAGATCTAATCACATGTGACGTTTCAAGTCAAAACCTTTTATGCATTTAAAGTTATGCTATTGACAAAAAGTGTGACGGACAGACTGGCGGATGGTCGTACACCGGACGGACGAAGCGACATCTGTATGCTCGCACCTTCGGGGACCATAACACCAGATGTGGACTCGTTTTCTGACTAATCAGAGTTGTTGTTGTTCTTTTCCAAATATACTGTATTTATTGATGTATATTTTACAAATTGTTTGGTTTATTCTTGTCAGGTTAACGAGGAAGGGACGGAAGCAGCGGCAGCCACTGCCATGGAGATGTTGTGTGGTTGTGCATTTAATCCAAATCCGCCTGTCCGGTTTATCCTTGACCACCCCTTTATGTTCCTAATTCAGGAGAGACAGAGCGGCGCCATTCTTTTCATGGGAAGGTTCACCGACCCGCCATTGTAATCCTTTGGGTTTTAATTTGATGAAAAAGGGACGCATATTTTAAAAAGTGCTTTTGTTACGTTGCAAAGAAGCGTACGTTAAGATACGATAAAAGACGGAATATACAAGAAACATTTATACTGTGTCTTTGTTTTTTCAATAACAAAATCTTATTCATTTATCCGAAGGTCATCTCCTAATGTAAAGTGACGACACACGTGTGTCGATAGGATATCTACATATATATCACGGATCTAGTTGAAAGTCCTTGAGAACCGGTGAAAGTCATAATAGTTGTTTCCGCATCCAACCGGTTATTACAAATATTATTGGATTGGTTAATGAGTAAAACATCTGATGATGTCTACGGTAGGGCGCCGGCAACAGGTCAAAATTCTTTTCCACTTGTTACTTATTGTGTTGTTAAATACAATCTAAATTTCAATTGTAATTATTTTCCGGCCATTGATGTTGCTATTCTGTGTTTAAATAATTGTTGCATAGGTCAGATATTCTGCAGGATGATCTGGTTTTATATTTGACAACCAGTTTAAACCAAGACCTGCCGGCAAGTAAACCGATTTATGCAATTAGTGTAAATCAAGATCGATTAGCCTGAAGTAAACTGATCTATGACCAGAACAGTATGCACGCATGCGCGGATCCAGCCATTCACCTCAGGGGTTGAGTGGGGTTAAACAGAATCTCAACCACCCTCTGGATCCACGCATATGCACTTAAACTTACGCAAACCAGTATATACCGAGATCAGTCTGAAAGTAAACTGATATTTTTCATGTCAAAAATTAAAATGTCGTCAATACTTAATCGGAGAGCGCTGGTTGCTTGGGAAAGACTGTCTCAAAGGAAAAAAATTATATTTCAGTACACTGTGAATCGTGATAGGCTTACTTTACTTATCATATTTAACGCTTAAAAAAATATCTGTTTTGTTTTTAACAACCCTCGAAAATTTGAAGATAAACAAAGCCATAATCCATTAAATAATTTATTTTCTAATCTACTAAAACCGTCTGTGTTTTATTTCAGTAACAAAAAAAAAAAAGGACATGAACATTTACATATATACTACCCTTCTGTACAAAGTAACTATTGATTGTTTTAATATTTTTTATATTTTGATCGCATTATGATAAATTATAAAATAGTATGTTTCATCGGTTTTGTAAACCAGTCTATGTATCCGATATGACTACTTTACTTTTATTAAGCTTCCATTATGCTTGAGGAATGTAAAAATATTACAAGTTTAATGAAAATAAATATTCCAACAGAAGAAATATAAGTATACAAATAACAAATAATAAATGATTAGAAAGAATCAAAAATACATTTAAGGAAGAAACCAATGAAAATTAAACTATATTTATCATCAATGAACATGATAAGATATGAATCTTTGTACATGACTACTATAATACGCTTTCATATATGTTATAAATTAAACTGCTTCAAAATAGTAACATTATTTGTTTGTTAATTTATTGGGTATACCGTCAGTATTTCAGGCATTATCCTAATACCGGACAAACAAGTCCTGGAACAACACTTACATGCCGAGTACAGGAACTACCCTTACATGCTGAGTACAGGAACTACCCTTATATGCCGAGTACAGGAACTACCCTTATATGCTGAGTGGGCAAGGGAACTGTACCAATTTTTAATAGTTGTTGAACAATCAATCGGGCTTGTTGAAGTCTTTCACTTGAAAAAAAAACAACTTCATATAACTGGCATGCTATATTTTCTTATTTATGAAACATTTCTCTTGCCAAAGTACAAATAAATGGACGATATTTACAGAGGATTTCCGGATAGATATTTTACTTTTATGACGTTCCATGAAAGTACACATGCCATGCATACAAATTACAAAACTATAAATTAATTTCTCTAAACTTTCTAAATCTAAATCTAAAAACAATGTTCAAATTATTTAACTTTACGCAATAATTCGTAACTTCAAAAACGTCTTTCACATGCATCTTTATAAATTCAGAAATGAATATGAGCTTTACTGATATCAAATTTATATAAATATATTATGAAATAAAACATTTCATCATGAATAAATGATTTGTCTTTATCATAGTTTCATTCATTAATTAATGTATACATGTACATTATTATACAGATTTGTTATCACAGATTGTGTTCTTCAACATTATATAACAAATATTAACATGATTGTTTGAATGGAATTACATTCTACAAATATATTCCCACAATGCTGCTATTAAGATCAAACTATTCTTTACTAAAGCACTGACTACTGTGGTTTAAGAGACTCTCCTTTCGTGTTTACCTGCTAAACCGGATGACTACATTGAGGAGCTAGTTTCATTTAATTTCAATGTACTAATGTTTTTACAATTTTTTTTTTATTTTAGCATATATAATATACTCTATGACTGGTCAGATTAAGGAGGCATAGTATTGTTATGATGGCAGCACCAGGAACCGTTCTGACACTTTATCAGGATATATTTTTATTATCATTTTTCTTCTCATGTCTAGAAATATCCAAAGGTTAAATTGTTTGATTTTTTGCTAGTGTAACAGTATACGAAGTAGAGAACGATTTCCTTATAAACGAATTATCTAGGCTTCGGATGGATAGAGGGCAACAAATCTTAAGGAATTGATTAGCCATGTATTATTTTAAAATGACGTGTAAATAAAATCTGTCTACCATCGTATACATATTTATATCTTTAAATATCTTTTAGTATGCAGCACTTTTAAGAATTACTTTTTCTCTGATTCAGAGATCTGAACCGAAATCACGTTTTCAATTCCTTTGTCTTCAGCGTCAGTTTCATTCTCATGAGGAGACTCTAAACCGTTTTCTCCTGATCCGTGTAATTCTTCAGCAGTTTTATTTGATGCCTTTTCTGTGTTTATGTCCTTTTCTACATTTTCTTGGCTTGTTTTCTTATTTTCTTCCTCCTTTTCGTTATTCTCATCTTCAGTCATAAAGAAAACAACATTTTCACTTTCGCCATTTGTGATATGTTTGCTGTCAGTGCCATTTGCAACATTATTTTCCGGTCGTGGTTCGTCTCCACCATGTTCTTTTTCAACTGAATCTTCAGTAAAGTTTACGTGTTTAACGATTCCTATTTCCAATGATTTCGTCTCAGTTATTTCATTCTCATGTAAAGTCACTTTACTAATATCTGGAGTTTCATCAATATTGCCGTCCGTGTGATTTACACTGGGAGTCTTACCGTCATCCATCACATCTTTCACATCTGTTGCCATTGCTACATTTGATTCGATATTCCTTGTCTCTTGATCAGTGTCAACTTCATTATCTACTTCAACTAGTTTCTCGCCTATTTTTCTATTAGCAAGTTCATCTGATGTGAATGGTTCCACTCGATGTTTATCTGCACTGGCGATAGAGACATCTACTGGAGTAGGAGGTGGCTGATTAACCAATAATATTTCATCGAAATTGTCACGTGATTTGCGTAATTTTGGTAAAGAAACACCAGTGACTCTAGGGAGTTTAGAGTCGACATGTTCTATCATTTTCTGACCCTTAAGAGTTACGTACAGTCCGGCTTTCCCTGCTGTTAAAATAAATGCATATGTATATATCATTATTCCAAAAGTCTAAATCAGTCTTACATAAGTACAAATTTGTTTAGAATAGTACAAGATTTCTCAATTAGGACATGTTAACAAGACTGAGAAAATCTTAACCATTTTATCGTTTTCAAAATAGAACAAACATATGGATAAAAAAGTGCATCGAATGTATCAAATAAATTAAGTAATATATATTTGTAGGTCACACCAAACAAACGAAATAGATAATTAAAAAAAACAATCAAAGTATAGATTAATAAGTGAAACCCGTCTATTTTATCAGAAAAGTTGATGAATATACCTTTGTTTATGTGTTCTGGCATTGCCATAGTAATTTCATCCGGAAGTGGTTCTCGTTTAGGACCTTCTGGTGGTTTTGGAATATTCTGACGCATGTTTAGATGCAACGTTGGGATGTTGTTATCTTTGGCACTGCGCGGTCTTGAACCTGGTGTGCGTGGTGGTGTCTTCCTACAACAGAATATGCAATAATTGATATTCATAAACCATTATGTATGGTTTTAACTCACATGAGCACAACGTGCTCATGGTATGTTTGTCAGCATGAAAGCTTGGATGAGTTCGAAACTGTGTTACTTGGGGTCAAAAACTAGATCAGTGTATCAAATTCTTTGAAAACATTGTGAACGCCTTTGAGACCACATTTTTGGTCCATTCTACACAAAACTTGGTCAGAATATTTGCATAAAATCCTGGATAAAATAAAACCGCCAATGCCAAAGCCTTTTAACTGTGTGCTAAGAATCAGGCTATAATATATTCAGGTGCACATACACCTTTTGCAACTAGTTTTTGTAGGAGGCAAAAGCCTAGTTCTAGCAGTATATGTTAATATTCCAAACACAACTTTTGCAACCAGTTCTCGCTGTACTCAAAAGGGCTACTTCATTTAATATTCATATTGATTAAGAGATATTTTTTCCGATGAATTTACATTCATTATTCATTGATTTAAGGTGATTTTCTGGGATTCAGCATTGTGCATTGAAATTGAAAGATTTATTCAACTCTCCTTTCCATAAGCACAATGTAAACGATCAAGAAATAAGAGGGAAAGAACTTAACATGTATCTTCAGTAAGATTTATAAAGCCCAGTGAAGACCAGGCTCTTTATGTGAGCGATTCTGAGCCGTCATGGTACTCTTGTTTCAACCTGTGCTATGATATGTATATGTCTACATACATTTCCTCACCGTGACTGGGAAATGAGGAAGCTTCATACCCTTACAGTGCCATAGTCACATTTGAACAGAAAATATCACATTGAAATTTCAAAAATGTCATTTTATATTTTATGGTATTTAATGTCACATAAAATTTTATGATAGAAAAGTGAAAACCATGTCAAATGTCACACTGAAAACAATCCCCCCCCCCCAGTCACAGCTATTAAAAGCTTTTTAAAGTTTCGCAGGTCAATACAGGTTGGCTGCTTACAACAGATGGTCATTTTAAAGGTTTAACTGGATTCATGAGAGACAGAGATTACAACAAGACCTCTAGCTAGTCTCACCTGTGTGACTGTGGTCGAGAGGAGGTAGATCTAGTGACGGGTCGACTGTAGTTCGAGTTGGGCCGTGAAGAAGATGCGTGTCCTGGCTGGGACGGTTTGGAGGAAGGAGGCCGCGATTGGAGTGGCGTCGGCGTGTCGTCCAGGTCTGACCGTGGCGAATCTGTCGAACAAAGCATCAATTGGGTTAGGGTTAGTGTAAGATCAATCGTGCATTTTTGTACAAAATTAAGTGGAGAAACAGATTGCATACAAAATAATCACTAATTGTTAGTCGATAATATTATCATAAGGAACGGATTTTGCCTCGATTTTTCGTAAATAAAAAGGGCCTTCCGAATGTAGCATTGCAACAGTCAATAATAATTAGGATTAACAATTAATGATATACTAATTAAAAAGCCTAGAACTGCAGTCATATATGAAAATAACACAACACTTACAAGTGTACCAAACTTGAAATTAGCGTAATGCTGATCAAAATAATTGGATTGTACCTTTGAAGACAACGAAACACAAAAGGACCAAGATGGCCCAAAAGACGCTAGCCTGCAAACAAAGTGAAATCTAGCATTTTTAATTCAAAAAGGGGCATAACTCCTGAACTAACTAGCCGATACCAGCCAAAATCGAACTTGGCTGAGATTTATGGTAATAAACATTGTCATAAAGTTTGAAGATGAATGCTTTAGAAATAAAGATGCTAGAGTGCTAACAAACTAATTGTGAATTGCGGATCCTAAAAGCTCATCCTGAGCAAATGTGCTCAGATGGGCTAAAAGTTTACATGAAGACCTACATTTGTTATAAGTACATATACTCAGGTAAAACAGCCAACAATAATTTATCAACTTTGGCCGATCCTTTTTGCCATTGTTTACACACTTGAATACATAATACATGTACAAGGTAAATACTGCATTTTTGCACACATTGAAGTTTCTAGCAACAATAACGCACTTTATGGCCAAATAACAGGATATGATGAACGTGGTGGTATCATGTAAAACAGGCAGATGGATTTGCCTAAAACCCGGACCTAAATGTTAGTCATCGACGCTATTATACAACCCAATATATTACACATACGAAATGTATATGATACAAACACAACGTGTCAATACCATGTACTGTACATATATGAATAGTGTGGAATCCGTAATAAAACAAAAATATGTAACTTTAATTATTATATCGTATGTACTTTATTATTACATAGATGTATATTGCGTAGGCGTGTGTATACATAGCTGTAATTTTTTTACGGATTTTTTTCCCATTTTGGATATAATATAAATAGTTCTCTGTCTGCATGTTACTGTGTATGCGTCTGCATGATAATGAGTCAGTAAAAGTACGTCGCGTGCTTTCGTGCGTCAGTAGATGATGCGTGTCACCTGGTGGGGCCATGGGGATTTCCTCGCCATCTTTGATTCGTCTGTTGCCGGTGATGAAGCATTCTGCTGGGTTTTCCCTGGGCATGTACACCCCATACACAGACAGTCCCCTGGAGTCGAGCAGGTGGGCCCTGTGTCAAGGTCAGAAATGGATACATGTGAGCGGCATACATTAAAACAGAATGTGAGAGAACCATAGAGGCAATGTGTTTGTTTTGGGTTTTACGTCCCACCGACAATATTTCAGTTTTCTTGGAAGTTTGATCTGCATGAGACCGAGTATAACCACATTTCCATATGACGTAGATACGTGACATTGTACCACATCTAGTCAAATTATCCTGAGTTTAGATCAAAAAGGCCAGGAACTACGTTTATATACTGAGATACGAGAAAGGGAGACATGCCAGTTCCCATAGGTATTCGGATCGTATGACCCAAATCCGTTTCCTATATAATACATACGTTTTACAGGAAATGGAATAGGGACATAGGATCCGAATACCTACGCCAGTGCCATGTTAACGTATGACACGGCTGAGAATCGAGTAAACGATATTCAGGCCCCAAAGTTCTCAAATTTGATACTAAGATTTAAGCATCATTATCATGCTCAACTAAGTTTGATACTTAAATTTAAGTATGATTGTCATGCTCAAATAAGTTTGATACTCAGATTTAAGCATCATTATCATACTCAACTAAGTTTGATATTCAGATTTTAGTATTGTTGTCATGCTCAACTAAGTTTGATACTCAGATTTTAGTATTGTTGTCATGCTTAACTTAGTTTGATCGAAGAGTGGTATTCACAATGTATTTAGAACACATTCTGAGCTTAGTCAAAATTTAGCACTCAATTATGTTGAGACAATGTTTAAAAACACCCAATCATGCTAAATTTTAAGCTTGAGCATAATTTCTTAGTAAGAATATTCTCTTTCAAGAGCACCGCTCCAAAACCTTACACAGGCTTAACTCAGAGTTGAATAAGTCCGTAATCGTGCTTCAGTTGTTGTTGTTGTTTTTTTGTTTTGTTTTTGTTGTTGTTGTTGTTTCGGGATTCGGGGTCTGGTTTCGGGGAAGATACCTGACCGGTCGGCTACCGGAAAACCCTTACTTTTGGGGTAAGACTCATACAATTGGTATATATATATAAGATAGATTAGTGAGTGTGTATGTTGTATATATTCCTTGTCTTCAATCATGTTTTCGATTTCATGATATCATGTGTAAAAAGAGAAATTTCATCAACCGACATGTAAACAGCTGATACCTTCAAATCATCACGTAGTTGACTGATATCTAAATCACAAACCCGGATACTGCTTGAAAACATCGCAATATATTACATCTTAAGCGGTTTAAACCAGTTAAAACAGGTTTTATGCATTATTTTGATAGAAGGTGGTGTGAATTTATCGACGATTCTACAGGGATATTGCTCAAACAACATAAACGAGATTAATATGTTCAAAAAATTTATTTGAAACATATTGAATCTTTAGAGCAAAAATAGCAATAAAAAATTAAAGGTCAGTTCATTTATAATGAAAATAAAAATGCAGCGCATCCATAAAGGCAACGACCATTGCGCATAAATACAAGTGATGTCGATATACCTTAACGTTATTCATCCAACATTAAATTATGAACTTCGTCCTTAAAATGCTTAAAAATACTTCAGTGCAGTTGCAAACATCCATTGACTTGGAGTTATATTCTCTTTTGCTTAGAGTCTTTAAAGGCTTGCATTTACTATAAAACTCCAATGATCATTTGATAGACCATGATTACAATTTAATGATGGATGGATTACCTTAAGATCGTTGATCATCCGTAGATGACTGAGTAAAGTAGCTGACTTAAATTTCAATTATGTTACATCGACTGGGAAACAAGTTTTTACATCATATATTAATCCCGTTTGACGGTTCCTGGGTTGGACCAGTACTTGTGCGCCTGGGAGGGTCATAAAAAAATCCTTGCCCCCAGTTAAGTTCAACCCCACAACCTCCTGATCCGCAGTTGTATACGTCACCACTGGACCACGGTGCGGACATAAGAACACTTAGCCCCTCACCGCTGTGGGTTCGAATCCCGTTGGAGTCACTCGGATTTTTCATGTAAGGAGGCCTTCCAGCTTGTCTGCGGTATGTCGGTGCGTCTTTGCATTTTGGGTCTTCAACCTGCAAGTTCAGCTGGACGTCGCCATAACGGTACACCCCAACACAACATCAACGGCCTCAGGGATGTTCGATGAGTACATCGAAATCACCACTACACATAGCCACTGGTAAACATGGGTGTGTAAATTTTCTAGACATGATTCATCTATACACTTCTATGATAAACTCGAATTCCTCACATTGCGCGCCAGAAGGAAGTTTTGTGAGGTCAAATTTGAATCACGACTATGTGTTTTCACAGGAGTATCACGTCAACAGAAAGGTAATATCGCGAATGGTAAGTATTCAGATGGATAAAAGAGTCTTTTTTTCCTCATCTGTAAATGAGTTGTCAACCATAACTTAGTGGCCCAATACCAGTCATAAGGCGTAATACAAAAACGTTACTTGTTTCCACTACCGACCCTGAACTTTCTTTTCGTAGCATTCGAGCTATTAAGGTTGCAAAACGCTGTTTTCGTCACTTCCTTTAACAAAAATAAGGTAAATATGGTAAAAAAAGTTAAAAATAAAAAAAAGTGAAGCCGACCTACCGACCCTATTCTTTTTGGAGGTGTTAGTAGAAACAATCTTCTTTTTTTTTCGCCTAATCAAAGCTGACCGAGAGTATTTCTTCAAAGTTTGATCAGGACTGTCTAATAAATTCGAGTGCAAGAGTTTAAACAAAAGAAATAAGTCAAGGGAAATAATTTCTTATGTTAACACTAGTGTGGTGTCAGCAATAATCGAATTAAGACGGGGGATTATTGATATTGCTAAAGAAATGATACTAGAGTTTTAACAAACTAATTGTCGACGACGAACGCTGGACAGCTTACGACCCTAAAAAAAGCTTACCCTGATCACATGCTGATTCTTGAATGGGTATAAAAAAATGGCTGTCTCAAATAGTGGTTATCATATTTGATTTATTCCACGATTATTTTTGAAAGACTGGGTTCCATTTTGATAGTTATAATTATTTAAGTAATAAAAACGGAATACATTAAAAAGAAATATCAATATTAAAAAAAACTGAAATACTAAGTTAGTGTATATAATTTCAGTCTACAACAAATCTAAAACAGCGTCCCATTGAAATATATCACATAGTTTATGGAGGCTATTCGTTGCCAAAAATCCAGCCTTGTAATCATGACAATTTATACTTCGGTTCAACTAAACAGATTTGTAAAAGTATAAACGTTTATCCGAGAGGTACATATTGTGCTCGTATTGAGCGTTTTGGTTATCTCGATTAAACTAGTAACGTTTTTACTTCTATAATGTAATTTAGTAACATGCAGCTAAGATAGAATGCAAATAATATTTATAATTTTTCAAACTCAAATTTACGAAATGTACAACGACATACACGACACGTTTTACGCCGTACATCACGACGTTCGAGAATGGAGCCGCCTCAGATAACACTCTCAGGTTTACAACTGCATACTTGACTTTTACATTTCTACGCGATTAACATTTGTAGACGATTTTGCAACTTCCATATATGGCAGTATCACGGAAATAGGCGAAGATTTAAAGGCGGAGCCAAATTTCACGAGCGAAAAATAAAGAGAGGTAACTCTTACACCATGATAAATCGGTAAGTACAGAAATATTTCGTATTTTATATACATCAATTGTTAATCATTATACTTACCTTTGGACTCTTTTAATATATACATGGTAAAATGAAAACGAAAATAAAATATGGTTGAAAAAATGTTATGTATATATCTATGAAAGGGAAGTTGCTATGTACAGACATTTAAGCTTCATAATTTTGGTTTTAATTTTACTAACGTTATAAGTGAATATTAAGAAATGAAAGCTTTACATTAGAAACTGCAAAGATTTTTTTCTCTTTTTTCTTATCCAGTCATACCCTAGTATTAAGGTTATATTTGTGATATAGTAATTCAATGTTACTTAATATTACTGGGAAAGGCAGGATCCAGAATTTGGTCTGTAAAAATTATTGTATAGATCTATCTGTAGCAAATCTTCCATCTGTTTTGACTTGAAAATTCGACAGTAGTAAAGCAGCAACTTAACTGAACCTTAAATATCGATTTGACTTATTCCTTCTATAAATATATTTGTTTTGCATAAAAAATCTTGATTTATAGCCAAGCAGTAATTTTACTGTCTGAAAAAAAACCCATTAAGAGTTGGATTAAACACAGACAGCTGATGACATGCAACTTTCGTGAATTTCTTAAAGAAATTAATCAATCTGCAGGTATGTATATGAACAAACACAGAGATTCAAAATAATATTGGAAGTCAGACACTTTTTTTTTGCATTTAAAACATTGAGATACTAGGTGACAAGCAAAGGATCAATCTTTATTAAAGCAGGAGATATCTTATATCTTTATAGAACATCTCCTGATTAAAGACATAATGAATACTTCAACTTGAACTTTATACTGCCAATAGTCAATATTGCCTACTTAAGGCACCTTAATTTTGGATGTGTTCTTGAATTGTTATTCAAGTAATTGAGTCCGATACACCTCAGCTCTGTTTGTGAAAATTATGCATTGTTTTTCTGAAAATTGTGCATAAAAAATCGACTTTTTTATGAAAGTGGCATTGAACGCGAATTCACAATACCTGTAATGGCAGTGGCTAGATATCAAATTTTGAAAAAAGCTCAATTGTGGTGAAAGGGTTCTCATATCATGTGGCTTTGGTGGCTCGACTAAAAAAACATCAAAGTTAAAATTCTGGCCAGGGATATAAAAATCTAAATATAAATTTACGCCATGCTGCGCTTATATTGCTGGCTTTACAATGTAGGTGGGGTACGTTTCAAAAACTAATCTTTCTTTATCTTCTGATGTTGATTTAATACCTGCATACAATGGCACTCATGCAACTGAAACACATGATGCTTAGTAAGTAATTGTGATACTGTTTAATTCTCATAATGCATTTACCTTGAATGTGTAGACCTACACGCTGCAACACTTCCCTTATTTTTACATGGGAGATCACTGCGTGGAGATTTGCTAGTCGTTGTCGGAAAATACCGAAAGTGAGCGGACAATTACGTTTATTTACGATGATGTAGTGGGCGGGGAAATGGGCGGAGCTTATTTATCAACATCCTGGATTCAGCTGAGCCGAATCATGATGGTCAGACAATGTAAAGTTGCGAGCGTTAAAGTAAGAAGGCGTTTTGTAGTTTATCAAATTGCATTTTGTTGAAATACGTATTTACAAAGTTGCATCGACAAATTCAGTCCAAGAATGTATCTCTGGAGTTTAAATACTAAGAAATTCAAATGAATTGTGTATTTAGTCGGAAAATAAACTGTTCAACTCAGATCAACAAGGCTGGATTTTTGGCAACGAATAGCCTCCATAATAGTTGAGTAGAACTACAATTGATATTGCATAAACGTGAGAATTTACTTTCACTTTGTGTCTCTAGTAACAGCTAGAGCGTCTTAAGTTAAAATAATCACTTGAAACTGAAATTTCAATGATTTTTGGATGAGGAAATTTTACAACGGCAGATATTTGTTCCCGTCATTTAGTAAATTGGCTGTTACGTTTGAGAATATAACAATCAGAAAATATTGGATAAAAAAACCATCAGATGTTAGTTGTTGATGGACAATATTGCAACAGTGAGAATGGAGGCTAAATCGAATTAGAATTATTATTTCGTGCACTAAATTGTGTCAGGCCTGGTATAACAACTCTAACCCACTCGTCACAGTTAAAGAAAGAAGTCTTACCTATTGTATCGAGCCCCGGTAAGGAAGGAATGCATTGTCTCCCCTGCCTGCGCATAGATATTGTAGAATCTGAAATAGTTAGGAAAAGAAATGACAGACATTGTACGTTTGTTTGTTTGTTACTATTGACTTTGTGCTTGTTTGTTTGTCTTCTTTTCTGAATGATTAAATGTTACCAAAGTATATTTTTACTGTATTGGAAAATGTGTATTTTCGAATAGAAAGGTTAATATTTTAACAACATGTACATTACACTACATCGAACATTGTGGCATGTTATTATAACAGTATACAGTCTCATTAAATTACAAACTAAAATAAAGTGCAACGTCAGTTACTGGACCACCAATGGCACTGAAATAGAATGGGTTTCATTGTCATATCAAGGTATACGCCCCATAAAAGTCATATTCCATATCTTGTCACTGAATAGTAATATTTCTATGAAACTTTGTCACTTTGAAGACATCCCAAAATAAAAATGTTTCACCGAGAGTTACCAAGTTTTATTGCATGTAGGGGAGATAATCTGTATTTAAGTTTATGTTGACGTCTATGGGAAATAAACAATTTCTGTGAATATGAAAAACTGAATTTGATTTTCGAGCAAAACCCATGGTAGAAATATTCATTATAAATCTAAGATTTTGTAATTTCATGAAAAAAAAACTTTACCATGGGAAAATGGAGAAAGTTACTTTTTAAGTATTCAGGTGAGATTACTCATGGCAAACAATTATCAAGGTGAGGGGGGTAATAAAAAAAATATGTCGCATGTCACAACACGTCATTCCCATTGTTTGACATTTTAAATACTTATATTGTGAAGTTATATGCATGATATTGATGGAATTGATGGCTCTTATAGGGCGTATACCTGAACTGAAAAATAAATAGGGAGCAATGATGTCAGGGGACGGTTGCCCTGGTTATACATATTTCATTATTGTAAATATACTTTAAATAATATAAAAACAACTTTCAAAATAGGCAAAAGGAGGTCTGATCCCAAGTGCTTACATTTGTATCGCTAAATCCCCTTTAAAAGAACATGTGCAGTTTCTTAATACCAAATAAAAGGCAAAGAATGTAAACATTTGACCTATAAGGCAAAACTTTCGTATTTTTAAGGAATAATTTGGATAAAAAATATTGATATATGAGCAGTAGTGTAACGATTTGATACATGTACATGTACTGGTGTATAAAGGAATATTACAAATCGTATTTCCGTCATCTTCGTACATTTTCCTATCAATAGTTTGATACGAAATTCCTCACAAGGGCTAAATGAAAAGCCAAAATACACCTAAAAGGCGTGTACCAATAGAAATATCTAAATACTAGGTTTCCATATATTCTATACGATTTATAAACTACTATACACAGTGGAAATTTAATTCTTTATTTATTACAGCTACGTCTAACCAAATAGTAGAAGGTTTTCAATCATACAATAAAAATATATCAGAGATTACAGAATATTTGAAGGTTAAAATGAAATATGAATAAAAATTCAATTAAGTTGATACTAAATATTAATTGTACATTCACTTACTTAAAATAAGTATGTGCTCCTTATTACATTAAAGAGGAAGTTAGAAATCCTGAAATTAAATAGGTGAAGGAATACACCACCGTCAACCATAAAGTAAAACTTGTTGAGACAAAAGAGAGAGGTACGTGTGAAGTAGGGTGTTCACGTTTAGATGTCAAAGAATGACAGGCACTGAGGATCGAGTAATGTGAAATGAAAAATATGTGCAAAGAAACAAAGGTGTCTTATGTTTACACACGTGATAAATGAAGTTTTAAGTTTTTTTAAAACTGGTTCAAGTCTTTTTCTCTAAAGAAAAAAAGACATCAACCATGTCTGCAAGTCAAATCGTTAAAAAAATCATTTCGGAAAATAGAAAAGAAAAAGAGAAATAGTCTGATTCTGCTCAAATAGTTTCGGTATTTCTGGTGACATTTATTTTTTACATGTTAATAATATAAGCATTATTTTATTTCTATTTACGTTTTTGTCACCAATTTTAGTACTGATGAAAGACTAAGAAAACATACTAGTATATACGTCCATAGCCGAGAGAAACTATGCTGCAAGGGAGGTAATTATCAAAAAATGTACCTGTAGCTTATACGAGTTTGCTCCCTTTCAAATGATCTGAAAATGCCATTACTTTTTGAGTGACACCAAAACATGACTAAGTTAAATTCCTGTAATATAAAAAAATACTCTAACAGTATCGATGTTCACCATTCATACAGGTAGTGTTGAATGCTGACAGTATTTGCAAAGAAACACCGATTTTAAACTTTACATATAATGTTTTGTTGTTGTTGTTGATGTTGTTTTAAGATTTAGATCTATCTGCAAGCGTTTAAAATTTTTGATCTCCATTTTTGGCAAAATCGTAAAAAATATATATATATTGTTTGTCTAAATAATCTCCATTCATGATAACATTACTTATATATTTTAGAAGAAAAATAAAAGTTCAAATATAGAACTAGTTATTAATTATACTCACTCTTTAGATGTGTAGAATATCGAGTTATTTCTGACGTCCTCTATTCCTATAAATCATACGAAAATATGCATCATCAACACAAACACATTATAACTTCTCTCTCTCTCTCTCTCTCTCTCTCTCTCTCTCTCTCTCTCTTGCTACCACTCATAAATTATGAAATAATAAGGCGTATTAAAAATGTACTTGTTTCCACTAACCCGACCCCCCCCCCTTTTACAGACCCTAAACTTTTTTTCTTAGCATTCAGGCTATTACGCTGTTTTTCGTTAATTCCTCTAAAAAATAAGGTAAAAATAAAGGGGGGGGTGAAAAATAAAAAAAAAAGTTTAGCCGACCTTCCGACTATATTTTTTTTCGGAGATGTTAGTGGACTTTTTTCGCCTGATTAGCCCAATTTTGTCATTTAATTGTTATTTACTAAGACATGCCATATCACGAAAAGAAAATTAAATATATTTCAGTGATAGTGTACATTTAAGAAATATAAAAGCTTAAACTTTACTTCACAACAAAATGGCAGAAATTATTTGCCTTTTAGATTATTTTTTTTCGTTGCACAAGTCACGTTCGCATTTTTCTAAGTAACTGGGTTAATCCATGTGTCTGAACTGACGACAAAGACTTCGCGAAAGGTGTCAGACCGGCAGACATGTCTGACACATTTCATTTCGGTCTGATAAAAAAAATGCTTTCTCCTCACTCCAGATGACTGGCAGGGATTTTTCAGCGAACTCAAACTGAATGTATAAGGGGGAAACAACTTTCCTGGCTATTCTTGCTTGTTATGAACTTATCTTGCTTGATTCTTGTACTCTAAATGTTTAATTGGCCAAAACTATATATATATAATTCAATGAAATATACCTGAAGCAACATCAAAACTAGATATTTGCATTTTTTTTTCATTTGATTTTCGGTCTGACAGATTTTATTTCGGTCTGACAAAATTTTCATGCTTGTCAGACCGAATGTCTGACAGATTTATTTTTTGTCTTTTGCAAAGTCTGCATGTGCACTTACGTTTTGAGGTCTCTCGTCGTGTATCATATGCATTAACCGGTGCCGAACCGGTTCGTTGACGTGCGCGTAACAACCTGAAAAAAATAGTTTTCATATGATTCAAAAAGCTCTTTTCTGCACAGTATCAGAGGATTTCCTCTGCGGAAATTTATGAAAAATACGCATTAATAAACAAAGCAAAAACACTTAAGGCATGGAAGACGACGAAAAAAGAAAGGTTTCAAAAACGAGTATCCGCGCCA
>CM037787.1:12221857-12271857 GCA_021229015.1 Solen grandis | reverse complement strand
ACGCTTTGTAAAGAGTATGTGTGCTTTGATAAATTTACAATTTTAAACTGAACCTAAAACATTTTAACGGTTTTTGATTCAAATGTATTTGAATGCCTGAGACAACGCCTATCGAATATAAAGATGAGATGTCTTAGCAAACTGACGTTTCATTTCTTACGAAGATCAAAGAAGATATTGGGGAAAAAACTTTTTCTTAATTAATATTCTTTTTTTTTCCTGTATGGAATAAGCATTGTTTTGCATATACAGGCAACTATTACTTAAAAGCGTATCTCTATTGATAAAGTAACAAGAAAAAAACCCCGCAAAAATCCATTGATTTGAAAATACATCAACATTCTTAAATGAATTGTATAGCTTTTATTTGTCCCAATGCAATTATGTTAATAGAAGCTTAGAGTTTTTCAATGACAAATCTATGTAAAATTATTCATTTTTTTATGAGACAGTTTATAAACTTTTCATTACTGTAATAACAAAGTGCATACAAAATTGATACATATGAGGGTTTAAAATAAATGTTTGTGTTCAAAGAATAAAGCCGGCTTGATAAGCCATATATGTGAATGAAGACGACATATTCAATAAAATATTTTTATTCACTTTTTAAAGTCATTTTAAAGTTCCAGTTTTGAGAGCTGACGAACATCACATAATTTCATGCCATTTAGCATAAGATCAAAGTTACTTGTAATTAAATATCAATGATCATTTGTCGATACCGATTACGTTCATATATCATAACAGTTTTATTTGTGATCATGGTATATCAAGTGATCATAGGAATTTTATAGTAAATTTTATAGCCTTTATAGACCTTGAGCAAAACAGCCTAAAATTCCAAGTCAGTGGATGTTTGTATCTGCACTGAAGTCTCTTCAAGCATTTGAAGGACCATGATTGTAATTCAATTATGGATGGATTACCTTATATGACACACGTGCGCATGTATTACAAGCACTGCATAAAAAGTGGGCGGTGTTGCGCTTAAATCTACAATTATGGTTATTCGAAACCATATCTTATTCGTAATATAACGGTGTTTATCCTGGATTTCTAAAAAAAAAGAAAAACGAGATTTGTCTGTAATTTACGAAATATCCTTAGGGCCATCTGCATATTCGCCTTTGAATAAAAAAATCTGAAACACGAAAACACGAAATCGTGAAAGAATGATGACCAAAACACGAAACTACGATGACGAAAACACGGAGTACGATGACAAAAACGCGGAAACACGATGACAAAAACGACGCAATATAATTTCTCGTTTTTATCATCGTAACTTCGCCGTTTTCGTCATCGTACTTTCGCGTTTTTATTATCATGTTTTCGTCATCGTACTTTCGTGTGTTCGCAGCAAAAATATTTCGGGGTTGCATGATAGAAAATAAAGGAAAAGAATAACGAATAAAACACACAAATATATATACATGCTTATGCTCAAACTATTTTTTTCCGAACGCAAATATTTCTCCCAGTGATAATAGCAGAAATTAATGTCTAAATGGCATCTACCGGAACATAAATTTTCGATACAAACTCTGACAAAATGGACTCAAGCAGACATGTTTGTTATGTTGTTACTACACAATGCTCTGTCAATACAGAGTATACAGTAAAGCTACGGAAATCCTTTCATATATTTGATAGTTTATTATTTAGAATAGATACAAAGACGGAACTCTGTGTTATGAAAGGCAACGACACAGGGTCTATTTTCAAATGAAAAATAACACCAATAGAAACGATTGTCCTTGTTGTTTACTTTTTATTTTATATGAAACACAGCAAAGAGATCCCAATATAATCAATCCATGGGACATTTGGCAACATGGCATCGACCAATAGTCAATGGATTGACACACATTTCAGCTACAATTGTGATTAAATCTACTTTGAGTCTCCATGCTCTATCATTTGACAGTGGTTTACAACCAAGGGCATTGGGAGTGAGTCTCGGGGCATTTTTGTACATATATTATACAAGTTAATATTGGTACGGTTTGTTTTGTTGGATTGAACTCATTTGAAGAGTATCTACTTGAGAGAGACACTGCAGTATATCACGCCGACATGTGGCATGGTACCACTCCCATTCACATTATCCTGACATCGGGCCAACTAGTCCTGGAACTACTCTTTATATATGGTGAGCGCTAAGCAAGAGAGTTATACCAGTGCCATTCTTTGCGACTTTGGTATGTCGCCATCCGGGATAGAACCAACGACCTCCCGATTCCGGGATGGACGCTCTGTCCACACGACTGCCGTGACCGGATCTTCTTGGTTAAAGCTAAACAAAAAAAGTTAGATGGACTGATAGTCCCGCTAAACTGACAGAAAAGAGTGACTGGAATTGGTATCCTACCACAGTTTTTATTATAATGAAACACCATTTTTCTTCTTCAAGAAGAGACATGTAAGCATCCAGATATGAATACGAGAAGAGAAGTTTGAATGTTTTCCCATCCTAATAGTCATATTATTTTATGGTAATGGCTAATCATTTACTGATTATTATGGCCATATTTTGACATTGCCGTCAAGGATAACCCACGAGTGAAGTCCTTTTTTAATGGAGAGACGGCATGCAACAGAAAAAGAGATAATGGATAGATACAAGGGCGTTCGTGTGCGATACCATACGCATTTTACGAATAGACCCCGTAGTTCTTTTATGTGCCCGGTATATAGCGCCGATACATGTGAGTCACGTTCCTGGGTAGAACCAGTACTGAATACTCCGAGCACCCATAACAACCCCCATTTTAACGAATGCCAGGCAAGGGTGAATCTAGTACCTATTTCATACGTCTTTGGTTTGATGTGTTCACCGGGGTAATTAGTGCCCTGGCTGGGTTTTCCGATTGCAAAGTGGACACTCTACCCCATCAATTCCAACAAACAAAAACAAGTATAACTTGACAATACAAGCTTTTATCATATGACATTATGCTCAAACAGCGGTTTCCGGTTTCATATAACTAATACATATTTTCTTATATTTAACACGTTACATATAACTTTTAGGCCGAATTACATCACTCCGCGTCACGCGCGTGTATTCTACATGTATGCATAGTGTGTTGAACTCGAACAACTTGATTAAATGTGTTAGATGCAGCTTAATTTGATCAAAAAGATGCATTATTAATATGATGTTGACAATGTATGGGAAATTTACTTATTATTTAGAACTATTTTCTTGGTGGTAGATTACAATAGAAATTCGTTCATAGGCATTCAGTCATATTTTTGTTTCTTTGTTGTAACGTGACTTGATGATGATGGTGGTGGTGATGATGATGATGATGATGGTGGTGGTGGTTGTGGTGATGATGATGATGATGATGATGATGATGATGATGGTGGTGGTGGTGGTGGTGGTGGTGGTGGTGGTGATGATGATGATGATGATGATGATGGTGGTGGTGGTGGTGGTGGTGGTTGTGGTGATGTGATGATGATGATGATGATGATGATGATGATGATGGTGGTGGTTGTGGTGATGATGATGATGGTGGTGGTGGTGGTGATGATGATGATGATGATGGTGGTGATGGTGATGGTGGTGGTGGTGGTGGTGGTGATGATATTGATGATGATGGATACTTACCTAACAAATTATTCGACCACACAAAATTTCCTTTGAACATATTTCCTCCACAAGATGTATCACATATTTAATCCAATTATTTTGTCGCCTTGTATATATCTCATTAAAGAAGACAGTGCGATCTCCCCATACAAATGTAGCCTTATTAACACTGATTCAGCTAAGCACATGCTCTCTCAACAAGTTTAAAATGGCCTCAGTTTAGGACATTTGTTCAGACATGAAAAGATGTGCAAACCCTCTTAATAGCCGTGTTTATATTTTTATCAGATAGTCATGCCGTCTTATTGAACATTTGGTTGATTATTTGTGTTTTTATCTTTGCTTAAGATTTGTTTTATCTGAAAACACGAAACACCGAAGCAACTTGTGAATAAACCGTGATAGAAGACAATATTTTTTTAATTCTATTTGTATTTTGTTTTAGTCCATGCACCGGTAAAATTACAGATAGATCTCTGTAGATCAAATCGCTGAATCGAAGGTATATGACTGTCCTACTGTAGAATCTTTAATTTTCGTTAACATTAAATTTCGTGGAATCTGTAATTTCGTTTATTTCGTTAATACATATATTTGTGAACTCGTGTTCTAGAAAACGTGAGGTCTATTCATTAAATAGATTTCGTGGGGATTATCATTCGTTGAAAAAACCGTCCACGAAATCCACGAAAATCTATCATCCACGAAGATATATGATTCTACAGTATATATATACATATATGTATATAAAACATGGTTTAAAACAGATAACACTTTGGGATAATGCCGCTTATTTTTAAGATGGCATACAAATTCGTGTATTGAAATACATAATACCGTTCCTCGTCCATATTTTGTAGTTAGAAAAAATCGACACCTAGTAATTCAAATGAGCATTTGTTTATTTTATCAAATTAATGGTCATATCGTGCCCTTTATAATTTAATAATACTAACGATATTTTAAAATTTCATATTTTATTTTATTTTTAATCAAAGTCTTGCAATTAGGTTCACTAGGATTTGAGTATGGAGAGTGAGGAAAGCCTGAGATTGTACTGTAGTATTTTTCGAGACCAAATTGGTCGGAAGATTATGTGGAGTTTAACCCTTTCCCTCATATAGACTCATTTTGACGCACTCAATAGGTACCACATAAAGCCTGATCTGCAGAAAACCACAGTTAAACCTTACCAAATTTAATTACAAAATCCTCATTACCAGACCACTGAGGAGCAGCGAACAGCATAAAACCTGATCAGCCTGCGAGTCACTCGCAGGCTGATCTGGTTTTATGCTGTTCGCATAGGTCTTTTCATGGTTTCCTCTATAAGGGTTAAGGTATTCCCTTGGCTTATTTTCAACATTGACAATGCTCACGAGCAGACTTATATGTGGGGTTCCGATTAGCAGTTGAGAGGACACTCACTGCCTCTTAAATAGAACTAATTTTAAAAATGCCCCATGTTTTCTACCTAATATACCTAAGTGTTTTGTTGTTGTTGTTTTTTTGTCTATTAAGCTGTTGCCTGAGCTCATTGTTATATAGTCGCGAATTTACTCAGATAAATGCACTGTGTTTACTAGAAATAATGAGAGTGGTATATGTTTTATTTTTATTTATTTTTCTGTTTGCGTGTATATTATTGTTTTTGTTCTTGTCGGGTTAAAGGGTTTCTTATGTTTTTCCATTTTGATTTTCTTTTTTTCTTCTTTTTTTTTTTTTTTTTAGAGAGAGAGAGAGAGGCAGAGAGAATGAAATTCAAAACAGTATTGTCAAATTGAAACCCTCGAAAATATTTACACACAATATGTTGAGACACCCATTTTTCGCTTTGTCATGAAATTTGTTTTCATTTTCTCCTGCTTGTACTTTTTGTCTTCTCTTTTTTTACAAGTCGAATTGATTGTCCCCCAGCTCTAACGTCGCATTCTTCATTCAGACAAGATTAAGTACAGTGTAAATGTATACTTATTACTATTATTACTTAAGGCTTTAATTGCCTGTTCAAGCGCTGATCCCTCGGATATGTTCATAAATAGGTACGAACAATGACCAGGACAAAAGGCGGAAACCCATTGTATCGATATAATTCAATCGTCCTACTGTAATTACTCTACACAAAAGTATGTCTTACACGTAGATTTAAATGTCCAAGTTTAAATAACTCATGAGAAACTTTTAACAAGTAAATAAAACTTACGGGGATCAATTCCCATAACTGTTAAGCTGGGAGAAATGTCTTTGAGTGGCTCGATTGAGTAATGATCCCTTAATTGGCCTTGTCTTATCATATGTTTGTTTCGACATTCTTAAAAAGCATTTATTTGTTTAAACTTATTTATTTTACGTCGACCGGGAACAAGACCTAACAACTTCTACTTGCACTCTACCTCCCTTGACATTTCTTTCGTAGTACTTATAAGCTTTAAGCGGCTGTGGAGGTCAGGGGTCTAAACGAGTAAGATACTTACATAAAATTACATCTACGGCAGTTGGCGAAATACGGTGGCCTAAAGGGGCATGCAATATTTTTATATATAGTACGCGATAGGTACTGCGTGTGCATGCATTAAAAATAACAGCGTTCGCACGCATTAAGCTATCACGTTCAACGCAAAACTTTAGTAACCGCATGCGAACGCGATAACTACTGCGTGCGAACGCGATATAAGAATATCTTCCATGTCCCCTTTATGGCACCATAGCAAAATGACAATATGATATTTGCTGCATTGAGAGACAAAAAAACTAAAAACGAACAACGGTTACATCTTTCTTTTGTCACTCTCTTTAACATGTTTTCCTATTTTCTTCATCATCAACTTTATATCAGAGACTGTCGACATTAATTAGCAACGGAAAAATCAAAAGTTTTTATAAGTTACATCAAAATAAACTGACAAATAAATCTTTTATGATTTAAAATTTAGTTTCGCCAAGGGCATGACTCTCTCTCTCTCTCCATCATAAGTCCTTTTTCCGCTGCATTCTCTCTCTCTCTCCTCTCTCTCTCTCTCTCTGTTCTCTATTCTTGCATGTATTTCATAGTTTCTTTCATCTACATGTTTGTAGTATCTGTTTACCTTCAAAACTTAATTCACAATTTGGAGGAAATCTCTATATCAGGATCAAATAACAAACTTATATAAATGACAATATATTTTATAAATTGATATCTTCCGTTTTCAAGCTCCGTGAATAATTTAAAAAAAAATACTTCCACTATATTTTTAACTTTTTTATCACTGAAGAATCAGTAATTTACGTAGGGGATAATTTTTGTCGATTTCGTGGACGGCTTTACAGAAAAAAATAGATTCAACTGTTTAACCGCCATGCGATACACACAATATATCACCGATATGCAACTGAAAAGACGATTTTAAAGATTTTAAGACGAAATAAAGAAAATGCACACATTGAATTTTTACTAGTTTAATCTACACTGTAATTATTTTAATCTACAATTTCTATAGAAATCTGAAATTGCCCTATGCATATATGGTAATGAAATACAATGCATAACAATGCCGTTATATGTATTTTTATTGTATAGTTTAAGATCAAATTCCTCAAATTCGAACTTTTATTAGTTCAGATTCAAATTCCAACAAAAACTAACGCTCAGTATACTATTCAAATGCTTTAACATGAGAGAAACTCATTCTATCATCCTTATGTTATACAATATTCATGCCATGAACATAAACAAGTCGAACTAAAATATTTCCTAAATAAATAACAATATTTGATAAGAAATGAATAGTTTTATTAAATAAACAATACTAATACATTTAGCCCTTAAGTATTAAAGTATTACTTGGTGCTCAGTATTGGTGAATTTCGAGTCTGGCTGTTAAACTTTATTTATATAAGTTCGACCGCTGTCGGCCGTGGCTTGTTGTTCATAGGTACCGCTGACAATAGGTTAACCATACTGGATGGCAGTAAATAATACGCAGGTGTTTGACCATCAGTAGAATAGTTGAACTGTGGTTAATACATATACATGTCGGTCAAATCAGCAATGATACCAGGGTTTGACAAAACATTTCGTGTTACCCTACACCAATACGTATATCGGAGACGCCAACATTTTAACCCTGTTGTATCCTTAACTTTAACATATGTCATGGATGTGATATCAGTTTTATATCTAGCACAAAGCCTTGTGATATTGTTTTGTAAAATAAACTGCTTCAACGGACACCGCCATGTTGGTCCACTTCATTGCCAGATTAATACCTACGCCATTTTATCAGAACAATGTTTGTGACTTCGATAAACTCTGTGTTCACAAACTGTTTTGACTGATAAAAAACATGATTACTTTGTCTTGCTATACTTCATAAAGAGGCTACTTGTCAGGGTAGCGGTGCATATTACTTCTGAACTTGTCAAAATGCCACAGTCGGAGCCCATCCTAACAGTATGATTTACAAACATCACATTTTGTTGATTTGAACGAAAACTGTATCAACAAATCATATTATTTTGCATTAATAATTATTATGCTTTGTTCTGCTTCTACATTTTAATCTCTCGAAGTATACATCTATAGAACGACATCATTTCTCTTAACGGTCCAGTACGTACTATCTTAAAACTTACATTCATGAGTAAAAACGTATTTTGCATATTTCGGCAGAGCCTCGAATGATGCTTAAATAATTGTTTTTAATTAAGTCCACATAATGAAATATCAAACTAAAGAATACGGGGAATAATCAGGCACCCTTAGCTGTTCAGTCAGGGTACTATATGTTAATCTTCTACTAGAACAAATTTTAATATACCGAAGTAGAAGAGATATGAAGAAAATAAACGAATTTCCTCGTATCTTAATTTTATGTTGCCGTTGTTGTAAGCTAAATTTAGACTGACGAAAAAAGTTTAACTTTTTTTTTCGTAAATATGCATTTCTCGAGGTCTTTTGCGGGACAAAATCCACATAATGGCTTTCACGGTGTATATGTGTTCAGACTTAGTTCGAAAAACTTTAAGTTAGCGGGACTTAAAGCATACATACAGCTTTTTATGCTCATGTTTTATGACAGCTTGTTTGTTGGTGTTTTCTAGGCTCAATCTGGACAAGCAATATCAGACAGATTGTCTGTATTACTATATCAAATATGCCGAAGAAAGAAAACCTGAGAAAAATTGCAAAACATAGTTGTACAATAGATATGAAGATTATCTGTGGGGCAATAATTATTTCAATAAACAATTAAAGTCACTATTTACCAATAATTCGGCAAAAGCTTGCCTTTGTCAAAAATCATTAATTTTAAAGCCAATTCATTTTAGACGTTCGTACAGCCGTCATTCTGTAATTGTTATCAACAAGGAAATATACTAGTGGCTTTAAAATTCGTGTGTGTGTGTGTGTGTGTGTTGTTTTTTTTTTCCTTGACAAGGACAAGATTTGCCGAAATATTGTTGAAGAGATACATAAGCCTTACATATGTTTTACATTAGAACGTACAGCTCATGAAAATAGATCCTATACAATTATGGCATGTCAATATAAATATATGAGTTTTCGCTGAATGACATGTATTACAAACACTTCTTTCGAGTGGGTTGATAAGAATGTAAATGCAGAAATGATTTTTTAATCTGGCCATCGACCGGGAAAAGTTAATCCGACTGAGGGGATAATTGTTAATAAACCTCGAAATCAAGTATAAGTGTTGTACGTTTGAATATGTTTATCAATCCGGATTATAGGTTGTAATACTACAAACAATAAGTGATAAACAACGGGAGTTATATTCATGAAACGATATTAAGGTATATACTCGTATCAGCTAGAAGTCATCAGGGGCACAGTGTTGTTGTTGTTGTTGTTGTTGTTGTTGTTGTTGTTGTTGTTGTTGTTGTTGTTGTTGTTGTTGTTGTTGTTGTTGTTGTTGTTGTTTTGGAAGTAACCGTTACGGCGATTTAATTTGACAATTTAATACCGAAATGAGACGAAGATCTACGTAAATCAACGAGGACTTCCCGTACACCTAATCTACATGCGGCGAGGACTTCCCGTACACCTAATCTACATGCGGCGAGGACTTCCCGTACACCTAATCTACATGCGGCGAGGACTCCCCGTACACCTAATCTACATGCGGCGAGGACTTCCTGTACACCTAATCTACATGCGGCGAGGACTCCCCGTACACCTAATCTACATGCGGCGAGGACTTCCGTACACCTAATCTACATGCGCGAGGACTCCCGTACACCTAATCTACATGCGGATGGGTTAGGGTTTAAAAACATTGTTCAGTGACACTCGATTTTTAAACCAGTCACTGACTAGTCAGTTTAAATCTGCGAATTATACCGAGTATTGTCGAACCACTCGTATTTCACTCACACGGCGACGTCCAAGGCAGCATGGGAGGGTTCCTCAAATGAAACAAAATAATGATGCTGTCAAGATTCGAACCGGCGGCGATAAGGGACTGAATGGTGGTTAGGATACTGGTATATCAGAAAGCAAGGACAATGATTTAAATGCAAGCCACTTCTGTGTTTTAAATTGCTTCTGAGGTTAAATGTTATGTATAGCAAAAGCTAACATCAAACTAAGCAGTATACGACAATTCAATCTTTTCAGATATTTCAATCGAATGTAATAACATAAATGAAGAAAAAAGTTATTTGGCTATTCAATAGATACACATTGAACAAATGCATATCACTATCGTGTGTTTTCAAAACATACGTATATGTATGATATATACATATATTTAGTATTGTAGATTTGAGATTCTAGAAATACAGATTTTGGCATTTGTTTATGTGTGTGAGAGAGAGAGACAGAGAGAGAGTCTTGAATTTCTATCTAAGCAAGGTACCCATACCTAGTGAGATTTGTACCTCGATTGATGTACAGTGTTGTTATGACAATGTACACATTTCCAAGGTTTACCTCATCATTGAAACTAACTATTTTTCAGCCTGAAATCCAAACCAAACACAAAAACTCTCCAGAAACAGTAACCCTAACCTTGATCCAAACCCTTACCCCTGGCCAAAACATCGAAATTTATAAACTGAGGTACGAGGTTTTTACCTCACACGGTGAGGTATATACAAAATCACAACTACCGGTGTCTCCAAATATGGTGACCGGTGCTAGAACTAGACTGACGCTGAATCATTTCAGATGAGGACATTATCTCAGATATAGGGACCTATGTTCAGTAAATGTATTATAACCTCAGAAAATTCATAGATGAGGCACATTGTTCTTTTTCTCGACCATCTAGGGCAGTTAATTCAGTCTTCCTTGACGTTAACGCGTGTTTATGAGCTATTCCACGCTGGCCTTACACTATAGTCATCCCTCTCCCCCCCCCCCTTTTGTTTCTGTTTTATTTTCTTTCTTTTTGTTGTCGTTTTCTAACTTTCTTATATCAAAATTGACAAATTATGTGTTAATTAAGATCGCAAAAGTGAAAACAAACCTTATTTTACAATTTAACCCTTAGACAGATTAGTTTTCTTATTATATCTTCATTAACCCCTTAAAAATGTGCGTATAATTTGCATCTGTCATTTTAAAACTCTACCGAGACCATCGTGTGTCTTCAAAACCCACGAATCTCTGGATGATCAACTTAAGTTGTACTAACTAAACACGTCGTTTCATTTGATTCTAGTTGCAGTGATCTTTATCAACATGCTATTTATGGATATCTTTAATAAACTGTTCCATAACCATTTACGAGTCACGTTCTTCGGATACGGGGTATTTATAAGCGGAATCGAATGGACAATGGTGAGATTTAGGCCTCGGACTCATCAAACGTTAGGGAAAATGGGGGCAATCACAGATCTGACGCGAAATCTTTTCATAAAGCCCAGGATTACTAACTGGGCTATGCAGTTCTATTCAAATGTCGTGTACGTTCAAAGTCTCTTAAAGAAGTTTCAAATAAGACAACGTGTTGTACACGGGTTCCTAAGGGAGGCACTAACGCACTGTTTGTATATGGAGTTAGCACCATATTATGTCCCACTTCCGCCTTGATCTTTTGTTATACTTTATTATTTCTTCAACATCGTGATTTACACTTAGCAAAGATTGAAAAAATGTATCCTAACCTTCTATATATAGGGTGTTCTGTCAATATTGGTAATTAAATTCCCTTGGCAAAGGTTCTCCACTACTTTCGTATCTTTTTATCATACTTTCTTTGTTCATAAATCAATTTGGAAACAATTACCAATAATGGCAGGTCGGAGTGCCTAATTGCATAATAATTGCCTCATGAAGTATTACTTGTTTATACCTCATACTGAACAATCTTAAATTACAAAAACTGAAATCAAAACGTATAGTATCGAGCTCTGTTTATGTGGGGCTACTTAGAATTTCTATAGGTTCAATATGTAAATCGTGCATACATTTAGATAACCTGTAATTTAAGTATATCCGGATTCTATCATACTTAAGTATTCAGACCGTCCCTAATTATGTTGTTTATAAATATTAAACTACTTCAATGGTTTAGTGGAAGTGTTTACTGTCTTCAGGCCCTAAGGCTGGGAGTTAGATTCTCTCTGGGAGTATGGGCATTCACTGGCGCCAAGTACTGGTCCAATCCGTCGAGAGAGATAACTTACTTAAAAAAACGTCTTTCCATTGAACATAAAAGAAAGACAACTATTTATAAATAATAAATTTTCGCGGGACACTAATTTTAGCTGACTTCAGGAAGGGCTTTATCCACTTATCTTAACCCCCACGAAAAAAAGTTCCTTCCACAGACCTCGTGTTTTGTGGAACATCAATCCACGTGTAAATATAACTTTTTACAAGAAGTAGATAATCAACGAACTTAAATATCAGCGAAGATTTATGATTTGATAGTATGAAATTAACTTATATTTACAGACAAAGGAATACATGTCTAAATGAATTATACTGACACATTATTTGTCTCTGCATGTTCAGTTTTGGGGGCTTATCAGGCAACGATTTCAAAACTGATTGCTAGGCCTAGTCGCTGTTTCAAATGACCTTTATAAATATCAAAGGAACTTTTTGGAGTAGAGATAATGGTATAACAGTCATCATTAGCGTAACCAATATAACATCATTATCTGTATGCCTAAAAATATGCCTACATGTCTGTATGTGTGTTTGTCTGTCTGGCAACTCACATGTAATAATATAACCATCATCATCATCATCTTCTTCTTCTTCTTCTTCTTCTTCTTCTTCTTCTTCTCATAACACCATTAATATCGATATTTGTCAGCCTTCAGCATGCCTACATGTCTGTCTGTCTGTCAACGTGTAATCACGTGATCACGTGCAGTTTACCATGGTAGGGGCACTAAACCTCAATCTTCTTCCTCTTCTTGTCAGTATTAGTCGTCAAGACAGGTCTAAAATGGCGTGTGTTAGGGGAATTGGGCGATCCGTTTGAAAGCAAATACACTTACCGATATTGGTAGAGTATATGGAACGAACACAAGTAGTGCATTTGTATAGTCATATTTCTTGCTTGCTCTTCAAATAAGCTCTCCATGTTTATTTTGATTGAGTGTATAAGTAGTTCTATTAGACTTACGGTACACTTCATAAAGTAGAAATGCTTGGAATATAAATGTTATTTGGGACACGTGTGTGTGTGTGTGTGTGTGTGTGAATCTTCATGCATTTACGTTCTTGACAAGGTCATATATTTCTATCGACCTGTTCATAAATAACATAACTCCTACTAGGAAGGTGATCCTTTACCATTCTCTATTTAATCTCTCAACGCTTGTCTTTTTGATCAATTACAGATCTTAAACCTACGTCGTGTAGATACAGGAAATATAGCCATAGATCGCGTCAACAGAAATAAAAACAGTTTTAAGCTGTACACTCTCAGAATCAATGTTCCGCGGTCAACACTAAAATCATTATATCTGGTACGCTATGTGACAACAAAGTGCCTATTCAATGCAAGCTTTATCTACTAAATTGTATCTCTATTGTCAAATTATCGGTCATCTATATAAACTTGAGTAGAGCATGAACTAAGTGTGTAAAGCTATAAATCCATATTGCACTAATTATCTTTACTACAATTTACTACAAGAATAAACCCGGATCAGCGCGAAACACGCTGGCTGAATAAGGTTTCCAATGTTTTCCAACGGTCCAACATTACAAGCATTAGATAAAATTATACACAAGTATTTTGAAAAACATCATTTAATTGGCACCTGCCCTAACTACTTCTTATTTTGACAAGATATACTATGTAAGTCTACTTGTACGTTAATTGAGTAAAGTAAGTTTAAATCCCGACCCTCTTTAATCATACAAAATATTTACATCTAAGGAGAAATAAGCATAAAAAGATACCCCCAAAAATGGTAGCATACCTCGAATACCTCCGTGGGGTCGAATACCATTGTTTAAACCTCCTTCCGGGGTGGGAGGGGGTCCGTCGAAGAAGAGTTCAAGCCTTCGTAACCGCGGTTTTTTAATCGCCATCCCGGCACTGAACGGCCTGTTATAAGTCCGGTTTGTCATAATTAAATCTCAAAACTTCAAGTTAAACTTTTGAAACTTCTCGTGTTTACATCATATAGGAATCCGTCCACAACCTGCGTGCAACATTCTAAATTGAACAACCGGTTATTGAGACTGCACAGTTTTGGCTACCGTTTATAACTTATCCAAATAAATGCAATCACACGCTGTTAAACACGATCTTAGTTTTGGTACATGTACCTGTGACACTTACTATGTAGTGCTCAGGTATATTGGAAGATCAATGGCAGCCATATTGTTAAGGTCGTAACCAATGGATCCGCGTGCTAGATTGAAAGCGCCTAATACCTCGGATCGAATAGGCTTTAAAGTCATTTGATAGACGGAAATCAGGTCGAGCAGTAGCAGTTAGACTGGCAAGGTTAAATATTAATCTATACATCAAAGTCAGCCTTTCATTCGAATCATGCTACTTACGGAAGATATTGTCATATTTTTGCGTGTTTTGGGGGGTCTGATAAAACCCGGGGGAGGTAGAGATCGATATTATGAGTAATATATTGATATTGATAAGATCGAAGATAGACGTCGATGATGGTTGATTTCACTGTACGTATCTCTGTCTAGTAGCGCTATGCTGACTCATCATCCGCCATGATTACCCTTTAGATATATTCCATTTATGAGATAAAATAATATTTACCGAAGACTTCAACGTCAGTACAGTACTACGCGGGCAGTACGCGAGCGAGAACAACTCAAAACGGTTTGCCCATACAACATGGACTAAATACTCCGACAACTCGCATGTCCATATTAAAAATTTTCAGGTGGAGGACCCCCCCCCCCCCCCCCCCACACACACACACACACACCAAAAAAATAGAGTGTCTCGCGTACACCTCTAAATAAAACTATGTCTAAATCTTAAATCAACTAAATCAACCCTAAGCGTACATTTTAAACTTCACAACTTCTCGTGATACTCGTGATAATAAGACTTCCACAGGCAGGGTTACAAAAAATGCCAAACTATTGTCTTTGTAATATGTTTAAATCAGTGAAATAGATATTCTGGCTCGAATTTCACCAACAAAACTTAGCGCTAAGAAATACTTAAATACTTCCTGGCAAATTTTATCATTTTTGCTTCTCTAATAAAAAAAATCCGAATGCTTCATTTCTTAGGAAATATGGTGAATTATTAAGCTAATAATGTTTGACAATCTAGTCATATATATTCATATACAATAATATTTCGTAATAAATATTTGGGTACTTTTATTAGAGAAACAAGAACGCTGAATTCGCCCCTAAGTATTAAAGTATTACTACAGCGGTAAGTATATATCAGTTTCGGCTGGCAGTTTGTACGACGCTTAATGTAATTCGGGATTAATTCATGTTAAAAATGGGCCAAAACTAAAAAGAAAATAACAGGTCCATTACTCTATATTTCTTGAGCTATCCCTAATTTGGATGTTGCAGCCTATTTACACATACAGATTTTTTTGTTTTTTTTTTAATTTTGTTTTCTTTCTTTTTTTTTTTTTTTTATACCTCCCCTCGCACTAGTTAATTCACTCACTTAATTTATTCAAATTTTCAAATCTACGAAATTTTCTTATCATAGACCTATTTCATCATTATGATGATGATTAAAGAGGAATAAAGATAATCTGATATGAAATATTCGATTTTAAAGTCAAAATTGAAAAAAAAAATCCGTCTTTGATCGTAGTGGTAGTGTTAATTGTGCTTATCAAGGGAAGTAACTGCTTCGGGAAGTTTAGGTAAGAAACCAGCCTTACAAAACCAAAACCATAAGGCTATAAAATAGTGGGGTTTTTTTTTAATCATTATTTTTATTCAATAATAACTCAGTAAGGGCGTTTTTATTCAATAGAATTTTCTAATTTTCACAAACTGTATTATAAAATGCTAAATTGAAAATAAAAAAAAAAAAGGTTTTTTTGTCTAAAAATGAAAACACAAAACAATCCAGATGATCCATGACATTTCTCATTATCCCATGCAGTGTTGTTGCTGTTGTTATTGTTTTGTTGTTGAAATATTGTTAAAAAAGAATCTTTAAGAAAAAATATTTCATCTTTAATTGTTCATTACCATACTTAGAAGATATTTTTTTAAAAAAATAAACATATTAACTGTTCTAAGAAAGAAGTTTGAAAAAAGGATTTTAAAAAAATGTAGCGTGTCTAAAATGCATAAAATAAAAAAAATAAAAATAAAAAAAATAGTAGCTAAGCTCTGTTTTAGCGAGACTTTCGTTCCCGCCTGAATGATCATTTCTGTGCGATTTAATCTCGCCGTTCGCAACATCTGCTTTAACGATATGATCCAATGATGAGTGTTGTAAATGCCCTTTCCTGGCAAAAGAAAACACTGTAAGCGTAGTAGTGCTGGCATTTTGACATCTTACATCCGAAAAACATTGTCGGGTACCCATGGCTGCGTATTACATTTAACTACAACATGTATAGAGAGTAATGGAAGAAGTCGCTCGTGGGTTTCCGACGATGGTCCTCATATTGTGTATACGAAATACGTTATGTCGATGGTGAACTGTGTTTGACAGAGCAATTAATAAGGTAATGAGAATGTAGCCTATGACTTGGTTAGTCGCTTAGTGATCTCAGCGACATCGGATGCCCCGACACCCCAACCTGCTGTTCACTTGTGTAGATAGGCGGCGTGGTACCACACTAAGTCACAATATCCTGACATCGGGCCAACCATGCAGTCCTAGAACTACCCCTATTTGCTGAGAGCCAAAAAAGGTAGATATACCAATACCATTGAATTAGTATGTTGTGAGAGGCGATCGGACACATGACCTCCCAGGACCAGTATTTACAATAACATGCGTCTTCTATGTCGGTCCCACTAGTAATTAGGTGTAATAGAAGTAGTATTCATGAGTTTTCTTCTTTTTCTTCTTCTTGGTCCAGTGATAAAATACCCGACTGCGGATCCGAAGGTTGTGGGTTCGAACTCCGTTCAAGGGCAAGGATTTTTAATGACCGCAAAATACTGATCGAACGCTGGAACCGTCGACAGGGATACGTGTAAGCTGTAAAAACTTGATTCCCAGTCGGCAATGAATAAGTTTTTACTAGATCTTTTTGTTTTCCTTCTTTTTCTTGCGGGAGCACGCAACAATTGATGCAGTTATGACAGTGATGCAATACTCTTGCTATGGAAACAAAAGTAATACGAATAACTGCCAGAAATAAAGCATTTAAACACAAAGAAATGCAGTTTGTTCTAACAAATCGAAGACTGAATAAAAACACTAATGTGTTACTTTGTGTGCTTAGTAAAAACAAACAAAAAATACTTCACTCGATAAAGATGGAACATAAAATAAGAAGTTGAGTTCAAACACAGATAAAACTCTGAGTTGTCTCTGTCAACACTAAATAAATATATACATTAATTATTATTGACGTTAACGCTCAGATAAGTTTCCATAATTGCATGGAATATTAAAATGTTTTAATTAATCAAAGTAGCTTGAGGCCTTGTCAAAAACAATTTCAGTTCAGGTATTGATATTAAGAGTGGCGCTTTATAAAAACAGCTCTGAATGGAATAGTTTCATTCTAATTGCTGTGTGATAAGTTAAATTAGAGGTGACTCTAATGTGACAAACGCATAAATTCCGGTCATTAATTGAAAATCGAAGCTGTATTAAGATTGTTTTGATGAACGGAGCGGAAGGCTGGGGCCCAGTACGGGGACGCCGTTTTTTCCCCAGGCGACGTGGATTCTGACCGTTATCATCGCTTTCCGACCGAGTTAGAATCATTAGACTGCAAATTGATTGCTTTAAGCTTTAATGAGCGCGGTATGCAAATCCAATACACGCATATTGGCACTGGATCGTGACAAGGCTGAACAATTGGTAAAAACTATGGAACAAAACGACAATGTCATGGTATACTAGTTACCAAGGGTGACGAAGGATTTTTATCCTCTTGCATCCCGTTGGGGACCTCTTCGTTCAAGTTCGGGAAAACCCTTCGGAATAATAAACTTGCGTGGCTTGTGTGATTAGTTTGATAGTTCTCGACCGGATCCCATACCTGCAGGATGTAACATGAGGTAAGCCACTTCTTCTTGTGTTATTTCCTTACTATAATTCTTTTTTAAAAAAATCAGTTATCTTTAGCAGTTTTAGTCCTAGAGATGGAATAAAATCATCTGCAAGGAAATGCGCGCATTTTTACTGAAGCGTCAGTGTGGAACTCGAAGAAATAACTTAAAATGCTAAATAAATGGTATCAAAACAGTTGTCCCAGTTGACAAATACTGCGGTTTTATTTTCAACAAAGGGTTATTTATTTATACAATATTTTGCAGGATATAAATAAGAAGATTATTGAAACCGAATTTACTGTTATTTATATTTGTTGTAATGAAATTTAAACCGTATCGCAAATAAACATGCAATTGCAAATGTTCTGACATTTTTTCTCTGCGAATAAGACTGCTATGTAAATTTTTCTTAGTATGTAATCTAACAAAATCATATATTTTCTTTCATAGTCACTATTTAAAATTTTGTGTAAATATGTTTAAATTTCTATGTAACACTATTCTTAATGCTAGGTTTACATGTTTCCGGCAGCCGCGGCATCCCTTTTTGCCCGAAATGTAGTGCGCCTATAGGGATTTTGATAATTTCTCTCGGTATTCAAGTTGTGTTCGGCATTAGCAAGCTTTTTGACATCCGTGATGGGTCATGGCCTATAATGTACTGCTACGTTTTATTGCTACTACGGCCTTTTTTTATACGCACCATGGCAAATTTTCGGCAATTTAAAAAACTGGCCCGGCATCCATAGTAATCACGGCCTCTCGCATTCAACGTTGCCTCATCCCGTTGAGTCTACGGTAGCCTACTATGCGGTTGCCATGGCCGCAGGGAACATAATGTAAACCTATCAAGAACGTCATGTTCCTCTAACAAAATAGAATCAAAATTTATTTACTTTAATTAACTCATTAACTGCTATCAGTGAAGATGCCAACCGTCTTCACATGTTTAAATTTAATAATTATAGTTTATAACAAATTGGAATGTCAAGTATCTTCACAACCTAACATATAAAATAATAAAACGTACCCCACTTGTGACAATAGGTTAACAATGTGTACATGTATATAGAACAGTTTCCGTCAAATAGCTTATCTAGTGACTCTCACATTCATTGTGATATTATGATTCATTGTGTCATTCAAATGATACTTAGTCAATACGTCTAATATTAAAAGAAAAAAACACACACACATCCACAATTTGACATATTTGACGTATTTGACACGTATGAAATGGAGCACTTAATTAGAATTAAATATACATGTAATTTATAAAGATATTTCACTTTTTTTTATATAAGTATGAAAACATATTATAATATGGTAACAATTAATTTCATATGTGAAATCATAAATCAATATTACTATAAAGAGTTTTTGAATGGGTTTGACAAAAACTTTACGAATGCCTCTCCGGCAGCCTATTGCACGTCAATGCTTGATTATGTTTATAATTAATTGCTCGGTACATGATCAATTATATACAATGCATATCAGAATTTTAAGGAGATCGTCAAAACAAGAATGAGATAAAATATCGACCAAACAATGTTTTCTCCTGCCCCGAGAAGTAGATGCGGTATGCAAGGTATATTTTAACGGGTACTATACTTGTTAACTATTTTTTAAATCTGTTTAGGTATGCATGATTGTCAACAACATCAAGACTAATTTTATGGTTCCGGTGATTAGATCGTCCGCCCCGGAGTGTTGCTGCCTTTTGCGTTAAATAATTGTTTTCTGTTTTGACTAGATTCTTGTCATTTAGCCCATTGCGAGGGACGAACGACATCTCTGCTTGGAGAGTGGGAAGAAGCTTCGAATTAAACACGATGTTTGGAAATCGTCTTTCGATATTTCAATTTACATGTACGAGTATATGTAAACTTTGAGTTATACTGATGTGCAATAGATTGCAGAATAACTATATTACACATCGAAAGTTATATACTCATAGCCAAAGGCGAATGCGAATTTTTAGGATATGTTTATATTGAGATTAATAATAACTATTTAATTGTAATAGAGTCTTGATCATGTCACAAACATATCTTAATGTCCGTATACATAGCACTCATGTACAAGAAAAATACATTAAAGATGCGATATTTCGAGGATGAAAGGGTGAATTAAATTTCCTTGTATCATCGCGTGTCTCGGGGTATCGAGATAACTTGATTGTATATTTAGTGCCAGGGAGAGTTACTGGACTTGTGTCGGGACCAGAAATATATCTCGGAATAAGCATGGTATTCAATAACCGCACCTCGGAAAGACGTCATCTTTGCCTATAATGACAATCGTATATTCATTAACCTTTTACTTCATATAGACACATTTTGACGCATTGGAAAACAGAGCAGACCCAGATCAGACATTTTCTATAGGAGCTATCTGATCAGGTTCTTCTTTGTTTGCTTATACAACAATGTAGTTCAGTTTCTACACAGTTTGTGTGGCAAAAAAGAATTAGTGATTCTATATACTATTTTAAGTTCAGTTTACTAAAATTCATCAAGTCAAAAATTTGTACATGATAATTCATGATATAAATTGTTAAGAAACACATTACTAGCTGACCAGGAATTTATGTCGAAAGCTAAATTGCCGAATAAAACAACACACTTATAATTACATGTATCTAATTATATGTGTAATTCATTAAAACTAAAATATGCTTATGATTACTATAAAGAAAACTGATCACAGGTTTTTACATAATATACTTTGTAACCGAACGTTAAGATAAATAATGACACATGTATGTGAAAGTTGTGGAGATCACAGATGAAATCACAGATTTCTCAGGGTTACGGAAAACATAGATTTCTCAGGGTTACGGAAATCATAGATTTCTCAGGGTTACGGAAATCATAGATATCTCAGGGTTACGGAAATCAGTGATATTTTTTTTTAAACATTTTAGGGTTACGGAAAGCACATGTATGTAAAGGTTACAGAAATCGTAGATATATTAGGATTACCAAAATCACAGATAGTTTAGGATTACGAATAGCACAGATATTTAAGGTTTATTGAAAGCACAGGTATTTAAGGTTACAGAAATCATAGATATTTAAGGGTTACCGAAATCATAGTTATTTTAGGGTTACGGAAAGCACAGGTATGTAAAGGTCACGCAAATCATTGATAATTTAGGGTTACGGAAAGCACAGGTTTGTAAAGGTTACGCAAATCATTGATATTTTAGGTTGCGGAAAGCACAGGTATGTAAAGGTTACGGAGAGCACTGATATTTTAGGGTTACGGAAAGCACAGGTATGTAAAGGTTACGGAGAGCACTGATATTTTAGGGTTGCGGAAAGCACAGGTATGTAAAGGTTACGGAGAGCACTGATATTTTAGGTTGGCGGAAAGCACAGGTCAATAAAGGTTACGGAAATCATAAATATTTTAAGGTTAACGAAATCGCAGGTATGTAAAGGTTACGGAGAGCACTGATATTTTAGGGTTGCGGAAAGCACAGGTCAATAAAGGTTACGGAGAGCATATATTTTAGGGTTCGGAAAGCACAGGTTTACGGAATTTTAGGGTTGCGGAAAGCACAGGCAATAAAGGTTACGGAGAGCACTGATATTTTAGGGTGGCGGAATGCACAGGTCAATAAAGGTTACGGAAATCATAAATATTTTAAGGTTAACGAAATCGTAGAAATTTTAGGGTTACCGAAATCACAGATATTTTAGGGTTGCGGAAAGCACAGGTCAATAAAGGTTACCGAAATCACTGATATTTTAGGGTTATGGAGAGCACAGGTGTGTAAAAGTTACGGAAATCATAAATATTTTAGGGTTACCGAAATCATAGAAAAGCACAGGTATGTAATGGTTACCGAAATCACAGATATTTTAGGGTTGTGGAAAGCACAGGTAAGTTAAGGTTACGGAGAGCACATATATTTTAAGGTTACGGAGAGCACAGGTCAATAAAGGTTACGGAGAGCACTGATATTTTAGGGTTAATCACGGATAGCTTAGGGTTACCTAAAGCACGGGTATGTAAAGGTAGGAATAATATAATATTTTTAAAATGCGGAAATCACAGATATGTAAATGTTACGAACAACAGACATGTTTAAGCTTTGGAATCAAATATATATTGATTTACGGAAGTAACAGGTATGTGATGGTTACGGAAAAGACTGAACTGTGAGGGCTACGGAAATTTTAAGGTTATAATATGTGAGTTTAACAGAAGTCAGATGCGTGAAGGTTACGGAAATCAGATATGTGGGGGTACAGAAATTACATATGAGTTATGGTTACGGGCATCACATATATATAGGAGTTACGTGCTTGCGTAGTTTTACAAAGTAATGCAAGTTACTCCTGAGTGCTTTGAGGATGTCTATACTTCACTGTCACGAGTAGAAATATATAATGTGATTCAGATTACTGAACTACATCATGCTCCTTTGAATGCAGTATCACCTCGGTTGTCATAACATTGCTGATGTTGTTGAAGGTTTCACTGGCTAGGTTGTAATTTATCTAAGTATATGAATAAATAACACTTCACGAGATTCTGAAGATAGCTAACAGCATACCTCGTACCACTTGAATTCCCCTCTTTGCTATATCTTGATATGTCCAGATATTGATTATAAATGTTATTTATACGCTCGTGCCATTGATAGTGTATATGATATGATTCCAAAACAAAAATGAATTGCGCTTTCTATATACCGGTGCCTGCATATTTTTATATAATCTTCTAAATAGTGTGATATGTAACCGATTTTTATAGGGAAAAGTTTATGATATGTTTATTTTATTGTTATGTATTTGATATGTGTTATACCATGTAAAATGCATTTTTTGCACCGACTTCCTCAGTAATGATGAAACAGCGCGTGTTCCAACAGATATCCAACATTGTTTTTCAAATTTTCATGTTCAATATCACATGTACACATTTTCTCTTGTAATATTAAACAATAATTTGTATTCAAATAGAAAAATTTTTTTTGATATATTTCAGGGTCCGACGTTTGATGCTGGTGGATTTGAAAATGACAAACATACAATTCTTAGGACAAAGTCTCTGGGTCTGAATTATTGACCATATTCTCAATAGTTTACCCTAATTAAATTGCAAATGAATGGATGTAAGCTATATATTTGACAAAATAAATCAACGACAACAAAAACCTCTGATGCTCGTGAAATTTGAAGAGAATAAATAATACACACCAAAGCATCGGACGATTTTAACTAACATAATAGACAAATGAAATAAAAAAAAAAAAAAAAACGAAATGGCTTCAAAGGCGAAAAATAAAATAAATACTTCCAAGGTAGAAAAGCCGAGCACTGGAAGTTCAAAACCTGCTGAGACAAAACGTGGTAAATGGGCGTCAAAAATGGGCGTTGTTGGTGCCGGTGCCACACCAAAAGTGAATAACAACGAAAAGGCTACATCAAAATTAATGAGCAGAAACATTAAAGGGAGGGAACCGAATGCGGAAAAACGTCAGTCTAGGAATGTCACCGGGAAAAATAACTCTGAAAGAAGAGTTCTGTCAACATCATCAGAGGCAAGTCCAACCTGTTCAAGCGTGGCTTCTGGCATGTCATCAAACTCACTTGCATCAGTTGCTTCGAGTTCTCCTAAAAGTTCAACATTATCAATGAAAACCCTTGTGGAGAGAATTCTAGAGTGTCGATCCCATATCGGGTTTGACCTTTCAAAATTCAGTGACACCGGTGTTTCGAAATCACCAACAACGTCTCTAAATGAAGGCGAGATCGTTGGTGATCAACCAAATAGTGAAACAAAGACAATACCTAAACATGTCCCGGATGTGACTCCGCAGAAGGGAGAGAACAACCATCCCATTATCAAACGGAAGCCAATCAAGAAGATATTCGAAGGTTGAATGTTTACTGCGTGTTTAAATGAAACTAATGTGATATCTTTTCATTGGAAAGTTTATGTCAAGTTATTTTTTTAAATATGTTCCTATTTATGTATATGTCTACCCGGGATCAAACAGATTCTCAGATAATGTTCATGTAAACACACACACGCACATTTAAAATAAAGAATTCATTAGTCAAAGTTTGTTTGAAATTCAACATGCTACCAATTTTTTCAATCGTATATGTAACATCTACAAAAAAATGTATATCATCGAGCTCTCTCAGTACTAAGAGTATGTTCTTTTTTTCATAATCTTCCAATAAAAAATTAATGATTTTTCTCGCTTAAAAAGATAAATATTACATGAATAATATATTGTCTACAAAATCCACTTTGCTTTTTAACTATACACGTTAAAGCATTTTAAAAGCAGAGTTGTATCTCCTTCCAATAAAACACAATTAGAAGAGAGGAAGGTTTCAACCCGATAAATATTTCACATCATCTTTTCGCTTTTATCACTCAACCATATTTTTCTCATCATCGGTTAATCCAACCCTAAAGCATTAAAATATTAAATAATAAACGATGTAATTATATTTTTTCTCTACAGCACAGATAAAATGGCCGTAGAAGAATTTGCCAGAGATTACCAGCGTTTATCATGATCTGAATTCATGTGAGAGATCTCCATTAATCATTTATTTCTTTACTGGTTCGCTGCGTTTATTTAAATGACTTTGTGTTTAACATTCTTTCCATCCAAAAGTTGGAAATTTCGTTGACATGAGACGGGGTACCTCAAGGTCGAAACGCGTCCTTGGATGTGTACATTACATATGACGTGCATATCATGTGCTAGATCCCTATCAGAGGTATAACCAGCTATGCAGTAGTATGCATTTATTATAACAAAAAAATGTGTCATTGCAAAACAATGTCTTTGAAACAGTGCATTATTATGTTCCTGCAGCAAATCATAACATATCCTAGAGAATACACGACACTATAAAAATGTGTTCTCCCAACAACTCAGTATTATGTTAAATTCTTTAATTATGAGAAAACGAGTAAGCTTTGTATAGGTTAGTTCATAGTTGCCTTTAACTACACGACATAGTCACTCGGGCTCCGCCCTCGTGACTATATCGTTTAGTTAAAGGCAACTATGAACTAACCTATACTTATTTAATGCTGTTCAATGGATTACCTAGCAATAACATTGGATTATATCCTGATAATTTCGCTTGAACCCGACCCTTCGTTATAAACTGATCGGAGCGTCAATTGTGCAGGGGTTTTACGCAAGAAATGACGTCATAAAAAAACCCGTCACGCCAGCGAGGCAATCCCGAGAGGTAATTTGACGTCTTTTGTGAATAACACAGCTAATTTCTGACCGTTAAAGCATTAAATAAAAAGAAAAAAATGTTTGTTTGGGTGCAAGATCGGTGTATAATTTCATTCGCTTCGCCACTCGTGAAAATATCACTTTTTTGTTCACTCATTGAAATTATTAGATCTAATCGATCTTACACCAAAACAAATAAAATTTATCCTCTATATCATCATCGTCGCAGCATTACGTACATCACATTTATCTACTTATACGGAGTAAGTTTCAAAAGTTGTGGCAGCAGACCCATACCGATTTCCATGTGAATATATCTATGTATGTGTGCGTGTGGCATGCATGCTGATGGAGACTGTATTTATTTCCTTATAGAGCTACATGTTTGTGAATTTCGCATGACCTCTACTTGTGGTAATTTAGTTTGTGTGGTAAAATCACAGTTGTACTCACTTCAGACTAAAAATGACAGATTAATAGATTATTCACAAGAGGGACAGAAAAGTGTACTGCCAGATTCGCAAATTACTTGGCGTTCGTTCGTTACTAAGGTGGATTTAAACAGAGTATACTGTGTTGCTCCTCTCATGAAGTGGTGTTGTTTGATAGATAAGTCTTTTCACAGGAGGTAAAATTTTAAACAAGAAATATCTTAAGAAAAAAGACATTCGTCTTTGATGTTGATTATAGTGATGGAGATTGTAAAACGGTTATATACTATAAAGCGTCCGGCGGAGTAAACTATATTAAAATGAAGCCCGCTGTAACTTCCTTTCACTCAAATAAACACTAATATGCTGCATATATTTATAACGTTTGTCCGAAACAGTCTCAATGTACATCTAAGAGAAGTGTTTTGATAACACAACTATATCCTTATCAAAGAAACTATAATTCAGTCCGAATACTTTATTAATATTTCATGAATATGAAGAATATATCTAAGCTAGTTGTCACCTCAAAAACAATTACGAGGGATGTTCGAAAAGTATCCGGAAAAGTTCCATAATTAATTTATAAATATGGTTAATAAAATAAAATTCTCAAAAGTGATAGTTTGATATATTTTAATTTAATCCGAAAAAAAAAATGATACTGGTTGCAATGACGCAAAATACGCAGTCACTGTGGCAACGTCGGGTAACGTTGAGCGGGGCAAATTTCGAAAATCTTTAAACTCGCCACATATGTCGTGAGACAATGAATAAACCTCAAAGATAACGCGTCTGAGTTTCATTCTGCCCTAGTTTAGAAAAATTCAGTAGAGCATAAAATTCAAGTTTTGCCACATCCACTATAATTCACGAAACATCTTAAGACTATCGTAACTTATGCTAAAGTTTTAACATTCCTTTATTTTCTGAAATATTTAAATCATATACCAAACATCTAATTAACCGAGACGAAAAGAACAAGTATTTACCATCAATGACAAATTTATCAAAACTGAGGAATTATTAAGTAGAAATGCTGTTATAAATAAATAACTTAAGTCAATGATATTTTATAAGCCGTTTTGTTTTATATTTATTTGAATTTTATTTATAAATATATATTTTGTTAAAACAATGAAACCTGTTATAAACTATATAATTATATAATGTATTCATCAATAAAATTATTATGATGTCTATATTTAAAGTCTATTTTTAAATGACTATGTAGATAAAATAACAGTATGTCATGAAATAAATTATATCCGTGGGAAAAAAAATGACATTACAGGCCATTGTCTTAGTTCTAATTGTACAGACCATTTCACCCAGAAATGAGACGTAAACCTACGTAAATCAACAATCACTTCCGGAATAGCCAGTCTACATGCTGGTGTAAAATTCTACATATTGTTTATATACTTGAGAATTTCTCCAGTCACTGATTGTTCAGTTTAAATCAGCGGAATATACCGGGTATTGCCTATCCCGGGTAAAATGGAACATTGTATAGTTCTATTCATATGTTTAGCCATCGCTTTGCAGTGTACACCATCTTTTCTGCCCTTCCACATTCCAATATGTATACCATTAAATGAACAGTTCTGAGTTGTTGCAGGTTTTATTTTACCCTTTCCCTCATTTTGACGCATTCAATAGGTACCACATAAAGCCTGACCTGCAGAAAACAACAGTTAAACCTTACAAAATATAATTATAAAGTCCTCATTTCCAGACCACTGAGGAGCGAACAGCATTAAACCTGATCAGCCTGCGAGTTACTCGCAGGCTGATCTGGTTTTATGTTGTTCACATAGGTCTTTTCATGGTTTCCTCTATGAGGGAAAGGGTTAACACTTCAATCTTATCAATTCACTGACTTTATCTGGTCACATATATCGAGTCATTGATAGTTTTTAAGTTACAAAGCAAAATTACCATGACTCTTTATTATTTTGCTTGCTTGTATTAACACTTCAGATTATTTTAGCCAGCGTTATTGGTGAACAAAATGTTTGTTTTTCTTACAAAATAATTGAAATGAAATCCGCTGCAAAAAAAAAAGATAAAAAATAACAGGAGAATATTGAATGGATAGGAAATTTAATAAATCATAAAATAAAAACATAGAATTATTTTTTAAATGATTGTTTAGCTTCAGAGATTTATAAAGAACGCCAGTATATACCAAATCATATTTATCATACTAGTCTGTAAGTTTCTCTAAAATATGAACTTATTCATCCATCATGCGACTCTAAGAGGAACAGAGTGAGTATTTTGGGGTGGACACGTTTCACCTTTTATCTCATATAGACTCATTTTGATTGGCAAACAGAGCAGGCTCTGATCAGGGACTCCTCTGTTTGCTCATATAAAACTGTAGCCCAGATTCTACACAGTCTGCATAGCAAAGTACAATTCATGGTTTCATATACCATTTCATGTTTAGTAAATTGAAACATATTCACAAAATTTCACTTCGTGGGTTCGAATCCCGGCAGGGTCATTTGGATTTTCATGTGAGGAAGCCTTCCAGCTGGCTGTGGTAGGTTAGTGGTTCTTCCTGGATGCCTCCGTGCATTCGAGGTCTTCCTCCACCTGTACTTAGCTGGACGTCGCTATAGGACTGAAATACTGTCGAAGCGACGGTAAATTCAAATAGTCAAGTCAGTCAAAATCATAAATTTGTACATGAATATTCATGCGGTAAAGGGTGAAACAGCATATGTCTTTCTGGGGGAAGCAAGGAGTATCTCGACAGATGTTAAATCAACATCAGGGACTCTATATATGTTACATGGAGTCCCTGATCAACATGTAAGTATTCCATCTTTAAAAATTTGGAACCCCTTTTGGGTACATATAAGCAATCAACACTAATATACTGTCATTTATTTTATTGGTTATAATATTGCCCTCTGGAAAGAAAAAACAGTCAGTAACAGCTCCCAATGTCACAAAATCATTAAAAGATATGAACACAGTTAGTACTACTACAAGTACTTCATTTTTTATTTATACAATTGTCAAACAATGATAAAAATGGATATTAAATGAGTAAAAGTTTGGAATTAAATACCACTGTGTGTGTAAGCCCTGTAAACAAAGTCTTCAACATTACCAGACTGAAAATCAAACGTGTATTTTTAATTATACAATTCCCAAAATCTTCTTTCTTAATAATTTAAGGTATGTCATACACAGCCCAAAATTGCACAAAACTATTTTTTTTAAAGAAAAAATTATATATACTTTTTTTAAATAGAAATTGTTATATAAACTGACATCATTTTTGAAAGTATTTCAAATTCCATATACATGTATCATCAGAACTGACAATGCGCCAAGTATGTGCTCAATCTTTGGGGAACATAAACAATTCTGAAAACACGTGTTAATAATATGTATTAATAGACAAAGCACATGAAATAGACCAGCTTTCTAGCACAAGTAAAAAATTGTCATGAAACCTCAGAAGTTCTTTTTAAACATATTTATTTTATGTTGATTGGGGAACAAGTTAACTTATACTAATCCCACTCAACAGCTTCTAGGTTGGACCAGTACTTTGCACCTGGGAAGGTCATGAAAAATCTTACCGCTGGACCATGGGAAACTTCTGTGTGCAGGAGGAGCTACCTCAATTTTCAAGAGTCAGATATTAAATAGTGTCCTCTGGTTAGGGCTGTTAGTATGTTAATTTAAAATCAAATGTTATTATTTATTACATTCTTTGTTTGAAGGTAGATTTAGGTTCTCCAAAGAAACTTGTATTTTGGAACCATACAGTTTATAGATTCATTTACAAGTTTAAGTAGCATTCAATTTAATTTGTTACTAATCTGTATACAAATGAAAAAATCCCAAAAAAAAAAATCCTAAAAACAAATCGAATCCATGAAAGACGTACATACAACTTGGAAGAACTGGTATTAAATTAATATTAATGTATATCCCAAGCACAGTTAATTAAACTAAGCAATAAATACCATACACAAAATAAACTATGCAAATTATATAAATATATACAAACATGTAAATCTGTAAATATAATATGCATCCTAAAATCTATCGATCAAATGGCATGCTATGTAAAGAGTCATTTACATAAAATTTTATACATAAAATAAATGCTGTCATTACACATAAAGAGTTCTTGTAAATCAAATAACAAACTCTATATCATAAACTGCAGGATTTCAACAAGAATATAAAATTACAATGCCATGAATATCAGATGATGGCTTGTCAATGAATGCAAACAGATTCATGCATTAATAGTTGTATATCAATACAGTAAACATCCTTTAATTCATTTCTCTTAAGTATTATTCAGAGTTTACATTGATAAATAAAACAACAGATATGGTCGGAGGTGTAGGGGAATTTATGATATTCAAAATTTCAAATCATTATAAATGAAAACCCCCTAAGTATGGTCATTTCCACTAAACACTTGAATAAATATTACGGAACAAGATTTACAATTCTCCTTTTTAAATCATACATCTTATGGATGAATGGTTTTTAACCTTTTTAGGCCATATAATAATCTTTTCTTCAGAATCAGTGAGTACATGTATTTTGGTAAATTTACTACCTTATACAGGCTATTTCCACTAGCCAAAAACTGACGAATTTTCCCAAAATAACTACCATATTTTCCAATAAACTAGTTCTTTTTTTTCTTAACTATGAAATTCTAATGGACAGATCACGGCAACAAATGATTAAAGGAAAAACAGGGAATTTAAATTAGTATGACCTTAATGATAGGATTATTCATTATTTTATCTACTAAACAGATCTAAACAATCCCAAAATACTTTATACAAAGTGATTAAACACCTAGTATACTATTACACCTGACTAATTACTCGAGGGTCCAAGTTTGTTTTGCTGGGTATGAACATGTAGGCTTCCCTAACATTGTAAATACATAATTTCAGTCCTGATTATTAATGGTATAGAGATTTTAATAATATTTGTCCCAAATATGAGAGAATCAACTGGAAACCTAGCAACCAGCATGTGCCCTAAATAGCAACATCCCATCGGCTGAAGTCACTTGCAGTGCTGCTTCTTCATTGGCTGATATAAAGAAGATGGATCCCCGCTTCACATCAATGGACTGTGTCAAGGACTGGCTGGTAAGTGAAGCAGTGCCCTGAATACATATGACAATACTAGCACTGGAGAGGGGAGCCAGTCTGGTGGACTGTAAGCCTGCTGGAACCTGAAAATACAAATGAGTCCATAGAACATAACTGTGAACCAGACAATGAGTCATCATTTTTTTTTAAAGTTTATCTGAGATCAATTGCAAAACAAGAACCCACAACTGATTATAATCACTCTCAAATTTGAAGATGGTGATACATTATAAAGCAAAGACACCAAAGTACCTGTAAAAAATTATAAGTATACTGTAGGCCACGAATCTCGCGGTAATAACACTTTAACGACGAATAAATTATGAAAAACAACTTATCAAATCTAATTCTCTTCAAAAACTGTGACTTTCATCTAATTTCTTCAAAATGACACATTTGTACAACAAAGACATCACTCAATAACAGTTTAAGTAGGTCACCAATTGTCATACTGTGGCAACCATTTGTAATCAGGGAGGCTATTAAACTCGCGGTAGACTGGTATACAAGGCCAATTTTAATTGAAAATAACTAGATTAGATAGCAATGATGGAAAAATTAGTGGTTTCACAGTCTAATCAATTTGCATAAAATATAGTACTTCAAACCTCAGTTTGACAGTTCAAAATTTTGACAGACGACGGATGTCAATGTGAAGGATTTAGGTTATTTTAGGAATATGTGAGTGAAAATAATGCTGTTTTTAGATAAAGTGTTAAAATTATATTATTTCAATATTTAATTACCCAAATTGGTGGCATATTGTTGGAAAATAATTCTTTTGTAAACGTGAAGAAATTGGGTCACGATTATGTTTACAAAGGCTAGGGGCGCTTTTCTAAATACCCCAAGTTTAGTGATACCGCGAGATTAATGGCCCCGAGTATACATGTATCTGAAGTGGTGACCACATGAGTGTCCACTGTACACTTTGACATAAGTGACCACTGTCCACTCTCACTGGAGTGACCACTGTACACTCTCAAATGAGTGACCAATGTACGCTCTCAACTGAGTGACCACTCAACACTCTCAATTAAGTGACCACTGTACACTCTCACATGAGTGACCACTCTACACTCTTGCTTGAATGATAACTGTACACTCTCACTTGAGTGACCACTGTACCCTCTCACTTGAGTGACCACTCTACACTCTTGCTTGAATGATAACTGTACACGCTCACTTGAGTGACCACTGTACCCTCTCACTTGAGTGACCACTCTACACTCTTGCTTGAATGACGACTGTAAACTCTCACTTGAGTGATCACTGTACACTCTCATTTGATTGACCACTCTACACTCTCAAATGAGTGACAACTCTACTCTTTCAATTGAGTGACCACTGTCTGCTCTCACTTGAGTGACAGGGAATAGAGAATCCATAATTGGAAAGAAGCAGTGTGTTACCACCAAGTTGTTAACACCATGCATTGTTTTATGGGACTAGAACTCAAAATAACACAGCTACCTAAACAGAAGCACAATTGCTGATATACTATTATCTGTAAGTATTGATTAAATAAGACAAGTTCTATTTGTAAAATTAACAAATACACATTTTAAAAACAGCATTAATTGCTGCCCTATTTGCAAGTAAATCACAAATAAAAAAGATATACAAAAATTATGGTATGTTTTACACATATACAGGCTAGTAGCCTAATATTAGAAATATCTAATATAATGAATAAGATATGACAAATTACTAACCATCAAATAAAAACGTATTACAGGCCTCATGCTGGTCTATTGTGAACACCTCGATAAATCACAAAATTATTGATAATAGTACCATAACTGAACAGGCTTGACAAAGTCATTAATAAACATGACTGGGAAGTTTCAACATTGATGAATTTTAAACAACAAGGATATGTATTTAGAAAATATTCAAGTATGTCTAGTTGGGGAAGCTTCATAGTCAATTTGGAAAAAATTAATGATTATTAGTTGAGTGAAAAAAAGTGCCAGGCATCATTAATGAATGCTGATACTATCAAGATAATGAAAAAATGAAAATAAAAAAAGAAATGAAAATTAATCATTGATACCATAATAACATGATAGTACAGTGTTTTCAACATTGGAAAAATGTGGAATATTTTATTGCATGTTTTTCAAACATTTTTAGATTTTTTTAGAAATGTAATGAGGCATATTTCAGCAAAAGATTGGTTCAGGTTTTATGTCCTTCTTTTATTTAATCACTTACAAAAAATACAAGTTTCAAGGAGGGGGCAGAATATGAAAAAAACAAAACAATATGAAATGACAAAGTTTCATACCCAAGGCGTCTTTGTCCTTGAATATATAATTACAATATCAATACTGAGTCAGCCTATAAACATCAAAATTAATTTCACACACACACACACACACACACACAATTGTGCGACCTGGTGTTCTCGAAAACAAATACTTCAGTGTTCTAGATCAAGCTCAAAGCATGGGCATTACATTATATTGAGATTTGAGTGTGATATTTGAGTTATAAGTCTGAGACTGTGGCAGTGCTTAAGTATTTTTGAGAATTTGTGGATAGGTATTGTTCTCATAGAATTATGATGCCATAAAATATGTATTTTAATAACAATTTGCATCAGAATTAGCAATACACTCCAACAAATCTGATGCATGACTTCTAGCCTGACCTGCAAAAGGTCAAGCAGGCCTGTATTTATGGAACTGTCCTGATGTTTATATATTTTGAACCTTTATCAAGAAAACGATCTGTGTAGTGAGGCTGTAGGGGGCTAATGTTTGGTAGGATGGTGCACTTTGGGTTAAAAGCATGACACACATATAAAACATTCCCTATTGAATATTTAAAGATAGGGACCCAAAGCAAAGCGCCCCCTTGTGATTGTGGTCGCCATTTTCCAAAATTTACTACACCCAGTCATATTATCAAACATTGGGCAAACCATTATCTTGGAGCTACCTTTATACACTGGGCACAAAACCAAAGACCCTACACAAGAACTATTTTCAAACAACACTGGTTTGTTAGGACTGTGGATCAAACACAGGACCCCATTTCAAGGGAAGATCCTACAACCACCTAGCTAATGGGACCAGAAGATCCACAAATTCTCAATACCTGTATTTGGGTGACAGCAAAATCTTCAATAGGAGGGGAGAAGTGTCTAACTTCACTCCCATGTTCTGTTGTGTCAGCTCCTGTAAATTTGCTTTCCTCCGCCGATTTACCCGTGTAATCCAACATCTTGATCAATGTGTCTGTGTCAATGTACTTTGGTGTCAGTCCTGCACGCACAACATTGTCGGAACATGCCATGCACTCCATACAGTCTGAAAATGAAAGTAGAAGCCTTGATTTACCAGTACATCAGATGAAGCAGTTTTTTTATTAGATGTAAAAATTATGAAACAGTTAAAGGAGTTTCTCAAATGAACATTTTAAAATTCTCACAATAAAATGCTGAAAAAAATGTTATGTCCTCCCCATAGAACATGTCATTCACTTTCTTGAAAACTTAATTATTATAAAGGCATAGTTTTTCATAGATTTGAATAAATGAAATTCTAAAACTGAGATGTTTTGTGGCAAGCATCCCTATTCAGAGACAAGTGGTAACATCTATACTAACTGTTGATAAGGGTATGGACACTGTAGCAAGTTTTTAGAGGATAACAAAGACATTGAATGAGTGAGAATTTGCTTTAGAAATGACTATTTATGTTTTGCTGATGAAATAGTCTAGCTAACAAGGGAGAAAAAAAACATTTTTTTTTTAATTCTATCAATCATCTGTGAATGAGATGCTTTAAAAGGCCTCTGGATATTTATAAATATTGAAATATGTTGGCAGACAGAAAAACACATTCATAATTAATTAAATTGCTAAGCTGAATATGTTTGTTAAATCAACTGTAACCATTTCTAATTAATTTCTCTTTTATATTTAATGTAACAAAGTAGGCATTAATGCATTATCATGAGGTGTAGCACTCCATGAAAAACAAGAATCCCTTGGGTGTCATAACAAGGTTAAGGTGAACAAGTCATAACAACTGAGAGTTCAAGGTAGAGTGAAAATCGATCGTAACAGATACCTGAACATCAATCAATTTAACTTATCCAGAATTCTAACATGACTTACATCTTTGTCTCTATACAGAAAGAAGGAAACAAACTGTATATAAATTCACAACAAAACACAGTTCATAGCTCGTGCATGCGCTTACACCGGTGACAAAATAAAATTAAGTAATTTTCCATATTTAAGTGAAATTACTGACATACCATTTGATATTCATTTTTCAAATTATAAGGGGCAGCAAGGGATGTACATATGAACAAGAAGTATCTTAACCGTTTCCCTCATAGAGGACACCATGAAAAGACCTATGTGAACAGCATAAAACCAGATCAGCCTGCGAGTAACTCGCAGGCTGATCAGGTTTTATGCTGTTCGCTGCTCCTCAGTGGTCTGGAAATGAAGAATTTGTAATTAAATTTGGTAAGGTTTAACTGTGGTTTTCTGCCAATCAGGCTTTATGTGATACCTATTGAGGGCGTCAAAATGAGTCTATATGAGGGAAAGGGTTAAAAAAAAAAAAAGCAAACAAGTTGATCTCTTTTCCGGAGGGATACTTTTGAGTTTTAAATCGACAAATCAAAATTACAGTATTCATCACCTGTTTAGTGACCTTCACCTTTAACTTAAGAAGAGATGTTCCGGTGAAAACAAAACAAGGTTAAGAGAATTTAAAATGTGTAAGGGGAGGTAACTACTGCGGCAGAGTTTGCCTTTGTACATGTATCAAGTATAAGCTTCTTAGGCGATATCCAGTAATTGGGTATATAAAAAAAAAATTAAGCTTGTGACCTTGAGAAAATGACCATGTTACACAACAAATTATCTTGATATGCTGAGCTCAGAAGAGCTAAAAAATCACATGACCATCGTTTATTCCAAAGGATTTACACATAGCAGACTAAAAGGTACTATTATCTGATAACTTATAAATGGTAATTTATCAATTCAAGCTTTTCCCTGCTTAAAAGTGTTCAATTCCATGTTTTTTCCTTATGTATTTTGTATGACAAAATTGTTGACCGATCAACATTTTTTACCGTTTCACTGTCATGCAGTGACATCATCAGGGTTTACATACTTATTTATCTGCTGTTTTGGATGTAATAAAAAAAAATTGTTCAGAATTTTCTTGTTGTTATTGTTCAGGGTTTTTTTTCTCACCATTTTTGGAACATGACCCAACCCCCAAAATTGGGACTTTTTGCATCATTTTAGACAAAATTGGGGAAAATTCACACCGTATTACTGTATATACATCAAATAGAATAAAGTATTTGTTTCATTCAACCCTTTGTATCATTCAGACTTGCTACTTTCAACCCCAAGCACATTGTAAAAATGGTGACAATTTTTTTTTTCATTTTCCTTGAATTTGGAATTTTCTTTTTGATATTGTGAAAAAAAAAACTTTTTGAGATTGGGAACATGACCCAATATCAGTCGTCAAAAAATAAGCCCTGTTGTATTTGTGCATTTTAGTTATGAATAATTGATATAATGGTAATAAAACAATTGTTTCATGGTAATTTGTGTAACAGCAAAAACTGTTGCCCTCAGTGTTTGGGATCCCTTTGGCCTCGGACAACAATTCAGATGTCATATTCTCCACCTCTAGACAACAGTTTTCACCTTTACACAAATTACCATGAGATAATTGAATACTGTTTTATGACAATCAACACAATCATGTCTGTGGTCAATCACTGTCACTTAAGATTACATGACCACCCAATCATGTCACATGATGGTCACATGACCCAACTCACCCCCAGATAGGTAGGCGTGTGGCAGATTGGCCTGAAGGAAGATTGCCTCCCCTGGCTGTAGCCTCACCACGTTCAGAAAATAGATGGAGAAACCACCAACATCGCCAGGGAATTCTCCGTCCAACTTTAGCAGAATATCACCCACGTAACTTCCGGTATCTTTACCAGACTTCTCTGTAAAAAGAACAAGAAACAATAAGAACAAAATTTCTTCCAACTGTTTTAGCCAAAGTCCTGAAAATTTGTTTTAAATGTTGAATTCTTAATATCCCATTCATAAAAATCAAGATGAAACATAATAAAAGTTTACAAGTTTGATTGTTTGACTGTAGGCCGAGAAATAAAGGCAAACTTGTTCTATTATCAGTTTAAAGGTCCATTATTCTTTAAAAAGCTATAAATATTCTTCAAACAGAAAAGCAAAATATGTGCTTTTCTAACATTTCACATAGACCTTCTGTATGTCTCCATTAATGAATCACTAGTGCATAAATTGATGACATAGCAGATAAACAAATAGTGATTTGGCAACAGTTTTTCAATGCCAAAAAATATCCAATTTCAGAATGTCTTCAGGAATACTCGTCAATGCAAAATGTAAACAATAAGAGTATTTTGACATCCATCCAAAATACTAAATTGAGTAATTTGAACAACATTTTCAATGCATTTAGCTTTTATTTTGCAGCAGATATTTGCACATTATATACCATTTGTGTTAGTCTACAATATGTTAATGTTATTTTATATTCTCTTTCTCATGAAAATTGTATCATTATTAAATATAATGGGCCTTTATTTACACACCTAGAGCTTTAACACGTGTGACCAATTTCTCAAGCTGTACTTTAACAACATCCTTGTCACAGGTCATCAGAGTCGTGAAGCTACTTCTGAGAGCTTCCCGGTGTTGATCCTGGTCTGACATTTTGGCAGCCTCTGCTAGCTTGGTTGCATTGGTATCTCCAATAACTGTCCTTAACTCTTCTATGTCTGTAACACAGGTGACAATACATGATATCAAGAACTCACATAAACATGGTTTTCTGAGTGTGTACAAGCAAAGTGTTCATTTAATGTTGCTAAAAAGAAAGCAACACATTAGTAAGTCTATCATTATTTTGTGTAGACTGTTGTTCATGTTTTAATCGAAAAATGTGTTTGTATCTACAGTTCAGCTGGGAAAACCCTTGGTGTTTGTTATTCAAGAGTAAGTCTATATAGTATAAAGCACTGTCTTTAGGTATACAGTCAAACCTGTCCTTAAGCGGTCAGTCAAAGGATCAGTAGAAAGTGACTACATATACGAAAAATGCTAATTTGTAATATTAAAACTGACCACTAAATGCAGGTTGACCACTTAATGCAAGTGGCTGCTAATACAGATTCAATTGTACTTGTGTTAGAAATCTCCTGTGCTAACCTGTTCTGACAGTATCAACTGCACTGCAAAGTTCAGCCTGGAGAATTGGTGTTTAGAGTTTCTGTGAGGTTTTACTAAGATCTCTACAAAACTGCAGGATAAGTTGCATGCACACGCTCTATATACCAACAAAATGCCAGCTATATATCTGTAGTACATATACACTTAATACTAAGCACTTTGCCATAAAATAAAAAAAAGCTTGTAATTAGCTCAGTTGCAAATCAGAATCTTGAGATATTAAAAATCCAAGACATACATGCACTTTACTGTATGAATATTCATATACAAATTTATGACTTGACAAATATAAATTTACTGAACTTAAAATAGTATAATTATATAAAACAACACATATTTCTTTGTCATGCAGACTGAGTAAAATCTGAGCAACCTACATAAGTCAATGGGCAAACATAGGAGAGCCTGATCAGACAGCTCCTGGAATCTGGATCTGGGCAAGGTGTCAAAACATGTTTATTTGAGATAATGGTTTTATAAGTACAATTTCAAGCTAAGGCTAAAACAAAAAACAACCATTAGAATCCATAAGGGTCTGAAAAATGAGGTTGAATCTGAAATCGTGTTTAAATATATTTTTTTACAAGGAAGATTTTTTTTTACAAGATTAAAAATATTTTATTCTGCAACATAAACCTATACAATAAATATGTATGGTACCGGTAAGTTCTCCAGAGGGAAATAATCAAATAAACAATTAATGTCACTCATTACCAATATTTCAACAAAACTTGCCTTTGTCAAGGAAAAAAAACATTTACTATGTAGGTGCTTTAAAATTCATTTTTTTTTCTTGACAGAGGCAAGTTTTGCCAAAATGTTGGTAATGAATGACTTTAATTGTAAACCTGTGCAAGTTTCTAGTTCTAAACACAACACAAAATTCATCTTAACTTTTAACATATTAAATTAAAATATATATTCCTTAGAGTACAATATCACCAGCATACCAGGTAAGTGAATGACCTATTGGCCGTACCTTGGACAAAGTTGGCCAACTCAGAGATGGGTCTAAATCCACACAACCCTGTGAAGTCTGTCAGAGCAATGGCCATCTCTGGTTTGTGGTTTGAGTCCTTGTAGTTCTTGGGGTCCCTCTTGTGTAGCTTGACAGCATCTTCCTGAGATTTTAATACAGTATTTTAGAACGTTTTTCATGCAAGTCACAATCCTAAGCCTATGATCAGTTTTCACTATAACAAAAAAAGCTTGTGATAAAGAAAACATCAAACAAGAAATTTGGTGAACATATGACTTAAGTCTAAGTAGCTATTCCATGATATGTTGAGATGGTTTCAAGAGTTGTCTCTCTTGTAACATCAATACTAAAGTCTATAATGCAGAATATTCTCTAAACCATCTGAAATAAAGATCTTTGAGTCCAGGAAATTTTAAATGGCTCCATATATGTTAATAAAACCTTATGTTATAGCGTGTCTAAATTACATGAAAAATTCATACTGCAGTATCACCAATAACAAAGTGTCAGCAAGGACTCAAGGTTTATCCAGAATTCTCAATAGTAAAAGACATTTTGACCTCTTGAGAAGTTATACAGGCTGTTAAATTACACAAGTGAAGTCTCCTTTTAATATCATGATAATTAACTTACCGGTAAACTTTCACTGAAAGAGATCAAGATCTTGCAACATAGCTACCAGTATGTCATAGTTCACACCACAATAACCCACAAACTCCCATAGAGCTATAAAATGTCATTTTTCTATTTTTAGTAACTGTGACCTTGAACTTAACTATAACTTTACCTATCTCATATAAATCCCATGCTGCCATTTCTGTCTCTGAAGAACCAAAGTTTTACCTGAGAAACATTAGCATGAGATATTGAACTATGAGGTGCAGAATGATCAAGACTCAACAAAGAGACCAGAGTGCAATCCTAGTCTAAAAGTTTTAGAGACTGAATAATGTTCACTAACTTACCTTATTTGGATGTGCCTGTATGGACAAGGCCATGTTGACAGAGAGCACCTTGAAGAGGTAGGGAAGGGTGTTACCAAACTTCTCCGTGACAGACTTGCCCAAACTCTCTGGATTCTCCCTTACCCATTGGTCAAGGGGCACATTGGCCTGACCTGGGATCACTACCTGGGAGGGGCAGTTGGGGTGTGTCCCCATCCACAGCTGAAATAATCAATTTATACATATGTTTAGTGTTTCACAGTCTAACTTTATTAAAAACATTGGTCATACAGAAATATCAGTTATGAATCAAGGACTATTTAAGGGCATTAGTAATAGCAGATTAAAGGCTTCAACATTAACCCTTTACTTCATATAGATCCATTTGACACATTGACAAAAAGAGCAGGCCTTGATCAGACGACTCATTCCAGGAGTATTTAAGCTCAGATTCTACAGTCTGTATGGCAAAGAAAAAATCCATTGTTTCAAATATTAATAAGTAATAACTTAATACCTGAATATGCATCCATGCGACAGAGGGTTAACCCTTTCCCTCATAGAGGACACCATGAAAAACCCTATGCGAACAGCATAAAACCAGATCAGCCTGCGAGTAACTCGCAGGCTGATCAGGTTTTATGTTGTTCGCTGCTCCTCAGTGGTCTGGAAATGAGGATTTTGTAATTAAATTTGGTAAGGTTTAACTGTGGTTTTCTGCAGATCAGGCTTTATGTGATACCTATTGAGTGCGTCAAAATGAGTCTATATGAGGGAAAGGGATAAAATGAGTCTATATGAGGGAAAGGGTTAAAGCAATTTGTCATCAAAATGATCATTTTGAAAGCCTATATCTACTTTATACCTACCTTATGATACAACATTAATCAATCTACTTTTCAATAATAACTGACATACCTCTGCATATGTAGTGGACTTGTCAATCTGTACAGAGGGATCAGCACTGGACAGGAGGCTGGCCACTGCACTGTCCAGTCCATGCTTCCCCCAGTGATACTTCTGGCTCTCACAACGCAGCTGAAACACTAACAAATATTTGAACATTTAACTTTATATGATAATTGTTTATTTGGGTTTAACATCCCAATGACAGTATATCAGTCATTTGGGGTCTTTTTTTTCTACATAAGACAGATATATATACTCTAGTACTACCAAACTGCAATATATCGCACTGTAGACAAGTGGCATGATACCAAACTCAGTCACATAATTCTGACGCCAGGCCAACCAATTCTGGAACTACATGTATCCTTATACGCTGAGTCCCTGACAATGGAGTTTAGTATCATTTTTTAACAACTTGGGTATGTCACAGCCTGGCAGGGATCAACCCACTAACTACCTATTCTGTCACAATAATCATGAAAAAAATCAGCCATAAGTAAATGAAAGATTGTCATTTTTATTATTCTCTGCTCAAACATAAATCGTAGAAATTAATATCCAGGAGAATAAGGCCAATAATAATTGCCTCATTTGCTTAGTCATTCCGGTAAATAAATATCATTCCGTTAATTAAATGCTGAAACAAACTGAACAACTCTCACGAGCAAGGATATAAATAAAAGGTGAAATTAATAGAAACATTAAAAATAAGGGTAACCGCTCGTTTCTTTTCAAACCGAAATTTTTTTCTTGATGAAAAAAGTTTTGACTTTACAAATGTAAACAATCCTTTGAACAGTCACCTTTCTCCTTGCCGGTAGAAGACATCATTAAAATTATATTCGATTTTTTTTTTCAAATAATAATTTCAAATTCCTTATCATTAATAATATAACTGTTGCTATTGTTAATTATTTCTATACGGGATTATAGAAACAAAATGATCAGTTAAGTTAAAATACTCTACCTACCAAAATACGCATATGCGGTTATGGTCTTACAGTCAAGTGAATCGCCGAGTTTTCTAGCAATTGCAGGACCTATATTAGGATATCTCCTGATTATTGGTAAAGTAAAGTATATTCAAATCCGGGAAATGCATTTTTGATAGTAAATTACAATATTATAAGCATTTGCATTGCATATTCCCTGTTGAAATTGCCTTCTCCAGTTGAAGTCCGACTAGGTACATGTCCCCAATGACTAATCTCTAGTAGAGATTACCCAATGACGTGATTGCTTTTTGTCGAATTCCAGACGTTTCACCCCCAAACCATTTCCACCCCTAGACGTTTCACCCCCCAAGCTGTTTCCTCCCAAGTCGTTTCACCCCCAATTTTCAAAGATCGAGACGTTTCACCCCCACTTTATATTAAACTTGTTAATATGTATATTATTGTAATTTTTTTTCCTAAAAGAAGATAATGCATTGTACTATTCAATGTTATATGCTTAGTTTTAAGATTAAACCTATATATTTAAGAGATAAAAATTAAAATGATCTTTCACTGCATATAATCACGGACATATATATTAGATGTTATGTATGACACATCCATGATATAATCAAATACCTATTAAACAAGTCAGTTGATGATGTGTAATAATGTTAATGTAGGTATGATCATTTCTAATCATACTTAAGATTTTGTAAGTCTTGAATGAATCAAATATGTTGAAGTAAGTGTGTGTGTGAAATGAAAATATGATATAAAAAATAACAAGAATTTTAATACAAAAAATAAACAACACAAATACATATTTACAAGATCAACAACTGAATAGTCGAGAGAAACTCTTATTTTCTTACATAGTTAGTGTAGCCGGGGTTTCAATAAGAAACAATACGTGAATTCTGCTTCGTCAAGAAATAAGTTCCAAATTGTAGTTTCACGTACTATGTAAAGTTGAAACAGTCGAAATATCTTTCTTCTCAACAAGAAAATGATGCCATTCAACATTGACAAAGTTGAAAGAAGTTGATTGAAGTTGAAGAACCAGAACCGTACGGTTCGGCGACAAGAGAGAGAGTGCTGTGAAATTTAGGGAGGCGGAAGACAGCGAAATTTAAATTAAAAGCTCGTGCAGCACGCACTCTGTCTCACTCTCAAAATTCAGATATTTCCTAATATGGTAAAATACTTTTAGAAGGTTTTATAAATATTCATAAGAAACAGGTCACATGTTAGACGAATACAAAACGAGGCTGGCGAGTACAAAACACGAGACTTAATGACGAACACAAGATTCACGTGCACTGTAAACAAATAATACGTCACACACAGAAACTTTAAAATACATTAACTATATTATCTAACCCTGTCTACATTAGATATTAACCATGGCTTTATGTTTATTGAAATATAAATTAACCGTGTCTTGGTATAACTTATATAACATGTGCAATACATCGATGATACTCTTTAATCACCATTTCTTACATGATGCGCACACTAGAGTAGTAAACAGAGGTTAAATAGTAAAATTTAGATTTCCTTAAAAATATTTATATGTTAATAATATTTATATTTTTTTTATCGTATTTTGCACTTGTCTAGAGATTTAAGAGTCTTTTTCCTGACAGCTTACTAATTCGTATATAAAAGTTATGTACAAAATGATGATTTACATGAACCCCACTTTCGTAAGACTTTTGCCTCATCGTTTAACATTTAAATCTCACTATGAATAAATAGTGAATATCTACCAAATTCTGATGAGCGATGTATAATGGTAAAAATGAAAAGAAAAAAAAAAAAAAAAATGAATTAACTTGGTCTACAACACATGAGGTTATACCAAAATAAATGTGTCATAAATTTAGGAAATATTAAAAATATAATTTAAATTTTTTGTAACCAAAACCGGTTTTCTTACGTAAATAACTCAAATAGATTAGAAATGTATAATTTGTTTAAGCATGATTTTTGTTTGGAAAAATACTTACAGAAAATAGATTTTAATAAATTTAGAATAGCCTTAACAAAATCTAAAATATATTCCCACGACCTATCAATAAAAAAAAGGGCAGACACATTAATCCTATTTTTTACTAATAATAATTAATGATAATATCATATCACTAGTATCTTTAGTAAGATTTACTTCTACAAAAGATTTACTATATCACCATATTGCAAAAAGTATCCCGTATTGGCTATAAATGTGTATACACAGATAAAGGTGTTAATTGTGTATTTAAAGCTGGTAAGTATATGGTCCTATTCATTAAATAATTGCTAACCTGATGTGTTTATTGGCAACACTTAACGGCACGTGTCACTTAACTGCTACTGTGTATAGTGGAGTCATTCAGCCGACACGCTTAATGACACACTTTCACACCAGGTGCATGTCCATAATTATGTAATAGAATGCAATCCTTTTTTTTTTAAATTTTTACACGAATGTACATCTGATTTTTATAAAAATCATTTATTTTTTATTCAAAGGTTACTTGGAAAATACGTAAATTATCATTTCTTATATAGTGATACTGTCAGTACTATTTCACAACTTTATTGTGTTAACAATATCATTAAATAACTAAATAAATCAAACTAAGAAGATAATTATCATTAATAACATAAGGATCAATTAATATACATTAATTTCTACCCAAAGGACTTCAAATAAAAATAATAATAAAAATAATGTGGGAAAATATGTTTTAAAATACGTATAAATAAACAATGCATTTAAAAGTTACTGAATTGGTGTTTTTTCTCATGTGTGTGTGTGTGTTTCCTCATCTAATACATGTGCACTCGATCACATTAACCTTTCAAAGTCTTAATTGCATTGTTTATCACCTTAAACACCATCACCTTTTTTACTCCCCTTTATTATTCAGATCATTAAACCCTTAAATAAATCAAAGTGGGTGCCTTCAAATGTAATTAAAAACAATTAAATTAAAACATTAATGAAATCAAAATACTAATTAACAACATTTTTTTATCCTATCACACTTTTGCACTTATCAAATTAAATGTAATTACTGATTAATTCTGTAATTAATTAATTGTAAATAGTATATTCAGGAAGGACAACTTACCGTAATTTGAATAACATTCTATAAAAATATTGAGTATTCTTTAATTAATTTATGATAATATAAAGTAATTAAATCAAAGGCTTAAAGTAAATAAAAGAGGGGAGGAAACGACCTGTTATGTGCTCAAATACAGGACGTTTCACCCCCAAATTGGGGGTGAAACGTCTTGGGAGGAAACGACTGGGGAGGAAACGACTTGGGGGTGAAACGTCTGACAACCTTTTTGTCCAGTGTAAGCTATTGTCATATGAATCGAACTGTCCATCAAAGTGGAAAGCTAATGGTACAGTATTGAAGTAGACAAGTGCTGCTCAGTCAGATTTATCACATGAGACTCTTTCAGATTAAGAGCATGCAACATTGATCATGTTCTGGAGGTTTTTTGATGAAAATGACACCTTGTTTAAGGACTTGACCCCCAGAATTGGGAATTTTTCATGTTGTTTCAGGCAATAATGGGGAAAAACTCACTCTATATTATATATATCAAATAAAACAAACAAACAAAAATCAAATATTTGGTTCATTCAACCCCTGTATCTGTGGGACTCACTACTTTCAAACCCAAACACATTTTAAAAATGGCAATATTTTTTTTCCCTGAATTGGGAATTTTCTCCTTGAAATTGGGGGAAAAAATATTTTTTGCATTTGGGAACACAACCCAATATCAGTTGTCAAAACGGCCCCCCCCCCCCCCCAAAAAAAAAAGTTTGCTTTATTTCTGTGTAAATTGTAAGATAAGTCCATTTTTAACCAGGTTTTCAATGAAAAAAAAAAGCCATTTCATTTTTGAAATGAAAATCAATGATAAACAATTGGGGTATCTCTCTGGATAATAGGATTAATAATCGGCTTAACAAATAATACTTCGCCTGCTATTCAGTAAATATTACTTAAAAAAAATCCCCATGCACCGGCTTCTTAAAGACCTTATGAAAATGCAAAATAACACAAAGGAAGAATTATTAAGTGGTAATTATGGAAGAAATTTTGTCTCAAAAGTTACAGTTAGTAAAAAATTATCACATTAAAAATGTCCCAAACTTTAGAGGCACGAAAAATGATTATTTTCTCAAAAATCAAGGATGTCCCAAAACTGTATTCAGACAATTTGAAAATTGACAGAATTATAATAATTTTCTTTAAGTTTGTGTGTGTGTGTTTTTTTTTGGTTTTTTTGTTGTTGTTGTTTTTTTATATCGTTTTCGTGAGTTAGTACAACTTTAAATAAAACTTTAAATTATGTCTCATCTTACTTGAGATAAACTTTTTAACATTGTGTATACACATATTCAATAATTTTACTTTTCAGAAGGCTTGAACTAAGTTTTTTTGGGTATAATGATCTACAACTGAAAACAGCCAAAAATGATGGGCCCTGGATTGGACATGGATGGTAAGATTGATAGTGCTTTTGTCCCAATGGCTGATTATATATTATGATAAGAAATTATTAGTCCCCTACCGGTGTTTACACCGGAGGGGACTATAGGTTTGCCCTCCGTCTGTCCGTCCGTCTGTCCGTCTGTCCGCTCAAATCTGGATCCCGCGATAACTTAATAACTAAGCAAGCTAACTTGATGAAACTTGGTATATGACTAGATGGCAATGTGTAGATTATGCACGTCGTTTTATTTTTGTTCTTCGACTAAAATTGTGGTTGCTATGGTAACGGAAATAGTGAAAATATGGCAAAAATGGGATCCTGCGATAACTAAGCAAGCTAACTTGATGAAACTTGGTATATGACTAGATGGCAATTTGTAGATTATGCACTTCATTTTATTTTTGTTCTTCGACTAAAATTGGGTTGATTACCATATTGAGTCAAGGTGAAGCCGGTAGGGGACTTTATGTGTTGCATAGAACACCAGTTACTTGTTTTTTTCTGAATGTCACAAAAATTGCTGATGACTTTTTAACAGTGAGCCTTTAAGTAACCCTTGTTGGTGATAGATTTGATTAAGTGGTCCAGATCTTTGGTGGTAGAGCACTCACCCAGTAAGTTAGGAGTCTTTGGTGAAAGCCCCAGTCTGGCTTCACTTTTTTTTTTTTTTTTTGTTGCACCTGGTTGTAGTGTCACTAAGTCTACACATGTAGTACAATCACTGAATTCTTGTCCAGCTCTTAAAGCAGCTCCTTCATATTTTGATCAGTACAAATTAAAAAAAAAAAAAAAAAAAAAAATCTGCTCATTAATGTTGGTGAAGTCTTTGTTTCCTGACAAATAAACTTGGCAAGTGTAGGTGGTGTTACATGGGAAACTGTGATTTTTGTAAACACAACTTAGGCAAAATCAGTTAAGTCTAGAATATGGTATCCCGAAGCAGGTGCTTGAGGTACCACATGACACATTCCGCAACATGGTGTCTTACACAGTTCTGGGTAGTGATTTCATAAGTTCAGCCTATGAAGTTAGCACTTGCATGAAGAGAGAAAGTGATCAGCCAAGTGACATCAAACGAAAAAAGGAAATCAAAATATAGGTTTTATGATTCTAAATGTAATTTCAGTACCATCTATAATGGTATTGAAACCACCCATTTTTTGACAACAGAGGATGATTGCATTGGTTGACCTTGAGTCTGTAGATGGGTATTGATGACACATGATACACACAGATAGTATTAAAACAAATTCTAAATCAATGACCATCTATGAACAAGTTTTTAGCTCACCTGAGCACAACGTGCTCAAGGGTGAGCTTTTGTGATGGCCCGTCGTTCGTCATCAACAATTTGGCTTGTTAACACTCTAGAGGCCATATTTTTAGGCCAATCTTCATGAAACTGGGTCAGAATGTTTTTCTCCATGAAACCTTCGACAAGTTGTAATTTGGGTCATGTGGGGTCAAAAAGTAGGTCACGAGGTCAAATCTTAGAAAAACCTTGTTAACACTCTAGAGGCCACATTTTTGGCCCAATCTTCATGAAATTTGGTCAGAATTTTTGTCTCCATTAAATCTTGGACAATTTCTAATTTGGGTCATGTGGGGTCAAAAAGTAGGTCACGAGGTCAAATATTAGAAAAACCTTGTTAACACTCTAGAGGTCACATTTTTGGCCCAATCTTCATGAAATTTGGTCAGAATGTTTGCTCCATGAAATCTTGGACAAGTTTGAATTTGGGTCATGTGGGGTCAAAAAGTAGGTCACAAGTTCAAATTGTATGAAAACCTTGTTAACACTTTGGAGGCCACATTTTTGGCCCAATCTTCATGAATCTTGGTTGGAATGTCTGTTTCCATAATATCTTGGACAAGGTCAAATTTGGGTCATGTGGGGTCAAAAAGTAGGTCAATATGAAAAGTCAACATATGTTGCTCATTTATAATCAGGTGAGCGATTCAGGGCCATCATGGCCCTTTTGTTTCAAATAGACTAATCTGTGTATGATGTTTAATTTTAGGTTATGTGGACCCCCAGATGAATAACCAACCTCTCTCCTTCAATCTCAACAAAGGGAAACCACCCATGGCAATAGAGGACCAGGGGGACAGGAAGAGAGGTATGTTGTTCAAACATTTTCATCCAGTCTTGGCTTTTTCGGTGTTATTTCAATTATGAATATATTGAAAATATATACAATTTTTGGATGGGTTTTGCAATTAAAAATTCTGTCTTTCAAATTGATGATGTCCAGGAAGGTGTCATGCATCCACTCAGGTTGATTTTTTTTTTTTTTTTTTTGTCACTTGCTGTAAGCAGAGGTGACACATTTGGATCACGTTCCCATTGTCTCTCCATCCGTCTGTCTGTCCGTCCGTCACACTTTTTCCGTCACACTTCAGCAGGTGACAAACGTTTTCAAGAGAATACTCTTGTTGGTTTTATTTTGGTGTTGTTTTTTACCTGCTGTTGCTTCTATACTATTTTGGAATACTTCAATTTTTGACTGGACAGTTGCTATATGGATGGGAAAAAAAAAGTGGCATTTGGATAGGTTTATTTTTTGGTTAATCTGTTATAACTTCTACATGCTTCATTGGATTGCTTCAATATTTGGACACTTGCTTAAGTGGATGGACCTCTTCATTATGCAGTTGAATTTGACCTTTGACCTACTTTTGATGAAAAAGGCCCGAAAATACTTGTCCATAATACCATCAGGTCTTGTTACTTGTATTGAAGAAATATTAACAGAATAAAGGGAATTATTGATAAGATCTGATTGACCAGTTTTGTATTGTGTTATAATTCTAACTCTTTCAGTGTAAGTTCACCACTGGCTGGCAGTGTATGTATTTACATTTTCTGACACATGTGCAACAAACTATTGTGTGTATATTTGATTCATTTAAATACCTAATAATACATCAGTGTATAGTTTTTATGTAAAGTTTATGCCAGGTTTTATAATTGATTACATTTTCAGTTGTAAACTGCTATGTAACCCTTAACCTTCAAAGTGTTAGTCACAAAAATGAAATAGAAAATGAATTAACACTTTGCCTGCTCTCTACACACCACACTACCACAGAAATGCCAGTGTAAGCATTAGGGACTTTTTGTGGTAATTATATGCTGGGCTGGTAACTGTTTTTTTAGCTCACCTGAGCATAGCTCAGGGTGAGCTTTTGGGATACTTGATTGTCCGTCGGCCGTCGTCCGTCAACAATTTGATGTTTACACACTAGAGGCCACAATTTTGATCCAATCTTCCTCAAACTTGGTCAGAATGTTTGTCTTGATGATATCTTGAACCCTTTCGAAAATGGGTCAGGTTGGATCAAAAAGGAGGTCAGTAGGTCAAATCTTAGAAAAATCTTGTCG
>CM037787.1:12171757-12221757 GCA_021229015.1 Solen grandis | reverse complement strand
CTATATAACTGGATGTTGCTATTTTTTATGCAGGATGAGGTATTCGTCTAAACAGCCTCGCGCAGCTGTCGCGCGCAGTAGCATGCTGAATAATCAAGGTCGACAAGGTTTTAGATTTTCAACTTTGCAAAAGATACATCCTATTGAATTGTCTAAATATAGTAAAACAATAATTTTGGCATTTATGTCTATAGGTTGGAAAATTAGTGTCAATGTGACTGATAAATGGTTCATCTGCTAAACATTGCAGAATGACATTTGTTTTAATGAAAGATAGACGTTGTGTACGTTAGTCGCCATCTTGAAAACAGTGTTTGTGCTAAAATCGCTGCATAGACCACAATGAAAATGCGTACGATGATATGATGCCGATATTTTTTTTGTCTAAGCAACAGGCACTTTGTTTCGTCCAACATTGAAAATAGGATGGAAATGCAGTAAAGTATTTTACAATACAGTAAAACCTGTCTTATCTGACACCCACTGGGACCAACTGACAATGTTAGATAAGACAGGTTGTCGGATAAGGCAGATCATTATAGAACATACCTTTGAAATTGGGACCAACAAAAAGTGTCGGATAATACAGGATGTCGTTATGAACAGGTGTCGTTATGGACAGGTTGCACTGTATACGGAAAGATGTCAGTTATAAAACCATTTGCAAGATCATCGTAAACAGCTTGTGAATAATGAGCTTACTTGAAATTTTAGTTTTAAGTAAAAATTGTTCTCTAATTACAAATGATTGTATTATTTCCTTGGTTTGATAGGAGGTTGAAATGTTTTATCAAACTATTGAGTTCCACATGATATTATTTACTGATTATCCACCTTATTAAACCTTCCAACATAACCATACATGCGCTATTTTATCTTCAGACAACTAACAATGGCCCCTGGAACATTCTTAGAGGATGAGATGCTGACTCAGTCATCACCTCGCAAGGTGCCCCCGTACCCTGGGTTTGACCTTGAAGACACATACCGGCCCGAATCACCAGTTCCTAGGGTAAAGGGTCACGCGCAGGAATATCTTAACAGGAACAGACGCTCGTTAGATATGTGGGCTTTCCATGGATGCAACGCGGAAACCTCGCCGCGACCTGGTCCGAGATGTCCTACGAGTGCTTCAGTGTCCAACTGGACTGTCGGTTGGAACGGTACCATCAAACCTTTAATAGATGGCGTAGCGACGCCAAGGCCAGAAACTGCGCCACCGAGGGTAAAACCAGAGGGTGAAGGAATTGCAAATGTTAGCAAGGGGAAGAGGATGTATAACTTGCTTACTAAGTATGGACAGTTTGGTGCCTCTCCAAGAGTTCCTCGTGTCAAACCGGAAGCTAAAGAAACTGCTGAAGTTCACAAAGGTGGCCGAATGAATAAACTTGTCCATAGCTATGGCAAACTTCCCCTTTCAGCTCGCGGTGTACCACGTGTCAAGCCAGAAGCGGAAGCAAATGCTGAATTAGACAAAGGGAAACGTATGAAACAGTTAGTACATAGTTCTCTATATGGAAGGCTCCCAATTTCAGCCCGAGCAGTTCCACGTGTGAAACCGGAAGGAGAAGACAATGCTGAGCTTGACAAAGGAAAACGTATGAAGAAACTTATACACAAATATGGACGATGGCCCTTATCTTCGCGAGCCGTTCCTAGAGTAAAAAAAGAAGGTGAACCAAACGCCGAACTAGATAAAGGGAAAAGAATGGATAGACTAATGCACAGCTGCGAGACACTTCCGAAAACCCCGCGAGATCCACCGAGAGTTCATCGCGTTGAGGCTAAAAACTCGTACATTAGAGGGAAACGCGGGAGCATGGGAAAAATATTTCGGGACATGGGAAACAGGACCTGTATATACACTCCTGGAGTGAAGAAAAGTTCCTATCTCCGGACAAGTATGATGTGAATCCGTGTTCATTTTTACTGTTTTATTTTACAATTCATATTGATTAGAGTCTGCAGACAATGAACAGTCCTGTTTTACTGGGTTTTCAGCAGGGAGGGGTTTCCAGTTCTGGCCAGCAAAAGAAATTAAAATCCGATGAAGGCGGGGAAGTGATTAGATGATTATTCCATACATGTCTACCTATGCCTTCTTTGTCCTTAACTATGATTTATACCAAAGAAAATAAACGAACAAGAAGCATTTCAATTCTCACGATATGAATAATGATCTACATTAATGATCTACGAAAGTACGAAAGAAATGCATGATGCACTGCCTTTTATAGGATTAACAAAGATATCCGGACCAGTAGTTTCAGAGGTTCTAAAACGAGATGGAAGCAATATCGTCTTTCTATCACTGTAACTTTATAGGCAAAAGTAATTGATAAGTGATAGCGGTTGGTACAAATTTCTCCCTTATTTGTCAAACATTTTATTTTAAATGTATTTTATTTTTATCAAACCTTCTTTGTGGAGTTAACTTCGTTGAAAAATGTACATATAATGCAAGTGACCTTTCCTTGATGACACTGTAGTTTTAAATGCTGTCCTTGCGGAGCAAGTTATAGAAACGAGAACGAAATTGGTCCCTTAGTTCTTTTGGATGTCTTCGTCTAAGAGCCTTATTTACTTTGAGATATATATGAGATTCGTGACCATCAGTTAATAATAGTCTTCAGTCGTACTTTATAAAAAATTGAGAAAGTGTATTCATATAATTATATTTTACGTTGAAAGAGGTTTAGATGTAATAATATCGGGACGCGAGGTTGTGGCACTGGCGTAGTCTGAGCGCTTGGCGTTTGACATTTGTGCTCATATTTCAACCGACGCTATAGCTCAATGCATAGTTCCATGACCCACCTATTGGCATATCTTAACAATAGATTACAGTTAGATTTTGTCCCACAAACACGATGTTAACAAAGGAGCACGTGTCATTTTTTGTGGCTAATCCTATTTATATTCAAATAAAAGTTAGGGTCAGGGAATTACCTACACTTTTTGTGAAGTGAAGTGCAAGGGTAGCTTGCGAGTTCGAATCAAGCTAAGGACTGTTTTGTTATATTGAATATCATTTCAATAAAATTTCTAAAATGTGAAATGAAAAATAGCATGAATAAATGCATAACAAAGTAACTGATAGGGTTATTTTTTATCAATTCCGCGTAAATGAATATTGAAAACGGCGGATCCGGACCTTATACTGTAAAATCATTAATATTCGTTGACATTTAATTTCGTTTATTATGTACCTTTTTGTGGGAACATTTATTCGTGGGTCTATGTTCTAGAAAACATGAGGTCTTTATAAGTGTTTTTGAGGGAATCAATATTCGTTTATAAACCCCACCTCGAAATCGACGAAACTTAGTGTCCCACGAAAATTAATTATTTCACTGTATTGGTTAATACTGAGGGAATACTACACATGGACACAGGTCTCTAAACATATACTATATTAAAGATCTTTATGCATGGACAGTTGAGAAAACAGTTAAAGAGCCATTTTCGACGAGCGCTTTTGTTTGTGTTTATGTGTTTTGATCAGAACCTAACTCCTCTCTTTCACTTTGTATATTTTATCATAATGGACGACTCGCAATTTGTATGTTATTCATTTTGACAAGTGCTCACAAACAAAAAGTATATGTTCTTTTGAGTAAAGTAGGTCAACGGTATACCATGTGCTTCACATTTACACTGGTTGGATAAGTCGGTTAATGCAAACATACTTTTTACAGTTTAAACCACCTATCAAACGATTAACACTATCAAATAGTAGTAAATTCTACATTAGATTGTTCGTCACAATTAAGGTAAAGTCCCTGTAATGGTTCCGATACGTCTTGGACCACTTAACCTCTACCAAGATAACCAAGGTACCCTAAATAAAACATTAGGAAACCTTGGTTATCTCCGCGAAAGGCCATGAGGTCCGAAATATAGCGGAACCCCATTACAAGGGCTATCAAGGACTATACATTAACTAGTTAAAGAAGAATGCTGTGCGGTTTTTGTTTTTGTTTTTGTTGTTTTTTTTCTCTCTCTTTTTAATATATATCATCTGGAATGCGTTTTAAGTGAAGAACAGTAATGTCTGAAGGAATCAATTTTTCAGTTTCCACTTCTTGTTATGACTCTTTTTTTCCCTTCGCCTTTGATGCTTTGCATCAATTCTTTTCTTGCATACAAACTTAATGCAAGAGCTTTAAAACTAAGTTGTAAAAACTTTTGGGCAAAGGTTTTTTGGGGGGTTTTTTTTGTTTTTGTTTTTTTGTTACAATAGTTTTTGCATATTTGAGTTACAAAAGAAAGGCGGACACTGAAATATGTTTAAAATGTTTACAAATGTGACATAATCTTGAGTTTAATAATTGTCAATGTTCCTTCTTCCTTTGTGTAATATGCTGCATGACTGGTCTTTATAATAGGAATTTAATCTTTGTTGTTTGTGTCTGTCTTCTAGGTTTTCTATATTGAATTACTGCAACATTTCTTGTTATACATGCAGAGACTTATAAAGACAGATTGGCAGATTTTTTGCCAATATCGATTTTCGCGCGCGGCTAACGAAACTTCACGAGACTCGGACAAGATTGGGAATTAAATACAATAATCACATATTCATGGTAAGTTCCAGTGGATATTTAACGTAATGTAGTATTGGTATGGTTATTTTGTTTAGACAATTATTTGTTAGATTACTTTTGACATAACAAACGATAGTGAGGTTGATCCACAAAACAAAATTAAGGGAATCAACCGGTAAGCAATCATTCTACATGTTTGCCTTAATAAGATTAACACCTTCAAAAGAACAAGAAGACCTAGCCGGCAAAAATCATGGTTTATCATGCATGTGCACGAGGCTATCATGTATCTCGACGTTTTCTCATGCCGCGCTTAGTCATATCGGACCAGTTATCTACCTGCCTTTCTTCCTTCTCCCCCCACCCTCTCTCTCTTCTCTCTCTCTTAATTATAATTAAACTAAAAAAGTACTCTATCATGCATCCGTCCTCTTCTTTACTTCATTAAGGATCCTAATAGCCATCATCTTTTAAAATGTCAAACAATGGAATCCTAGGGGCAAATTGATACGCTTTGACATTGACAGAAGTTCTTTTATTATCTGCCCTTGATAATTTTGCTGTCATGAGTTTTCTCCCCTGAAAACTAAAAAAGTGACTTTCTCCAATTTTCTACGGTAAAGTTTAGATTTTTTTTTTCATGAAATTTGAAATAGAATCATAAAATGCATCTTTCTATCGTGAGCTTTTCTCATAAATTAATCCCTTTTTTTTTCATATCAACAGAGGCGTCAATGTTAACTGAAATACAGATAATCTTCCCCAAATGAGATAAAACTTAAAAAAAAAAGATCTTGGTGAAATGTCTTCATTTTTTTAATGTATTCAGAGTGTCAAAGTTTCATGGAAATATTACCATCCAGGGGCAAGATATCGAATATGGCTTTTAGGGTGCTAATACCTTAAACTCATTTTTGCATTTACTAAAATTATTTGAAAAGTAATTGTTGTTTTGTAAGACATCCCCAAGCCCCACCGAAATGTCCGGTACCCTTATGACAGGTGGTGGCACGATAAAGCGCGTTATTTCGGAAAGCTGTCAATCTCTGTTTATAAGTCTCTGAAACCCTTCATCTCTGAGTCTTCAATAGTGCACCTCCTTCTTGAATTCTTTCTTTGCGTTCAGTTTTGATAAAGTATGCTAAAACGCCTAGAGCGATATTGAGACAAAACCCGTCTACGAGGGTTGATCGAAAACGGAAAGGTGTTCTCCATTCTTTATTTCAAATGACAGCCTTATTAACTTGCAATATAATATAAGCCGTATTTTGACTTGATATACACGTTTACTATGCAACATCTCTTATTCAACAAAAAAAAAAAATAACAACTACTACTTAACTACTAACACTACAACAGCACCAACAATGCTATATTATGTTTAATTTTTTTTACGTTTAATATCTTTATTTAATTAATATCTTTATTTAATTCTTTGACTTATACAATCATGTACATCGTCAATACATAATAAATATACTACACAAATTACACACGTGAAACAAAACAACACTCTCTCTCCGACTCTCTCTCATCTACTACATCAAAACACTTTTACCTTCATCATTAGTTTCTCGTAAGTTGTTGATACCTTGTTTATAATTTAATATTTAATATTAATGATAGGATAATACGGAGAATGAATCCTCACTGCTATCTCTATTATGCATACATTTTTAATGATTTTTAATCTTGTATATAGAAAACTTTTATCATCATCGATATGCCTATGGTACTAACTTATACATATATAAATGCATACACCCAATGTGTAAAGTTGTCAGTAAAAAGCTACAATATACTGCTTTTGTTTACGAAATACAAAAGATCCCTGTCCCTTAATATCTTTCTAGATACACTAGAAAGATTGTAGGATAAGGTATATTAAGAATTGCCTTATATTTCTCTCCCTCTTATATCCCTAACGAAACGAAATTTAGATAAAAGAAGGAAATGACCAATAAAATGCATAAATAATAATGAACGTATAGCTTCTACGACTCTAGTTGTAATTATAATACACAAAACCAGCACACACAGAAGTTAAAGAACTTGTCATAGTAGCCACTCATAACAGTATCTATCTTTCATACAACACCCCCTTTCATACACAACTTGCCATTTCACATAACAGTATACATTATTTACACATATTGATAATGGGATAGCTAAATTTTACATTGTACCAGTCTCCCTATTAATCTCCCAATATTATCATTTCTGCATAGTCAACACAGAATCGATAATTAACAAAACAATGAATTACATATTTTCACATCACAGATTCAAAAATTCGTTTCTTATTAGTGTTGCTTTTGTAATATATTTTGCAAGATTTGTTAATGTTTTCCTATTAGAACAGTTCAGTAATTCAACAAACTTGGTCATACTTGGATATTTATAATGATACTTTTTTATATATGTCTTTCGTAAATCTTTATATTTGTCACATATTAATATAAAATGATACTCGTCTTCTATATCGTTTCTATTACACAAAATACACTTTCTGTCAGCTCTCTCTTTTCTATCTCGACCATATCTCAAGGTTTCAATAAATAAATTATGTGCACTAATTCTTATCTTACTCAAACATACTCTGTGTTTTCCAAATAAAATGTCCAGGTAGTTTTCATATTCAAAGTTGGTTTTGATGTTTCTGTACAAATAATTAAGCTTATTATTATCATGTAACTCTCCAAACCACTTTTGTATAAAACTATCAACAAGCCTTTGTTTAAAATCTTTGATAAACTTATCATAACTGACTTTATGTCCATCATAAAAAACATACATAAAACCATAATTTTCTAACATAGATTTAACAGAATATACCCAGTTTTTGACCCCTTTGTTACAACTTTCTAACGCATCCTCATATATTGCTCTTAGTATTATATTATCTGTATTTATCAATTTAAACCAATACTTTATTATCAAAATATTATGAAAAGGTAAGATTCCGAAACACTATAACCATTAATAGTTTTTAACGTCAGAGTTAAAGCATCGGTATCCAATTTGGCAAGAAATGCTCGGATTTATTCGTCTTGATATCAAGGCCAGATCCTGCCAGTGGAAAGTTTTTATAGTAAACAACGGAACCACCACTTAACCACGCCGACATCCAGCCGAAAGTCCCCACAGTCATGATCACGTGATCACATGAGCTAATCAATGCCAAGTCTTTCCCAGCTGTCAGGAATGGACTTAAATATATATCGGATCCTTTGATATTCGCCTTGCACCATTTTTTGTCATCAGTAGCAACAATAAACACAATCCGTTGTGATAAGATTTTCTTGAAGTAGTGCATACTGTTTTCAATGTATGTCCAGTCCGCAACTGTACGTACTTTGCTCCTTAAAAAGTCCCCACGTCTTACATGTATGCCGACTTTTATCACACTAGAATTATACTTTGATACAATTGTCTCCAGAAAAGCACTTACAGATCGGGTAATTTCAGGCTTGAACGTAACCAAAGAGAGTAGATAGCTTCTATGTTTATTAAAGTACCTAAAGCTTTGAAAATATCCAGATAATGTCCAGTTGAAGGCTACATCGAGGTGCTCGATTCCGTTGTCGTATTTTGCAGGTGCCTTTTCACCAAATGTTCTTTTATTTATGATCTTTCTTTTGGGAAACAGAATTTTCAGATCAAAGGTTTTCTTCAGAAGCCTCGCATCCTGCATGATGGGTGTGTAGCAGTAATCCCGTGCTAATAAACATACACAAACAAAACAAATGTTATGCATGTATGGCGGAAATCTTTAACAAATCAGATATATATTATTGAACAGTTATTAAAACATGTCCACTAGATGATTTACTATATTTCTTCAGAAAAAAGTTTTAAGTCAAACAACATGCAGTGGTCTCCCTTGCACGTGAATCTAAAACAGTAAGGGGAGGAAACTACTGCGTGATGTAAATAAGCACTTTCGATTCGTTGTATCCACTCTATTCATCGCAAAATGTTTTGATATTTATTTTGTAAGTGCGGGAACTACCCATATATTTTGCGTCCAGGCATTGAAGAGACATATCAGTACCGTTCTTTTACATTATTTAAGTCCCAGTTCGTTTTAACTTATAATTTACAGAGAAAATAATTATATTTTTCCATATTTCAAAAGTTCAAAGCCTCAAATGATCCTTAATTAACATTTTAATGTTTAATCAAGCACACATAAAAAAATCTAATGAGAGAAGACAAAAACCCCTTGTTCAGACAGGGCACTATATTCCAATGATTGCTAGTGAAACAAGTGGGCGGAGCTTGCTCAGACAGGGCACTATATTCCAATGATTGCTAGTGAAACAAGTGGGCGGAGCTTGCTCAGACAGGGCTCTATATTCCAATGATTGCTAGTGAAACAAATGAGCGGAGCTTGCTCAGACAGGGCTCTATATTCCAATGATTGCTAGTGAAACAAATGGGCGGAGCTTGCTCAGACAGGGCTCTATATTCCAATGATTGCTAGTGAAACAAGTGGGCGGAGCTTGCTCAGACAGGGCACTATATTCCAATGATTGCTAGTGAAACAAGTGGGCGGAGCTTGCTCAGACAGGGCACTATATTCCAAAGATTGCTAGTGAAACAAGTGGGCGGAGCTTGCTCAGACAGGGCTCTATATTCCAATGATTGCTACTGAAACAAGTGGGCGGAGCTTGTTCAGACAGGGCACTATATTCCAATGATTGCTAGTGAAACAAATGGGCGGAGCTTGTTCAGAAGGGTACTTTGTAGTAAAATCAAGAATGGGGTATATTAGGAATTCGTGGACTTTTGTTTAAACTTGAAGAAATTTTGATACTTTGATACACCATAATAGAAGAGATATGAAGAAAACACTGATTTTTTGGGGGAAAAAACTTCGTACGTTTATTTTATATTGACGGTACGATGTTTCCCGTATATAGACATTTTTCAAGGAATTTCGGAGATGAAATTCGCATATAGGCTTTTACGGTGTAGGTGCATTCTGATTTAGCTTGATCAAATAAAAGTAACTGAGACTTTAGTACGAAGAGGCCTTTTGGATACGTGTATATGAACACAAACAAACCATATACAGTGGAACCTCTCTAAACCGCACCCTCTGAAAACCGGAATACTCTCTAAACCGCACGATTTCAAAAGTCCCGATTTTTCACCTTTATATTTCATATTGAAAAATACTCTCTAAACCGGACCCTCCGAATTCCGAATACCGCACGAAAATTTTGGGATATTTAGATAAATTGTGCATGTGTGGGGATTATTCGCCTGAGGACATATTCAATTGTGACGAGATAGGGTTGTTTTATAGGGCACTTCCTGATAAGACACTTAGTGAACGTGGACAGTCAAACAAGGGAACAAAAGAGATGAAAGGCAGAGTAACTGTGATGTTAGCTTGTACATGTAGTTCAAAAGGTGAGAAACTAAGGCCACTTGTGATTGGCAATGTACAGTTATACATTGTTTTGAGTTTGATTCCCAATCCCATTCTATTTGGTAAACATGTACTTATCTTGTAATTAACACATTAATAAGAAATGAACAATTACACCTCACATACAATTAATACCATACACATAACATTTGAAGAATATACATTGAATCCCATACATAAAGCAAAATAAGCACTGAAAGAACAAAAAACTCTGTAAACCGCATACCTCTGAAAACCGGACATTTTAGCTGGTCCGGGCACCGTGCGGTTTAGAGAGGTTCCACTGTAGTATTAAAACAAAGGAATCGGAATACTTTCAATAATCTTGACTGATGGTTATCCAATGAACATCTGTGTAAAAAAATTCAATTCAGTTTTATCTATGATCGAAAATATGGGGTTAGCAAAACATCATTGATGGTGTAAATTAATATTCCAGTTCAGGATCTTAACCCAATTACCTAAGCATATTAAACCTTTTATAAACAGATGATAATGTGATTACGTCAGAAACTATATCTGGATTGATTCTTATGCAAATTTCTGCGAGTCACGAAACTTAATTGAACAATTATAAATCAAAAATTGATTATTCCCGCAAAAAATATGACTAATAACAGTTTTAGGTAAGTATGAAGAAATAACATGAGACGTTGTAGATAAGAATATTTTTGAACATTTATGAATTCTGTCCATATACATTTTGTACAACAGATAAAAAACTATTATTGTAATTGTATATAGTTTTGAATATATAAACCAATTACAGAGGCAGTTTAATTACATAATTTTGACATCTGGGGCCAAAAGAATGGACTAGTAGATAGTTAGAGAAGAAAGAATCAACAAAGCGGGACGAATCATTGTCCGGTTTAAAGAGGATTTGGATTACAAAAGGTCCGTGTAAGAGATAAAGGGACACACACACACACGCGCGCGCGCGTGATGTCATCCGGCTCATATAATGTTTTATTACATAACTATTATTCATGAGCCCTTAACACTTAAAGATGCCTTTTTTAATAATACACTGACGATCTCAAATAGTGGGCCAATAAAAATATCACTAACAGAACAGGGCCGAGAGTGATATATTTTGGCCCTACTTTTCCTGTAATTTGATTAGCTAAATACGATGTGTATGGTGCGTACTTTGTACGGGGTACTGATAACTAATTATTACAGCAGTGTCAAATTAATGCAGCAAACGAGAACTGTGTCAGGTCTTCACAGGGTGACACCTATAAATATTAGTAATGTAATAAAATTGTCATTAGATAAGTGGTTTTATACTGACTCTGTTGTTTGGCCAATATCTAATCCATCACTTATTTAATTACATATAATACTGACCGGCACTCCGGAACTGTTATATGGAACAGATAGGGTCTTAACGACGACAGGGTCTTTCAAATAGTACCTTGACGACGAGTAGATTTCACGCGCACAAATATGTGTTTTATTTAAGCATATGCCGTGACAAGATTTGCAACATTAACAGACTCAAAATATTATTATAATACTTAAAAGGTCACCGAAATATTCAGTTAAACTTTTTTAGAAGCTCAAAATGTACAAACAAAAGGCGATAAAAGAACGTAGTTATATGATATCGTAATAGAAAAATTGTCAGACATAGATAACATGATGACAAGGTTTAAGTATCTCTTTTTACATTTAATGATTTGAATGATATATTTGTTACTTGACATCAACAAATTAGGCCATAAAATCGAAAAGAGAAAAAGGAAAATCTAGCCCCCCCCCCTCCCTTTTTTCCTCCTTTTTTCCGAATTATAATATTGACATTTTGATAATATGTAAGGAGAGAGAGAGAGAGATAGATGGTAGGAAAAAAGTGTCATTAACAAAAGGGAATTTTAAATAGTATACACACATTTGGTGGTCAGTGAAGAATGTTTAGTTCATTTTCAATTACATAGTTACGTACAACTTTATTAGTAATGATTGGGAAAAAAAGAGTTGTGATTGGTTAAACCATTATTGTGTAAGGTCTGTTGAAATGTGAATATCAAATTAGTGAAACAATATTCGAAAAACTAATTGGATTGGTTTAATTAATTGTTATGAATTCAGTATTAAAACTTAGGTGAGTGGGATAAGTTATTTATTTATTTCAATAATCTTTATTTTGATAGTCAGCCTGTATTTTATCATTGCATGCGGCACAGGGACTTGCTCCCATACACACAAACACCACACACACTGTACATACACTAGTGTATGTACAGTGTGTGTGTGTGTGTGTGTGTGTGTGGTGTGTGTGTGTGTGTATGGGAGCAAGTCCCTGTGCATGCGGTTTACACGAAATGTGTACATGAGATTAACAAGCACTGTACTGTTATTAATTGGAGCTGCTCTTGAATGCCCCAATGAATATTTTTCACAAACTTACAGAGTTTGGTAAGTGTGGTCAGTGATGATTCATTCATAAGCTGTTTATATTTCAGGATATTTGGATGCATGCAGTAAAATTTGTTTATATAAAGTCATCTTGAGTTACTTAAAAAAAAGGGACAGATGATTTAATTGTGCGTTTCATCATCAATGTCATTTTTTGAGCAGAGAATGCATTTTCGATCGGATTAGTCTGTGTTACTTCCAACTTCTACTGGTAAATAATGGTAGCTTGTTCTACATTTAACTAGTTGTAAATAATTGGGTTTTCTTAACTTTAACAAGTACTGTTCAAGATTGATTGATTTTTTAAATAGTGAATAATTAGTACCTTTGGGAGAATTTTGTAAAGAACTATTCCATTGCTATTAAACTGGTCAATAAGAGTCTGTCTAATAAATTGTTTTACTGGTGACATATGTGTTAATAGTTCCTGATTATACCAAATATCCATATTGCCTGTTTCAAATAAGATGGGTTTATGTGTGTTATCCATTTTGATTGGAAGTTGGGTGTTTCTAGCATGATTTGATATAATTTGTATGATAATTTATCATGTTTTCCAATAATAATCCTGGTCCAAAATCAAATAATTCTCAATTTTATTATTATTTGTGGTGGATATCTTCCTAGTTCAACAAGAGTCATATATGATGATGCACTCTTTTTAAGTTTCAGGATGTTTCTCAAAACTTTTGTTTGGATTTTTTCAATCATGTCATGGTTACTATACCCCCACATTTCACTCGAGTATGTTAAGATTGGGACAATTGTATGATCAAACAATTTCAATACAAGGTCACTTGTTAAATTGAGATCGATTATTCTTGTATAGAGATAGTGTAATGCCGTATCAGCTAGTTCTGTTAATTGTTTCTTTGCTTGGACGAATGACACTGATGTACTAAAGATTACTCCAAAGTATTTTTATTATTTAACCTTTTCAATACTTTGATGACTAAAGGTGAACTTTGACAACTGCGTCAGGGAGTCGACTCTTTGGCTCAGTGGTTAGAGCATTGGGTTATCACGCCGGCGGACCGGGTTCGATTCCTGGCCGGGCCGTGTTTGTTACATTACATTTATTCATATGTCTTGTCCCAAATACAACTACTGAAGTTTTATCTATGTGTATATTAAGCTTTCATTGTGTACAGTAATTCACAAAGTCACCAATGCATTTTGGAGAGATATTACATCATCTGCAATCAATATTGTGTCATCTGCATAGAGTAGTAATGAAATTTTCAATAAAGGGCGTATTTTTCTGTAAATTCATTTAAATTTATAACATGGTTATTTCTTTTTGTCAGATATTCTTCAAGGTCATTTAGGAAGAGTGAAAAAAGTACAGGTGATAAATTTTCAAGCACATGACCACCTGGGATTTGTCTAAGTAGTAAATAAACAAATATAAAATAATCACCTTTAGCCAAAAGTGTAAACAACAAAAACATCTGATTGCCAAGCCTGGTGGGTTTTTTCTTCATTTCCATTATATGTGTTCGTTTGAAGTCTTCCGAACATGCATCTTCCTCCCGCATGAAGTCAGTGGGTTGTGGTACCAGGACTGGGCGCAGTTGGTGAAACTCTTGAAAGTGGAGATCGGTAAATTTGAGCATCACTGCCACAATTAAAACGAACAGCACCGTCGGATATAGAATTTTTCGAATGTTGATAATGCATTTCTGAAAGAGATGTGTTGAAAATGTATTTCCTATTTTAAAGCTGCTCGTTCACAGATGGGCAGATTTAAAACTATCTGGATTATCTCTATCAATACCCATCTACCTACACACGGTTACACAGTGCACTCCGTGACAATATAAAAGGAGTATAAAAAGGAGAGGCAGTAGCGTTATGAGCAGTAAGAAACCTGTTTTAAGAATCAAAGCGCTCAATGTGCTGAGAGACGGCAGTCGGATGAACAGGAAAAAAGCTGTGATTCTTAATCATTATAATCGTATGTTAAAAAAAAATATGACAAAAATAAGTGAATCATTGCATGATTTGTTTGAATTGTGACAAAAATAAGTGAATCTTTGCTTGATATATTTCGTCATTACAATATCTCATTTAAATACCTATATTATATATTATATAATCTTCGAAAGGACTCAAGATCGTCATTACATAAAGTGTGTGTGGGGGGGGGGGGGGGCTCCGTGGCCGAGAGGGTAAAGTTGATGACTTTAACACTCACTCAGCCCCTCACGCGTGGGTTTGAATCCCGGTAGGGTCATTTGGGTTTTCATGTGAGGAAGCTTCCAGTTGGCTTGCGGTAGGTCGGTGGTTCTACCCGGATGCCTCCGTGCATTCGGGGTCTTCCTCCACCTGTAATTAGCTTGACGTCGCTATATGACTGAAATACTGTCGAAAAGACGGTAAGCTCAAATAGTCAAGTCAAGTCAACGTAAAGTAACTATGTACTCATGGCACTGAGTGAAACCCTATTATTGACCCTTTTTAATCTCTTGAATATATTTATATTAATGTATAACAAAAACTTACCTCATTGTGCTAAATCCGCTGTGAGCACTGATTCGTATGACACTCTCAGTTATTATATTTCACTTGATGTCCCTCTTTGTCTTTATTGACAAAGACCAATACTATACTATCTGCCGTGCTGTGTCACGTGACAGTATCGAGGACATTGGTTGCCAAAAATCAATGCTTGTAATTTAGCACGTTCATCTTTTTAATTGTACTAATTGCGTAAATGTATATTATGGTGTAATGTAGACGAATAAACAAAGCATATTTGTCGTTCGCCAATATAGCATTGTATTGTAATTCTATTGTATTTTCTAAAAAGAACTTCTGCGATCAGCAGGTAAACGCTTACAATTATAAAGTGGAAGCCTCAATTAACACGTTCAAGACAACAATGGCAGCGGTAGAATTACAAGGAGAGACGATAGACAAATCGGTTATTAAAAGCAAGCAAAATAACAGTTCGACGACTCTTCAGATTATGAATTTAAGATACTTAGGACAACCTATTATAGAGGCAGTACAATCCATTATTTATGAAATTCAATAGAAATGGGTTTCTTTTTAGTGTTCTCAGATGCGCGGTGCTGTCTTGCAATCCTGATAGAATACTGTCTTAGGAGCTAGGCCCACGTCACTCCGACAAAGATCACGAGCTACACGACCTTATAGAACGTAGTTCGGTTACGGGAAAAAAAGGAAAACCTCATTCATTGTGAAGGCAATCACGACGATGCTACGCTCTAAGTATATGCAAATTCGTTGTTGTTTTTTTCTAGCTCTATTCCGCATGTACGTCGTTGTGAAAAAAATACAGACCTGCGCGAAGAACATATTTCCTTGTTTCGGTTTAAACTACCAGATTCATCCATCCCAAGAAATCGTTGTAGATGGTGCCAAAACTGTTTGCTGGTTATAGTACACTTCTTGGTGTTTTAAAGTAAAGACAGGTTGTGGAAAATTGAGATACGAAGTATAGAGCTGTTTAAGACCTGGTGATGCCGGATGAAAACAAGTAAAAAACGAAACATTTTATTTTATTAAAAAAGATTGTAGTTATTAACATATCCATGTACATTAAGCCATATTACTTTTTAAAAATATTGTAAAACGGAGAAGAACACGATAAGAATATTTCTTTCGTTCTAATCCTTATTATATTGTTAATGAATATTGTATATGGAAATTTACTGAATAAATAAGTTTAAACTAACATTTTATTTTTTTTACTAAACCTCAAACATTATATTTACGTAAGCTTAAACTAGGTCAGTAATATAACAAAAGAGTGCTTATAAAGGATTGCGACATTCAGCGTTGATGTGCGACATATATAGCAGCAATACAATGTTTTACGACATTTGGCGCTACAGATGCGATATATAACGTCAGAGATTTTGTTACATTTAGCGTTGGTTGCGACAATTAACGTCAGCCTTGCGACATATTTCGTCAAGTGCGACATTTAGCGTTGGTGCGGAATTTAACGTTGCTACAGTGGGTAAACGTCGTCATATCGTCGGATAGCAATACATAACATCTTGTCGTGGGGAAACAGGCAAGCAAATTGTCGTAATGCAGTAGTTATTGATAAAATTATTGACCAATGAAAACCAACTTTATAAATGCATTTTTCTTTGGCGTGGAGGCTTAAAAGCAAAATGACTGCGTCCGATAGCTGTATAAAACGGCCTCTTTGATTGGTTTTAAAAGCGTGATCCAACCAAAAAAATGGCGGATCTTGACAAACCCTAAACTACAAAATCCTTCCACAATATCCCACGGGATAAAGATGGTCTGTTGATCGACCGTTGGTATTCGACTATGACTTCAGTGAGGGTCCATCGTAACATAAGATGGAGGATGGCATCAATGATCGTCGAGTACCACGATGAACGGGAAAACCACCAGCCATTAGTCCATTTGGTTTCATATGAAAAATGAGATATCACATGCAAACAGAAATTTTTATCACTAAAGCAACCTGGTCCAAAGGCTTATTGATATAATATGCTAAGTTCTCAACTGCATGCACTTAAGCACATTTGTGTAAAAATTACTATAACATCGCTATGTATAGGATATACTACTGTCCTTAAGACATTTCTACAAACAATAGGAGACCGCGACGAGATAAATTTCTTAATGTCTATAATATTGTAAAATAGAAAAGTATTCTATAGAAATAAATCTCTTTCAAGGCTTCTGATTGGCCACATAATTGGATGACTTCTGACAATGGACAATGCATTATGTGCTATTGCACATGCATCATGATGTTAAAGAAAAATCTATGTATTGAATATTGTCATTCACGCGCTTAATGAAATATCCCTACATGCGTTCCAACAGAAGTGTTTACTTTGCTGATATTTTTGCTATATTCTTAAATATCTCCTATCTGACACATGAGTCATCTAAATAGACAGAGTGTTAAGAACTGTTTAACTATTATCTTTTACTTATTCATTTGTTCTTCATATATTTGTCTTTTCTATTCCTTGCTTGGTCTTTTTCTCATTGGTATCCCCCATTCACTTCCTATCATTTTCTCCATTCGGACCCGCAGTGTCTCATTTCCTTGGTAGGTCGCTTTCTCCGATGATATCCATCAAACAAATAATATCCAACAGTTATCTCCCTTAGACGTCGTTCGCAGTCACGTACGTAATCACTTACTAAGATCTTTTCCATTCTCCAATTTTCTCAGTTTTTTTCCCCACTCCATGCTAGGTCTCTTACTCTGGTGATATCCATCAATCACCTACTACCATTTTTACATTCTAAATTCGCCCTTTTCCCCACATCTCTCCTTTCCTTGCAATGTCTCTGTCTATACAATGACATCCCCAATCACTTCGTACTATTTTCTCCATTCGCGTTTTTTCTCAGAGCTACATAATGCTGGTGAGTTATTTTGACCTTACCGTCACCCAACAGAGATATTGAGCCAGTATCACAGTGCTTGACACATGACAACTTCATACATCTAAAACCTTCCCTTCCAACCCCGTATTAAAAAGTTTAAACCGTAATGTATTTCTCTCACCAGAGCCTAACGCCTTAATCAGGTCTAATATTGCACAAGGTAATCTGGTTATAGTATTGATGTAATGTTGAATGAGACTTTTTAAAATAAATGTAGCGTCCACAGTACTACTACCTTCTCTAAAACCAAATTGTTCGTCGAACAATTATTTATCTCCTTCAACCCTGGTTTTCACTCTATTGGTTAGTACACTGGTGAAAACTTCACCGAAATTACTAAGAAGAGTTAATCTACGATAGTTGTTTGGTACGTTCCCTTCTAGACACAATATAATTTATTGACCATGACTGTGGAAAGTACCCCGAATTAAAATTTTAAAATAACTGCTGGATATATCAAAAGAGTATATAAAATCACTTCGTAAGTTATCGCAAAGGGACATGGTGCTTTGTTCTTCCTTAATTGGAAATTAACTTACATAAGTATTTCACTTCTTCCAATGTTATTGCAGCATTATTTTCTATTATCAGCATCATTTTTGTCAACATTGACAACATCATTATCATCGCCATCACCATTACCACCACCATCCCCACCATCATCATCATCATCACCATCATCATCATCATCATCATCATCGTTGTCATCCTTGTCCAAGATATTACTTTATGATATACATGTACTGACTCTTTTTACAATATACTATAAAAGAAAATATTGTAACGTTCCCGCTCAGCGCTCCTTAATGCACTCTCTCTCTCTCTCTCTCTATCTTGGACGGGGAGTAACGAAGCACAACTCCAGTTTCGGTGTGATGACTGTTTTATTTCGTGTTGATCTAGGTTTTAAAGGTAGCGTCGGATGATCTTGAAACACATTAAGTTATATCCGAATTCTAAATATAGAACTTCTTTACTGTAGTGTTACACGCGCGAAGTTTTAATACTTTTAACTTCTCGGCTGACAAATGTGCACCTCATTAAACATATATGTGTATATAGATTGGTCGACTTAAATGTAAAATGGTAGTTTGAAAATATCTTGTTGTTTTATAACTTTAGGTGGCTGCCAAATGATCAGTCAGATTGAAATTTCGTGATATTTAAATGCCACATTAAAAATCTTACGAGTTGCATGATGCAAAGTGTGTGTCAAGATTAGTTCCACGGAAGACTGATCCCGAGATCGGGACGCCAACCCCTTATATACCCGCTGGGGTGGTGTGACCAGAATATGGACGAAATGTCCAAAATATTGGACAGGTGACCAAAATATGGGACGGTGACCGACATGTAAGACGGGCGTCCTAAAAATATGGACGTCAAAAATCTCAACCGTCCACAAAATACTCAAATATATTTCTAAAATAAAAACAATGGCGGAATACAATAAACATTAGGATATGACTATTTAGACATAAATTAAACTCCTATCGTACCCTAATAATATTTCTTGAACACAACGCAGGTTTAAACATCTTTAAATCTTCACTACATTTTACACTAGCAACAGGTTACTAAGCAAATAATCCCACAATGCATCATTTACACAACATGGCTGCTGAAACTGAGGTAGCAAGGTTAATCAATAACATAACCTTAAATTAATCACTCAGTTTGCCGACAATTAAACTAGATTTGGACAAAAATAGAGGATAAATGTATTCAACAACAATACAAGGATGGATTATTACATTTGCAAAGTGAAACAATGAGAGGAAAAATACACGCACATGGTCAGCCGAGATTACAGACAGACAGACATACTTTTATTCAGATTTGTACAATAGAGTACATCATCATATACAGAATTTCGAACAAATAAATTATAATGTCACAATTATCTGAAAATAAAATAGATAAGATATAGTTAATTAAGGCTGGAAATAGAAATTACTAAATTACTATATGCATTATAATTGACAAAAGTATTATGTATGTGCCATCTAAAATATGTAAACAGTCAGTGATACATATCAGTTTGAATATCACGGAGAATGGATAGTATGTTAATACAAATGAGTAAATAAAGATGAAAATACTACACGATTTCACGTAAAGTAAGTGTGGAAATTACATATATATAAACTTAATCATTCTGAGATACAGGCCTTTCAATATTTCTTTGAATATTATCTCTTCTTTCGTGAGCTAGTTTAAATTTTTTAATTTAAAAAAATTTTACTTCTTACGTAAGTCTAAAAAACGGTTGCACTTAATTACAAAGTGGAATTCATCTTCTATGTCAATATGAGTTTCCTGCAAACAAAACTGGCAATATCTTTGATCTCTCGGTATCTGTTCTCTTAATCTTGCTGAATTAATTCTTAACAAATTCGAAGAAATGCGTAATTTAGTTAGTTCTTTGCGTAACTAGTGACAAATATTCTTCAGGATTAAATGTACATTTAAGGTGACTAAAAAATATCAAAGTATCCTATTGTTATTAATATCAGTAAACCACTGTTGTTGAAAAACGTCAATTACACGTTGTTTAAATACTTTTACAAAGGTAGGTACATGTACACTTTCAGGATATATCCATACTTCTGAAAATCCATATTCATCTAAAAGACCTTTAACTTTCTGGGGCCAACTGTCTCTTCTATTGATGTTATAAAGACTGTTATAATATAGTGTTTTTAGTATAATATTATCTGTGTGTATCAATTTAAACCAATATTTTATGATTTGAACATATCTGCTAACATAGAGTGGGTATCTACCCAACTCACCATACACAGCTGCATTACAAGCGTTTTGACCCACCCCAAGTATACTTTTACAAAACTTCATGTGTAATCTTTCAATCTCTTTAGATTTTGAAAATCCCCAAACTGGACATGCATAATTTAAAATTGAACCAACAAATGAGTCAAATAATTGTAATGAAATTTTAGGCATTATTTCTAAGTCTTTAATATGTTTAAGAAGAACATACATCGCCTTTGAAGCTTTACCTATTATATAATGATTATGTAATACAAATGAACCTGTATAATTAAAAACAACACCCAGATAGTTAAAGTCGTTCACAATTTCTAAAATTTCATCGTTATAAAACCATCGCTCTTCAGGTCTGATGGGGCCTCTTTTTCTAAATACAACTATTTTTGTTTTTGAAGTGTTTACTTCTAACCCCCATAAAGCACAATATTCATGAAGTTTATTTAAATTACGTTGTAAATCCGTAGTTGATTTTCCTATAATCACCATATCATCTGCAAAAAGTAGAATTATGAGGCATAAATAAAAAATTTCAATTCCAGGTTCCGCCCCATTCTGCAAATACATTTCCAGGTCTTGAATAAACAGAGAAAAAAAAAGCTGAAGGTTATTTTGACCTTGTCTTAAACCAATTGTAATATCAAAAAAATCCGAAAAGGAATTACACTGTTTAATACAAGATTTAACAATATCATACATTGATCTAAAAATCACGATAATTTTCCCATCTAGCCCAAAATTAAATAACTTAAACCACAACGCATTTCTATAATTATACAGAATCAAAAGCTTTTTTCAAATCTATAAACGCGCACGGTAATCTCAACTTGTTACCAACAAAATGTTGTATCAGATTTTGCAATATAAAAATAGCATCTACAGTATTGCATCCTTTTCTGAAACCGAATTGTGCGTCTGAAATAATTTTATTTTCTTCAAGCCATTTTTCTATGCGGTTTGTTAAAACACTAGTAAATAATTTACCGAAACAGCTTAATAGTGTAATTCCCCTATAGTTATTGGGGTATTTTTATCTCCTTTCTTGTGTATAGGAATTATGTAACCCAGTGACCACTCACGTGGAAAATATCCTGCATTAAACAGTTTATTAAAAATATCTGTGATATGTCCACCTACGACATCAAATGATTCTATAAAATACTCATTTAAAACACTGTCGCAGGGGCAACAAGCTTTATTTCTTTTTAAGCGTTTAACTGCATCATATACTTCCTTAAGGGTTATGGGTATATTTAGTTCCCGAAAAGTTGGATTATCAACATTAAAATCGCTTTGAATATTAAATGTTTCCACATCGTCTAATACTGTTGAATGGATGTCATTAAACAGAGATGAAAAATATTCCTTAAATTTATCACTGATATATTATTACTTGAAGTTTGTTTTTTCTTAAAGAAGGCCCAAAAATCTTTACATAAGAGATTCCTTGTGTTAACACAAATGGAAGTTACCGAAAACATGTTTTATAGAACACAAATGATACATAAAGCTGTTGTAATATGTCTCAATGTGCTAGACCACATGAATTTAACATTGTGGACTGTACATCCTGCATCTTACAATATGCACTTGCATCCGAAACATGAGATAAAGGCGAATCCCTTTACAAGGTAACAAGTTCATATTTACTACGTCAGTATGACTGATATGCTAGGGCATATCAAACTCAATAATATACCAGGAAGCAAAACGAGCTTGGAGACAAACAAAATCGCAGTTGATAGAATTAGATAAACTCTTCCTGGTGCATTTTGTGTATTACTACGCGAAAGTGTATTCAGCTACACAAGTTGTCATATGGTTCATTAACCATTATGATGTTATGCATGTCATATTCTGAACTTCAGTGTAAAAACCTGGAGAATAGTGACTTGGATCTGGTAAGTTTTTGTTAATTGATACAGATTATGCGTTCAAATGATACATATAAAACATTTCTCTAATTAACAAGACCTGATATATTTTTGTTTTTATATAATCTGGCTGTGTACGTGGTTCGGATATTGTATATACCTTTATAATGGCAGTGTGGTGCTAAATTTGCGGTTTAATGTATCGACTGTACTTGTTTACACTTGGAGTTTATACGCCATTTGGGCACATATATGTGTGACATACGTAGTACAAATAACTGCTTGTTAATGAGAGATTACATTGATTGATTGACGAAATAGATGGTTGGCTAGATCGATGAATGAGCTGGTGATGATGGAGGGTTCTTAATAGAACAGAACAGAACAGAACCTATGTTTATAATAATACTTATTTATCAAAATAATAAATTAAAATGAGCCCCGATTACATGACAACAGAAAAAAAAGATATTATCAAAATTAGAGAAAAACTGCTTTGCATTTAGTAATGAATTGAGTTTATAAATATATATTTTATAATGTGCAACTGTGGAAATGTAAAGTGTAACAACAGTATTTAACCCTTTCCCTCATATAGACTCATTTTGACGCACTCAGTAGGTACCACATAAAGCCTGATCTGCAGAAAACCACAGTTAAACCTTACCTAATTTAATTATAAAGTCCTCATTTCCAGACTACTGAGGAGCAGCGAACAGCATAAAACCTGATCAGCCTGCGAGTTACTCGCAGGCTGATCTGGTTTTATGTTGTTCGCATAGGTCTTTTCATGGTTTCCTCTATGAGGGAAAAGGTTAAAGACATGTGAGACAGCCCTTGAAAAATTTCAGCGGACATATACTCCATTAAATGTGTCAACTCCTTTGTTCAACCATACATCATAAAAAACCCTATTTCTTTTTATAAACTTTTAACATTTTTAAACCATGGTGTGTGTGTTGTTGTTGTTGTTTCTCGCCAGAGCAAAACGTGCTCAGCGTGAGCTACTTGGACAACCCTTCGTCTTCGTGCGTCGCCTTGCGTTGTCCGTCGTGCGGGGTCAACATTCATTTTAAAAACATCTTCTCTGAAATTGATGGAACTTGGCATGAATGATCCTTAGGTGGCCCTGCACAAAAGTCGCTAAAATTAACTTGATCTATGCAGAATTCTTGTTGCCATGACATAATTTAAGAAACTTTAAAACTCCTCAGTGAAACCAATGGTCAGAATTTAATTTCATTTGGCACAAAGGTCACCTCATGACTGTTTCCCATAATTGCTTAAATGAAGTTGATCCCTTGAGAGTCTGCTAGTTTTCATATATAACCCACATAGAAGATTTCAAAAAACTATTAGTTGAATTAAATTTCTTTTGGCGTGTATGGTCACCTCATGGCAGTCTTCCATAATTCTTTTTCTATTGCAATAGAAGATCTATTGCTAAAATAAAGCTGATCCCTGGGAGTCATCTAGTTTCTTTATGTACTCTGTCATCTAGTTTCTTTGTGTACTTTAACAACCATTTTAAACCTAGTGTTGCGTACCAGCGTCCCAAAAGTTTACGTGACTTAAATAGTCAAGTAAACTTTTGGGACGCTGGTACGCAACACTGAATTCAAACTTTACGCATAATGAATCTAAAACTTTTCTCTCTAAAAGTTGTAACCGACCTAAGTGTTCTCACTGTTCCCGTATAAATACTGGCTCGTTTTTTTCTAGCCATGTTACAGGAGAAAAGTTTGATTTGCGTTGTAATACATACTGTCAAACTAAGAATGTCATTTATCTTATAACATGTTCAAAATGCAACATGCAATATGTTGGTCAGACCATGCAAAATGTCTCAAAACGTATGAACAGTCATAAGTTTGATATTCGTAATTTTATGGACCCTGCATTTTCCTCTACCGTTGCTTTACATTTTAATTTAGAAAATCATAATTTAAATGATTTCTCATTTATGCCTATTGATATTATCAATAGCAACATTGATCGCCTGTACAAAGAAACCTTTTGGATACATAAACTTAGAACTCATGTTCCTGGGGGTTTAAATTCTAAACTACTTTATACAATAGATTAATACGTGTCACCTGTGTCTACTTGTATGGTAGGTACTGTTATTCGTTTTTTCCTATTCATGTTTTTTTATTGTAATAAGCTATAGGAAATGTATTTTATATCCGAAACAGTACTTATCTCATTTGACGTTATAAATAGTACGCATAACGTCTGCATTTTCCCTCTTTTTTGACGTTACGTTATTCATGGTGACGTCGTTTCCGTTGTTAATGTTTAAAAGTTATTGTTATCCTGATGAAGGCGTTAGCCGAAACGTTGAAGTAATAACAATAATAATGTTTCCTACGTGTCGTCGTTGATTTTTTCCACACTTTAATAACTTTTGTCATAGATAACATAATTTGACCAAGTTTGGGACATGTATACCTTGTTTACAGATACACGTTTGATGTGATGTTTAGATCTAATAGATCAAGGTCACGTTTAGATCTAATAGATCAAGGTCACTGTTACTAAAGATAAACATTTTTACAGCCTACTGCCAGGAATTATTGTTTTTGGAACACGTATAGCATGTGTGAAGATTAGCTTTTGTTGAGTATGGTGGGCCAAGGTCATTGTTACTAAAAATAGACTCAAACTGTTTGTTGTTTTTTTTAAATAAAATTTACATTTCACTGCCATCTTACTTGTTTAAGAAAAATATTTTAGTACTCCTTCGATTACCTAGATCTGTGGCGTCACACCGATCGCGTTTCTTTCTGTCCACGTATTGGATATCACTTGAGGAACAATCAAAGTGTATATTTTATGTCCTTGTCCTCGATATAGAGTCTTGTTGTAATCAGATCGGTAAGCAATAAACAATTTCGTTCTCAAATAAAGAATTTTGGTTGTGGATTGTGTCTTTTTACTGGTTTTAGGAAGAAGATACTCGTACAAACCGCAGTCAGTATACACGGAGAGCAGCTTACTTTCCCATTGCTTTATATATAGACTCATTTATATATAGACTCATTTTGAAGCATAAAACGGAACAGACCCAGATCATACTGATCAGGGTCTCATTTGTTTGCTCATACAATATTGTACAATGTATCTCAATTTCCACACACTCATCTGTGGCAAAGAAAAAATCATATTTTATTAACCATATAGAGATCGATCAATTTGTATTCATCAAATCATAAATTTGCATATGAATATCATGAGGTAAAGGGTGAAGGTGCTATAAGAAGGTGTCTAATTAGTTTATCTGATGTTAAATGATGTGTGGGTACGGCTTGCAATCACAATAATGTTGATTGGGGGAGGGGGTGTAATGATTTCATTAAATAAAATGGCCCATATCAAAAGTTATACAACTCGACCATACACAACAAAGTTACAGCCCGGACATGATTTTAAGATCAACCGACTGTTGTGTCCTTAACCTTGAAGCAATGACTGATTCTTGGTCATAACACATCGTCTGGTCCAAGGAATCGTCTGTGCCAAGTAATTTCAGAACACAACCGTATTCAACAAAGTTCCAGCCCGGATACAATTTTAAGGTCAACCGAGTGCTGTGGACTTGAGCTTCAATATAGCGACCTGGTTCGAGTTCGCGACACATCATCTTGTCCCAAGGATCATCACAAAACACAATTATACACAACAAAGTAACAGCTGAGACACACGATTTCTTGCACACACACACACACACACACAGGTGAAACAATATGTGCCCGTCGCTATACCCTCCCTGGAAAAGCCTCTGGACCCCCTCTGTAATAATCTTAAAATTTGGCCAACATATCTCTGTTTGACACCACTGAGGTGAATAGCTGGATCCACGCGTGTATCCCTCACTCACAACACATGACATTTTCTAAGAAAGGGAAAGGATATTTCGATGAAAATGTATTCTATGTTCGTATATCATATCAGCTGTGTCAGAAAAAAAGCACGAGAAATGTGCACATGAGACGGATGTGTGCGGCATGTTTATTGAGTATTTATAAAGAGATTCGCTTTTAACGACGAATACCATTAAAGGACAGAGATAACAATAATAAAAAAAACAAACGCGCTACAGAAAATAAATGACACAGGTAATGGATATGGCCACAGAATTGGAAGGTAGAATATTAATTGTAAAATTTGGTATTCAGGCTATACCACGTGGTGTGTGACGTCCTTCATGATTTTTGGATGTATGCACATTATTTCCAAGCATTCGGGAAATCATCTTTAGCGATGCATTTTTTTTTTTTTTTTTTTTTTTTTTTTTTTTGCGATAACAAACAACCATCGTCAGAACCAACGGTATAATTTCCAAAATCCCCACCGTATCCATGGAATTTTCAAATGGCAAGACTTCGTTTTCGTGAATATTAATCAGCTATTTGTCGACCAATGAAACCACGCGCTGTATTTTGAATACACGTCATTGAAGTTACAAAAGCAAAAGCCGACTCATTATGTCCCGCAAGATAAACTGCAATGCATAGACGATCAACGTGACGTTACCTCCACTGGTCAGCTTACTTTCAAATCCTGCGCCGTTTCATTGGTCAAATGTCAACGTGCTGTCTCCACCAGGGATTTTTTTCTTTTTTTCTTCTTTTCTTTTCTTTTTTTTTTTTTCCTGAAGATTATGGAATTCTGTACATGAAATGTTCTGCATCACATGCGCTACACTTAATAAGAATTTATCACTTAAGCATTTTATTCTTCTCCGAATCGAGCAAAAGTATGTTGCTTACGACAATTGAAAATGACGTAACATACCACGTGATATGGCCACAATGGGCAGGTATCGTCAACCGCTTTACATTTTTTTTCTTCATTCAGGACCTCCAGAAACCTCATTCCTTCACATCTACGTCACCTGTATCTAACTCTCCAATTAAAGTGTCCAGAAGAAACAACAGGGCCGCTGCTGAAACCTTCTTTCCACATACTGGCCAGTGTCTGAAGCACCTCCAGGTAGGAAAGGTCAGCTCAGTTCTGTTGTAACGTTGGATACATATTTTTATACAAGTGACTATACAACCTTCAAGTTAAAATAATTTAATAGTTTTAGTCTTGATAAGCCGGGTGGGTGTAGGAGCAGGCTAGCCACTCGTCCTACAAGACAAGTACCATCTAAGAAAAACGAAAATGAGTCCCGTGTGTAATGCACTGATCTAGGCCTTATTTTCCAGCTTTTCAAGTAAGAATGAGTAGATATTGTTTATATATATGTGTGTGTGTGAGAATATTCTTACGGCTAAGATATACAACCTCGTTCGAAGTTAGGCTGCTAATCTACCTCTGAATAGAAAACAATCCCGCACTGTAATTTTGTGTAATACTTTCGTAATATGAGCGGCAACCGCTTGAGTTATTCATTTAATGCCTCGATATCATTATTCAGTTTAATATATTGTGTTTATTTTTGTTGTTGTTGTTGTTGTTGTTGTTGTTGCTTTTTCACGATGTGTAGGTGTATTACATGTTTCATGAAATCTATCAATCTCTTTAGAAATAATGAACAAATACAGTATAATACACCCGTTTCTTAGAATTTGATAAAAGTCTGTACATGCAGGTGAATTGAATATTTATACCCTTCTTACCTCTTCAGTTTCAGTCTCCATCATGAATTCAAGTATTAAATGGATCTTCCTTCTCTGGTTTCTGAAATCTACAACGTCAGATGAATTATGTACATCCTTAATCAGCCAAGGGAACTGTGTTTGTTTTCTTCACAGAAATGAAAGGACAGAAATGTGCACAGGCGACATAGAGGGCCATGTCACTGAAACAATCCTCAAAAATATCACAAATCTGCATATCAGGAACGGTAATAGCCTGCAAGCTATAATTGACCTGGTCGATTCATTTCCTGGTCTTAAGACCTTAGATATAGAAAACAATGGGCATGCAGTTGAACTTTTCTCTAATAGCTTCGATAAGTTTCCTAATCTGACTAACCTAAGACTTCATAACTGCAGTCTCTATTACATAGAAAGGGGTACCTTTAAACATCTGACTAAACTTATAAGTCTATCTTTATCTGACAACAGTAGGCTTACATTTGATGTGATATCAGATGGAATCGCGGAAATGAATTCAGCCCTTTTAGAGGTGTTTAATATTAGTGGTGTTCACAATGAAGAGGAAATGGAAGTTGGGTTGATAACACCAGACCTATTTTTGAATTTAAATCACACCGCACTGAAAATTCTCGATGTCAGCTGGACAAGATTGCTTTCGATTCGAGCATCATTTCATTTCATCTCAACGATAGAAACATTCAATTTTTCGGGAACAAATTTGATTGGAACAACTAACTGCCTGTCATACTTTTCTGTTCTTCCGAACTTGCAAAATGTTGTTGGGGATTTCTGGCTATACATGCCGCGGGGAAATGAACATCGACCAGAGCTTCCGTCTCCTAGATATCTCCGATCTGCCAAGGCACAAAATCAATGCACTCGTCAAAATTATACTACCGAAGAAGGCTGTTTGATACTGTCTCCAAATCTAAAATATCTGCAGCTTCGTAAAATGAATTTGGATAGTTTGTTCCTACAAGCAGAAGGAGATGTTATATGTTATGCAAAGAACAACCTGGAAACCTTCATACTCTCTCATTTTTATGCATCCAGCACATTAGCCCGACTTCTTGGCCTTCACAATTTGAAGATAATTGACCTGAGTTACCCGGACTCCTCTCATATGGACAGACTATTTCAACCGTCCATGTTCGCCGACATGCCATCTTTAGAGCACATTTACTTGGTACAGACTCATTTAGAACGATTTTCTTCGACAGAGCTTGAAAACCTTCTGGCAAAGAATAAATATTTGAAAAGTGTAGATATGTCCGGTAATGAATTACAAACATTACCATACAATACCTTTTCACAAAATGAACTTCTCGAATACATTTACCTGTCAAAAAATAGGCTATCAAAATTCGTTGTTAATCTTTCTAAGAACACGAGGCTTCTAAATATTGATTTACGAAATAATAGATTCAAAGAAGTTGATCCAGTTTGGTTGATTCCAAATGCATATCACATGGATTTGACATACAACGACATTCTATGTAAATGCGAGTACCTTACAGTTTTGAATCCAATATTAGGATTAAAATTAGTTGTAACATAACGGGAACGATTATTTCATAGAAAACAAACACGAGTTTCCACAAAAATTATCAGAATTGTGTAATCATGATTCTAAAATGTTTGTAGTTTTATTTACATGCCTTTCTGTCTACATTGTTGTGATCATAAGCTTCGCTGTGTTTATTTGGCGATGCAAAAAAATCACTAGTCGGATAAATACCTCATTTAGAATTCCTTTCAACAGCAGTGAAAGTAAACGCCATTTAGCATTTATTGCCTATAGTCATAACGATACAGACCTTGTTGTGCACAATATATATAATCCTCTCGTAAACAAGCTTTCTCACACTTTGAAAGAAGACAAAGAAACAATAGAAAGTAAATTTGTTTTGTATGATAAAGATTTTTTACCCGGGGAAGATATTGATGACGTGTGTGAGCATGCTGTAAAGCAGTCGGATATAACAATTATCATTGTCTCGGACCATTCTTTGGAAAGCAGATGGTGCCGTACGGAGGTGGAGCATGCAGAAAGAAACGGTTGTGAAATTATACCCATTTTTTTGACCGGATATCAGCCAGAAAAGCTTACTGGAGAATTCAAGATTCTGTGTAAGAAGGTCCGACTCTACTGGCCACAAGATTCGAATGAAGGCGAGATTGAAGAGATCATAAATATTCTTTGTATGAGTCTTATTGAATACTGGATGAAGAAAAGGGCTTCAAAGAAACATTAATCAGTGAAAATGAAAATAGATAATACACAAAATAGTTTTCATTTGCTTATATAAATTCTCATTAACGAAATATATGTATGCTTTCCATTTACATGTATATGGGTTAATCCTTATGAACAAAAAGGAAAAAAGTTGACCTTATAGGTGTCCATAATTTAATTCCATGCGCTTATTTAGAAGTTACATTTGGTAAAAAAAATGTTGCCAAAATTATTTAAATGAATTTATACTGAAAATGGGCGATACCATACGATACTGGGAACATATAAAGGTACTGAAAACTATACGCATTTTACGAAACAAGCTATGCGTATGATTTGCACAAGAAGAAGTGTGATACAAATAATTAAACCGGGCCTACAAACGAAGCCGACATTTAAATAAGGTATAAAAATTCAGGCTATAACTCGCATTTGTATACTGTATGTATATTTCCGATTTTTCTTTTAAACACTGTATGTTATACAAACTGTTTTCTGTCTTTCAACTTGTCTTATGGTAAAAAGAAAGCCAATGCGACGCAAAATTGCTCTTTAAAAGATCGATGCTTTGAACAATGTTGATTCAGAAGTAACAATTAGACTTTATTTTCGCTCTTTCAAAACTGAAAATCGGACACAATTATAATCAAGGTTTAAAAATGTAAATATACAAAACAATACACATGCCTGTTGTAACAAATTAAACGTGCGATGTACAGGAGGTCAAATTATCAAGCTATGGCTCGCGCACAATAATTTAGCCGTTTACCTTTTGTAAATACAGTACAATCCTACATTGTGGGATGTAAACTTATTGATTTTAGATTTCTAAATGCCGAATCCGCTATCAAAAAATAGACTGTACCTCGATTTTTTATGTTTAATGGACGTCACCTTAGAGGCGCCTTAATTAAGCTATTCGTACCTAATTAAATAAATTTATATTAGTATTCAATGATCATGTTCTTTATAATTTAATCGGTGTGCAGGGAAATTTATATTAATTGACACCAAAAAATCTCATAGTATATAAAAATATTTCCATTATGTTTTGACACTTTGTAATATATTTAATGGCATATAAAAACAGATGTATGAATGCAATCATTTACATTTATTTCTAAAAAGCAATTTCATTTGGATTGCTTATTTTGAAGATCCATCATTTTGTTATTCTGCTTTTGTTTGTTTTGTTGCTATTTGTTGTTTTTATTTTGTTATTTTTGTTCAGGAACATTATTTACTTTTTGTCCCAATTCATCCGATGAATGCTTGTATTTCGTTAGAAAATTTAAAAATATATTTCCTAAAAAGAACCGTGAGGTCTTGACATGGAGGAAATACGAGTGTGTATAGTGTCTACGTGACCAAAGCCGATTATAGGCGGAGCTAGTTGGGCGGGACTACTTTACCAAATGTTTTGCTAGCTCAGAATATAGAACAGAACATAGTTTTATTAAAGGCTTAGGCACAAAGCCCATCGCCATAACAATCAGCATTTACAATGGCATTACAATCATAATGAAATGAATATGATATGGATATGTGAGAATAATATACTGCATATATAGAAGGCCTTACCTCATCATTATGTTATATAAATATAAGTTTACTAAATCACACATCCATACACATATACACCTACGATAGGCTTGATTATTGTTGTTTTAATATTATACATTAGTTTTCCCACATTAACAACCTAGATATACATAGTGTCTATAGATAGATAACATAGAACTGGTGTTATTATTTCTCATAACACAAGATTGTGCTTACGACATTATACATGTTCTTAAATCCTGCCATAATACATGTAAAGTGATACCATTACTTACAAAAATAAAGTATTGTAATTGTGAATCCATGTGCTTAAGAACATTTATACAAAACCAATTTTGATCAGATTTTTTATTGCATGTGTGTTTAATAATTGTATAAATTTAATCATATTCGGATGTGTTCTATAAAAACCTTGGTATATACTCGTACAAATTTCGAAAATCATTATACATTTTCTTTCATTCCTGGGTACATTGCTGTGACGACCAGTTATTTATAAACTATGAGAAGATAAACGTAACATAGATAAAATGTTTCTGTGCTCTATTTTTTCGATACTCAAGTAACTGACTTGTTCAAATAAAACCTTTATTTAGCGATACACAGACGAAGAGTTTGTCAAACCTTCCTTACAATTTGAAATAAAACATCCAACAGACGTTGTTTTAATACACATTTAAATCAATTTATGTTAACTGGTTCCATCTCCAAAACCTAAGCGTTGTAATAAGTCACATACTTTTTCAGTCCAAGTGTTTTTATTCCTGAAAACGTCTAACCGCTGTTATATAACAATTGTATGCAAAATACAGTTTCAAAAAGCTTAAAAAATATTTAATTATTCTTACATATGCCGTTTCATAATATAAAGCATACGTATTTATTAACATTATTATCCTTAGTAATCGTTTACAAATTTTTTGGTGAATTCGACCTCACTTGCGTAGTTAAGCACAGAAGAAATATACAAATGGAAAAGATAAACTTGATATTTACGGGCACATTTTAGTCTTCTGTAATGTCAAAAAGTTAATTCATTGCGCAAAGCGCTTTACCCCCTAATGAGTTTGTTGCCTTCGTATAAGAACCCCCATTTGACATGACAATCCCAAATAACTATTTCAATAACCTTACCATTATATAAACACACATATTTATTTTGTATTATTCCAATTTTATGAAAATTTTCGGTTTATCAACAATTAAAGTAAGGTCCCATTTTTCACAATATAAATCTAAATTGTCAAAGGATGCTTGCAATACTTCTGCTGTTTCTGATAATATAAAATGTTGATTGAATGATCTTTTTAAGTTTCCATTGCTGCGACAGTATTTCAGTCACATAGCGACGTCCAGTTAATTACAGGTGGAGGAAGACAGAGGCATCCCATTAGAACCACCGACCTACATATATCGTTATGTAATTGTAATTCTATATCGTTTAAAAAGAGAGAAAATAATATCGGCAACGTGATCTCTCCCTGCAATAAGCCAAGATTTGAATCGAAGAACTCAGAAAATAAATTCATATGTTTTATTCATAATTATCTTTATATAGTGATATCATCACCGTTAACAATAAACCATCTATACCATCTGTAATACATTTGAAGCATAAATGTGACTGGTAAATATAGCCATATCGACCAAACAACAAAACAGTTTTTCTAACTTTTAACTGAGTTTTTATTAAAGAGTTCAAGACAAAAATCGCATTAACAATACTGTAAGTACGCCTAAATCCGAGTTGTGCCTCCGTTAAAATATCATTATCGGTGGTCCATTTTTGTAATTTTCCATTTAATGCAACTGTAAACAATTTTGCGAGGCAACTTACTAGTGTAATTCCTCTGTAATAATTCGTGTTGAACGGGTCCCCTTTCTTTTAAAATGGTATAATTATCCCTGTAGACCAACTACGAGGGATAACTTCTGAATGCAATATGTGGTTAAAAAGAATTTACAGAGATTTAACAATAATATGAATGCTTTCTTAAAATATTCATAAATATTGTTATCTAATGAACAAGCTTGATTATTACCAAGTTTGTTTTTAACCGCCTAACTCTCTTTTCTATTGTAATAGGTAATCTAATGAAATGTACCCAGCGACACTGATTAAAACATCAGGGGAAACTGTCAATCAAATGGGAGGTGGGTCTGGGTCAAACCTGTATGACGTACGTGACAAACTGTAAATAAGTTCTCGTTCATATTTTTAATTTTAAAACTAATTTAAAATGTAAATGATAACTAATACTTAAAATTCCTTGAGAATTATGATCTGATCACAATATTAAGAAAGTGTACTTATCTTGAGTGTGTATTAAGTCTCAAAAGGAAGCAGCTTACTTTGCCACAGGACTGAAAATATTAACAGGACGGAGTAAATGTTGATAAAAATATCATATACTGCCCATTAAGTCCTAAGATCACGTAAGCAGCATACACTCATATGATCTCCATATCAAGATCTCAACGATCATTTTATGCAAGATGTTTTATTATCCAATTTTGAACGAAATGCATTCAGATCGATTAAGTCGGACAAATTGTAAATTAACTAATCATTCCCCTCCCATAGGACTTTCAATTTTAATAGTCCAAACAGACGCCGGCCTCGAGGTCAGCGCCAATAACTGTAAGGCATATTTCAACATTAGGCAATAATCCCCGTTCTGTTCAACACATTTCTCAGACCGGAGTAATCTCCCTTTAAACATTGAATCGTCGTATTTGTAATAATTTTAAGGAATATTTCAACATTATTCCAAATCAAAAAGTAGTAATCCCAGTTTTGTTCAGCACATGATATCATTATTTATTTGTGGTTTTTGTTGTTGTTGTTTGTTCATATTTTAATTAAAATAGGGAAATCACTCCTTTCAAATCCTGAAAAAGGCATTTTTGTTGTGTTTTTGATTATATTAATTTGAAGACAGTCTAACTAAAACAGATAGAGTGCTGGGACAGTGTAGACATGAGGCATGATACCACACCCAGTCACATTATTCAGACATCCGGCCAACCTGTCCTGGAAGTATGAGAACTAATCAGCATATACATCATACCTAAGTTTCATGAAGACCTCCATTTAAAAATTAGATGAAAAGTCTGACTCAAACATCCACGTTAAATGAAGACGTGTTCATGTTCAATTGAGTAATAAGCTGGACTAGGCTTTATTTAGAATATTTCGATTTACAAAGGATGATAACTCTTTTTATACTGAATTAATTTTGTTGACAATCGAAACTCATCCGAGATATTCTTCACATAAAAATAATCTGAAGGCGAAAACTTAAATAAAGAACATCATTATACTTTCCAGTGGTCTTGTGGTTAGAGCGTCCGCCTCGGAATCGAGAGGGAGGTCGTTGGTTCAATCTCTGGCTTCGAAATACAGCTCTCTTGCTTGCCGCTAAGCATGTGAGGGTAGTTCCAGGACTGGGTGGCCTGGTGAATGGATAGTGTGACTGAGTGTGGTACGACGTCCAGCTAATTACCAGTGGAGGAGAACCTCGAGTGCATAGAGACACACGCGCAGACTCACCGACCTATCGCAAGCCAACTGGAAGACTTAAGTGAAAAAAAAAAAAAGAATGACTCTGCCAGGATTTGAACCCACAGCGGTGCGGAGCTGAGTATTATTAAGTTGTGTAAGTATTGAAATATGTATGTGTGGATATGGGCATTACTTAAAAGAGTAAAATTGTAAAGTAAATAAAGACATGTGCTACTTGAATCGAATGTGTGCGATGTTAAGATTTTTTAATGGGAGTGGGAGCATGGCTTTATGTAAAGCTTGGATCTATGACGGTTCGAATTCCTTTAGGGCAAGGATTTTTCATTACCTTCCAAGGCGAAAAGTACTGGTCCAACCCAGAAACCTTTGATGGGGATTGGTATAAGTTGTAAGAACTTGTTTCCCGATGTCTAATTTAAATAATAACTACTTTTCCTATTCAAGTTCCTTTGAAATTGAACAGTATATGCCTGTGTTTATGAATGCTTCCCTTTGTGCATCAATTTGTAGCAATATTATCGATCAGTGCGTGTCTGCTCTGATGATATCGCTACATATCGATTCACGGACAAGCAAGCAAGCACACACCACACATATATATATGAAAATATTGAGGAATTGTGCAACAAGAGTACGGGAGGGGTTATCTGCCACAGTTCATTTCTTTTTCTAATTGAGGTTTAACAATGCTTATTATTAGATTTCAACTTTTAACGTTAATATGGCAAACAGAAACTTGATTATTAAATGTGCATTTTTTAAGAAATTAATTCAAAAGTGTAATAAGCATTCATTTTGTAAGTATGAAAAGCACTGGTAAATCTCAGTTAGAAAAGAAATTCACAGGCGGATATCCCCTCCTGCAGGAGAAGCATATTTGGTTAAAGGCACATTTAATCGCTCAAGCAGAATGTTAAGTTGCATTAGGCTTCATTAAGCGACCACCTCTGTAAAGCAGTCACTTTTTCTTATTCAATTGGCTGACCGCTTTAGACAGGTTTGACTTTTTTGTTATTTAGGAAAAGACATTGGCCAGTTGCATTCGTAATATTTTCATCATGTAAAATCATTACGAACGATTCTCTATGACGAAAATTAACTAAGGTCTGGTTTACAGTTGATTTGCATTAACAACATAATTACTGCCGGGAGCGACAATATCTTACACCGTACATCGTGTCGTGTGCGTTACTTCTTGCCGACCAATTAAGTTATTGACAAAAAAAAAACAAAAAAAAAGTGGTCTGCTAACGTATAGGCCCGCCGGGATTTGTAAAAGGTATGGCCCTTCTTCTTCAAAGGGAGCATAATATTTATATATTCAACAAAATTTCCTGGAAAAATATGAATGACACGATAAAAAAAAACAAAAAAAAACGATATGTTAACACATTTACTTCTTCAATGACTGGTCACGGTGCCCGAGTGGTAAGGGCCGTCTCAGGACGCTAACCCAATAATCAAACTCTTTCAAAGTAAATGTATACATATATAACGAATACGCATGTGTAGACACAGAATGCTACTTCTTAATATATAGAGAATATTTGATTGTTTTGAGTGGGTATGGAATAATGGAATATATCTGAATGTGATACCATTTTTACATTTTCACGAGCGCATAGCATGATTGAAAAACTGAAAATTGTATCAGTTTGATATGAGATACTTAAGCCTCCCCATTCCTTTATTAAAGAATCACGTGAAAATCAGTTTAATCTATAAATTTCACAGATTAAACTGTAAAATTCACACTTTTTTCTGTAAAATGCGCACTTTTTTTCTGTAAATTTTACAGTTTAATCAATAAATTTTACAGATCAAACTGTAAAACTCAAACTTTTTTTCGGTAAATTTTACACATTAACGTAAAATTCATTTTTTTTTAAAATTCACTTTTTTGTGTGACTTTTACAGTTTAAACTGTAAATTTTACACTTTTTTCTGTAAATTTTACAGTTTAAACTGTAAATTCACACTTTTTTCTGTAAAATGCACACTTTTCCCCGTAAAATTCACACTCTTTTCTGTATATTTTATAGTTTTAACTGTAAAATTCACACTTTTTTCTGTAAAATTCACACATTTTTCTGTAAAATTCACACTTTTTTTCTGTGACTTTTACAGTTTAAACTGTAAATTTAACACATTTTTCTTTAAATTCTACAGATTACACTGTAAAATTCACACATTTTTTCCGTAAATTCACATTTCTGTAAATTTTACCCATTAATCTGTTTAAATTATGGCTGTGTCTATCGGCACTACGGTCGTGCTGATAAGCAGCCTTATCGGCATGACTGTCGTGCCTAAAAGGTTGATATCGATACGACAAAAAAAAAATCACACACACAACTAGAGCTTTCTTTCTGTGATAAAAGACCGTTTGCTCAGTTCTGCCAGTGGTGATGTTTCATGACAAGGGCATCCTCAAAATAACCTTTTTTTGCGGTTACTTAAGTGGGTACCGGTGCATACAATACATACCTACAATGTATACCTACACTATATACCTTCAACATATACCTACAATAAATCACTACAACATATACCAATTACATATACGAGGGTCGTCCGGAGAGTCCGTAGACAACCGATATTTCTTTGTTAATTCCATTTTTTCAATCTATTTTTTTATGTTGAGCTCACCCTTGATCATAATTGCAAAGCTTGATTACGATAAAAACTTGAAATTGATATCGGCACTGGTGTGATCGTTTCCGTGGCAACCTTGTATAGGGGTACCCGGAGCACGTCAAAACTGGAGATATTTACCGGTCTCATGCGCCTTCTTTCTTTGGGTATTTTACCTGTTATAATTGCGGGTAATGTTATGATAAACACTTCATGACGTGACGTAACATGTTGACGTCATTGTTACGAATTGAACGTTATCGCTTTAGAAATAAAAAAGTGAGGAGAACTATTTTCAATAAACCATGGAAGAAAACTGGCCAAAAATGACGACGTCAGACGTTTGGGCGGAGCAGCGTGTGCTAGTAAAATTCTGCATGGAGCTTGGGAAAACGCCTGTAGAGACAATGGAAATTATTAATTCAAACAGTAAGAGGCCAAGTGTTTCTCGCGCTCTTGTTTACAAATGGTACAAGCGATTTCATGATGGTAGAGTTGAAACTACAGACGATTTACGTTCAGGAAGACCAAGCATTATTAGTGAGAAATCCTTAACGTTAGTGAAGAACGTCATTGATACTGACCGGCGCCTTACTGTACGAGATATTTCTGAACAATGTGAACAGCAACACTACGTATTATTTCTGGAATTATGAGTGACTGGTTTTCAAAGGTGTATGACAAATGGGTTGATAGAGGAAATGTGTGGGATGCAACGGTGAATATTTTGAGAAAGAATAACGGCGCTTGTCACATTTCAGTAAGTAAATTCAACACGTAACGTCATGGCGTGCTCCGCACACCTCTACATCCCTTTACATAAACCAGTGCAGTTTCATGGTTTAAGAACGGAAAGTTTTGAAATTTTGTAGCATCGATCATAAAACATTGGTGAGTGATTGGAGAAAGTTTCATTTAATTCTAATGCAAAATACTCGTATTAAAGCAGGTGTCTACGAACTTTCCGGACGACCTTCGTACCTACAACATATACCTACAATAAATACATATAATACACACCTACAACATATACCTACAATATATAATCACAACATATACCTACAATATATACCTAAAATATACTACAAATATACGTACCTCTACAACATATACCGATACCTACAACATATACCAGTACATACAACATATACATACAATATATACGTAAAAATATAAAATTTTGCAGATAAAAGTGTGAATTTTACAGAAAAGGTGTGAATCTTACAGATTAAACTGTAAATTTTACAGAAAAGAATGTGAATTTTACAGTTTAAACTGGAAATTTTACAGATTAATCTGTAAATTCTACAGATTAAAATGTCAAAAATAATAAGTGTCAATGTGGCACTAATACGCTTCCGTAGAAAATAATAACTTGCACACTTAATTTCTTCTCCGGCGACTTGATAGTTCTCCTTTTTTATATTTGTAGTAATAAAATGAATTTAATATATTAAAGAATATAATATTTAGCAGACTAAAGTTTTCGTTAATCCCCCAATGCGAAGAAGAAGAAGAGTGAAAGAAGAGAAACAAAGAGAGATAGCTCGTGATAGTTCACGGACACTAACGAAGAGCATCCCGGAGGTAAACCAGTCTCCGATCTATATTATTGACGTATATAGCCACATAGAGGGAGTGTTAACAGGTAGTTTATATGCGAGTGTGTGAAAGTGATACGGGTGTTTTTTAAGTCAGGAAATGAACAAAGCATTTGGACTGCTTTTCGGAATAATTTCATCTTGACTAACTCAGTATGACGGACATTAACAAAGGTTTGTTAAAATTTACTATTGATTTGTACAAACAACTTACTGCCGGTGGCGACAATGTATTTATATCCCCGTATAGCATATCGTGTGCGCTATTTCTAGCCGACCTAGGCTCAGAGGGGTCAACAGACCGACAAATCCGGGCAGCTTTTGGACTCGATCGCATCTCGAAATACGACACACAGCATGGGGTAAAAAGTTTGAGAGTTGGTCTCCTGTGTTTGCCTGAGAGTTCTACACAGCTGCTCATAGCGAATCGAATTTTCTCCAAACTCGGTCTAGATGTTAATAAGCAGTATGAGAAAGACGCAAAAGCTCTTCATGATAGTGTACTGCAACCTCTGGATTTCGACAACAAGGCCGAAGAGTCACGACAGGTTATAAACAAATGGGTAGAAGAGAAAACTAACAACAAAATCAAAGATCTTCTTCAGCCTGGTGTAATTGATTCTACGTCACTTCTTGTTCTTGTCAACGCTATTTATTTCAAAGGTAAATGGCTGACCCCTTTCCTTGCGATAGCAACCCAAAGAGAAGATTTTCATGTCACAAAAACTGAAAAGAAAAAAGTAGAAATGATGCATATGAAGGAAGATATCGGTTATTTCGCAGATGGAGCTTTAAAATGTTCGGCCGTTCAGCTACCATATAAAGACAAGACAACCATGGTGTTCATTCTCCCAAAAAAACTTAACGGATTGCCACAACTCGAGAAGTCTTTGACAAGTGATAAAATCGAAGCATTCCTTAAGAAGCTAGATATGACCGAAGAAAAAGTTATTCTTGAGGTCCCGAAATTCAAAATGACAGCCACTTATGACATGAAAGAACCATTAAAAACTTTGGGGATAACTGACATGTTGGAAGCCGGTAAAGCGGATTTCTCAAAGATGGTTCCAAAAGAAACCCAGGCATACATTAGCGATGTCATCCACAAAGCTTTTATCGAGGTATGAGACATGTATTTTTTACTTTACCCAATTGTTTATATAAATGCTGTTGTTAGTGAAACTTAGTATGGTTGTCGTCTTATATTTATCCGTTTTAAGATAGGGATGTATAACACGGAAAACAACCATATATTTGAAAACAAATGTTAATTTTAATTAACACGACAAATTGTTTGGTTTTCTTTTGTCAGGTCGATGAGGAAGGGACGGAAGCAGCGGCGGCCACTGACATGGATATGATGCTAGGGTGTGGATTGCCTCGAAAACCGCCTGTCGAGTTTATCCTTGACCACCCTTTTATGTTCCTAATTCGGGACAGACAAAGCGGCACCATTCTTTTCATGGGAAGGTTCACCGATCCGCCACAGTAATTCTTTGGGTTTTTATTCGATGATTATGACGCGCAGCTTCCGAATTGCCATGATTACATAACCAAATAAGGACATTTACTATTTAAAATGGTTTTGTTTCTAGCTTTACAAGTCGGTGTCCGTTAAAACTTAGTAAAATGCAAGAACTATCCTTATTGATATGTTTGGTACATATTCATATACAGCCGAACCTCGTTTACTCAACAATGAAACTCAAAGGCCTGGCTACATCCGAAATACTTCATGGCCGCTAGGGCCGGGGCTGATTTGCTTTATATGTATATACAGATATAGTGAAATCTTTAACAATATAATCCACAAAAACTACCTAGCAGAATTTAGAAATATTCTGGCACGCCTTTTTATTTTGGGTAACTTTCTACCAGTTTTTAATTTTGCTCGAATTATTCCCATCTGTTAAAAGCATGGCTGCTAGGGGTGGGGCTAGTCAAAATCCTCTTCCCCAATTTCTCTGACTGGGATGCGTAAAAGTTTGGCAAAGATTTTTTTTGGTGACCTTCTACCAAGGTTGCTAATTTAATTCTGATCTGAATAAGAATATGAGCTAGGGGCGGGGCTAAATGGCTTTATAATTATGATAATGCATAAAGTGAAAAATTTAGTAATCTTCTCCAAAACTACAGGCCAGATTTCGAAATATTTTGGCACATATGTTCCTTGAGTATCTCTCTACCAAGATTGCTCATATGTATATTATGTAAATAAAACTTAAAAATCTTCTCATTAATTATTGGCCAGATTTCAAAATATTTTCGAGCAGATACCCTTGGGTAACTCTCTAACAAGACTGCTCAAGTTATTCCATTAAGTTAAAAACATGACGGTGCTAATTTGCCTTATATGCATAAACTTTGAAAATGTTCTTCTCTAAAACCAAAAGTCCTAAGATATTGTGTGTATAGCATTTGTTCATGGCTCACTACCAACATTTTCATTTTATTGTGTGTGTGTGTGTGTGTGTGTGTGTGTTTCACATTTCTTGTGACTTAATGTATGATTGTTTTGTTAACAGAAAGGGATCGATTTTTATCATATGATTTGTTTTCAAACTTTGACTAAAGTCGTACATGTTTGTTGAAAAAAAATCAATCATTGACTAGTTATTATTGCTTATAATTTCAATATTCATGACTCTTCATTATACTTTTTTTTAAATAAAACGTGTTTATATATTATCTTCTTTGAATAATGACTATAGCTTTGTAGATGATTATAAATATATATTTATAATGAATAAAGAAAATAAATGACTTTGTTTTGTTTTCAAATTATGAAAATTGATTAACAAGTTACTTAGAACAATAATCATTAATTTATATCAAATAGTATCTTAAACAGAATGAAAGTTAAAGTATATACCTGGATACGAAGAAAAGACCCACCAAATCCTGGATAACTCAACATTGGCTAATTTCTCCTTGACGTATTACAATTCGCAGCATCTCGACACTGTCACAATGGCAGTTAGCTCCAAAAATTACATTTCTCCTAATTTCAGTGTTGTTTCCTAAACAACCTAAGTAGCTTCTCCGTCTATTATCATACACGGGTATTTGATACCAGGAAAGACACAAACGTCCTATTAGAATTCCAACATAGATCATAAAAAGAGAAAAACCCAGAAGAAGGTATATGTAAATGGACAAAAATAAAAACTCGAAGACAGGACTTTACATCGAGGGATGAGAGCGAAACTAGGCTAAGTGCAAATATTTATATACGCACTTAGCCTAGTTTTGACATGAAATAGAGATACCAACAGTTACCGTCTTGGAAAGGGTCAGATGGGATGATTAAACCAGGTTTCAAGGGGCCCTAACCTCGCATTCCTTGAGGGTCTTTGTAAACTCACGTTTCATTTCATATGATAATTTTGATTCAAATTTATTGTGAGCTTATGTTTACTTCCGTAAAATGGCTGAATTTCTCAACCTCCACTCTAAAACGCGGAATATAGTTGAATTTCGGTACTCCACAACCTATTTTCAACAAACCTGGCTTTATCCGAAATACTTCAGTAGTTCCGATTCCTTTTTCTTTCTTTGTAAAACTACAAATGTACTATTTATCCAAGTCTATGTTATTCAAAAACATGGCTTTGACCAAAACATTTTTGGCCCTTGCGAATAGGTCCCTGTGATTTTCACAACTACTATTCGAAGTCGCCATACCAGTGGTATTGCCACTTTGAAAGCAAACAATGAAAATGTGGAAACGTATATACTAAATATCGAAATGATTTTACAGTTTGTGTTAATTGATAGTTCATTTTTTTTATTTACGGTAATAAATCCATCATTATATTGTGATCATGGTCAATCAAATGATCGTTGGAATTTCATAGTAAATGCTAGCCTTTATAGACTTTGATCAAAAGAGGATAATTCTAAGTCAATGGATGCTTGCATTTGCACTGAAGTCTTTTTAAGCGTTTGAAGGACCGTGGTAATGATTTAATGACGACTGGATTTCCTTAAAGGTAATTATAATTGTTTTTATACGTTTGTGATATGTGTTTATAATGACCGATCTATATTGACATCTGACCTGCATATAACTGATTTTAAGTTCTTCTTGAGATTTCAAAAGGTTTGTGCTTGCTGAATTATAAGTAAAACACTTTTCGAAACGACGGTGATATCTAATAACCGTACGTTTAATTTGTCTAGCTGGCACTCTATTTTGAACATGTACAATGTATGTATTGATTATGCTATTTTTTATGCATGAAGATATGGAACATCAATTACTATTTCATTAAAGTTCCCATATTAATATAAATTAAAATTTAAATTAGCAAACGATTTTGATTTGTGTTATTCAAACATATGCCTTATTCGAAAAAAATGTATTTCGAATAACCGAGACTGTACTGTTTATAGTAAGGCAGTCATCTTAAATGTAAACAGATGAGAAAATTTTATTGACATGTTATCCGACATATAGCACCGGTCAAATGAATAACTCTTGTCAAAGTAACAAAAACTGGTACAAATCATTAAATCAATGCAGTTCCCGAGTCATACGGGACATTACCGGTAGTATGTGGTTGTTGTAAAAAATTCAGCTGTGTAGTGAAAACGGCATGTTGCTTCTTGATATCTGTTACCCATATGAGAGGTAACTTTTATTTGTGAAATATTTTATTTTTTGCTATGTTCATTGGACTACAAGGTGTAAAGTTGCATGCCAGACATGCTCTCGGAATAGCCGCATAATTCGATTGTAGACTCAGATAAATGAGTATATATATAACTAAATGTATAAATATTTGACACTGTTATTTGATTAAAGAGATAATTGTTAGATTGTTGGCCGAAGACAGATGTATGTTGTTGTTTTTTTGCTCTCCAGAGCACAACGTGCTCAAGGTGAGCTTTTAGGATCAACCTTCGTCCGTCGTCGTGTGTCGTCCGTTGTTCATTGTCAACAATTTGTTTCAAACGACATCTCCTCTGAAACTGATGAAACTTGGCACGGATCATCCTTGGGTGAACCTCCACAAAAATTGCTAAAATAAACTTGACCTATGTAGAACTCTGGTTACCATGGCAACAAACAAGATTTTACTTTTAAAAAATATTCTCCTCTGTAACCAATGGCCACAATTTAATTTCCTTTGGCATATAAAATGGTCACCTCATAGTGCTTTACCATAATTGCCAAGATGAAGTTGGCCCCTTAAAAACGAGGCCCCTCGGGGGTTGGCTTGTTTCCTTTTATACTCTCTCTATTTATTTTTTTTCAGAATTCTTCTTCTTTAAAACCAATGGTCAGCATTTAATTTCATTTAGCACAAATGTCACCCCAAATGTTACAGTCTACCAAAACTGCTAAAGTAAAATCTATCCTGTGAAAACGAGGCCCCTAGGGGGTCACCTAGTTTCCTTATATACTCTATATAGAAAATTTAAAAATTCTTCTTCTGTGAAACCAATTGTCAGAATTTAAATTCATTAGGTACAAATGATCACCTCATTACTGTCTACCATAATTGCTAAAATTAAGTTGATCCCTGAAAAATGAATCACATAGGGGTCGTCTATTTGCCATATATATATATATATAGAGAGAGAGAGAGAGAGAGAGAGAGAGTTTAATTTTTTTTATCTCCTGGAACTAATGTTCAGACTTAATTATTTTTTGCACCACTGATGATCTCAAGGTTTTATACAATAACTGTGTAAGAATTTTTGATCGCTTGAAAAATGAAACCTCCAGATGATTAATTAAGAATATTTTCTATCTGAAACTTGAATTTGGTTGCTGCTGAAAGAAACCAGGTAAAATCAATTGATTTGAAAGTTCATGCACTCTGTTGAGCGATCTAGAGCCATATGGACCCTCGTGTTTAAGGCTTGTTTTCTAATTTCAAAATATTTTGAACGTACAAGTAAAATATGACATTCGTTTTCTATAAATTGCATACTTCATTTCGTGTAATTTCTGCCTTCTCTCGCAATTCCATTTGACAGGATTACTTGCAACGTTGTTCTATGGTAGCACACAGTTCTATATCGGACACCATTTCGGGCTATATTTAGACACAATTTCCTTCCTCTTTATTACTTTGAACGTGTTTCTGTCTTATCAGGAAGTGGTGATAATTTTCATGTTGCATCTGAATTGAAGTGAGTTAATAATCGATGCTGGAAATAACGTATTTAATAAACCGTAATAAGAAAGTTAATATCCGAGTGAATAACTCACATTTCGTTCAGAGATTTTCTAACCATCACTAGCGCTAGAATTTTACCTGTCCCAATGGTCAGTCGGGTAATATATTCAAGAAAATTGCATGAGAGGGTTGCTGGTTCGATGTGTTCTTTTTTTTTTTTTTTTTTTTTTTTTTGGTAGTATTGTATAAATTTTGTTTCATCATATGAATTTTGCATAAACAGCTATTTCCAGTTTCTTATATTACAGCACATCATATTTAAAACGTTACATGTATTAGTTGCCACTTACAATTTAATTTTTATGAAATTAATCGCAAACGACACAAAGCGGAGCACTGCGATAAATCATTAGAATTTTAAGTACAATCTGACTAAAGTTATCCTCAATATATACGCTACGCTACATAAGGAAGGAAGATCATGTACTTTAGTCAGATTGATTTAAATTTTAAACGATAAATAACTATATCACTCCGCGTCATTCGCGTGCTGCCATGCCTCTGATATACACATCAATTTTGGCGTCATTACTTAGACCTAATAAGACGTCATCATATCTTATGGTCTGTTTAAAAATGTTTGTTATTCACGAAGATTTATTGCCATGGCTTTCATTCCTATATTTTGTTATGGCTGTAGTTTCCAGCTTTTTTAGGTCATATTATAAGAATCTGGTATAAAATGTCAGTACTTATCAATGTTAACTCGTTCATAAAAATGTTATTTTCCTCGCCTCTCATGAACTCGTTAAGTAAAGTTGATATGTAATGACAACGTGTGTCAGATCCTATATTAATCATATGGTATTATGCTTAAGCAGTTGTTTCCCTTCTGGTATACCTATCACTTATTTTCTTATATTTAACACGTTACATCTTATAGTCCGACCTACATCACTCCGCATCACGTGTCTAGATTGTAGGTCAAGATCGTATCGATCAGAAACAGTTAAATGTATTTGATACAACTAACTTGATTGAAAAGATGCATTTGCTTATGATGTTTAAAATGTTTGAGAAATACACACGTTCAAGCGATATTTTCAGCTATTGTTTGAAACTTTTTCTGGGAGTAAGATGACAAATACTCATTTGTTCAAAGTCTGTTAAATTATGTTTAATGTTGTTGTTGTTCTTGTTGTTCTTCTTGTTGTTGTTGTTGTTGTAATCGCAGTTCACTGAGACTATGTCATATGATAAAAAGGATCTAACATAAATTGTCATTTCATATCAAATTTTACTAAAAATGTTCATGAAAATGTTATTCAGCTCGCCAAATCTCCCGTAATAACATTTTCATAAAATTCTTAAGAGTAGTAGGGGCAGCGGTTTGGCGTCAAGACTGCGCATGCGCAGGAGTGACGTCATAGGATATTTTCGCGCATGTGCGGTGGCCATATTGGTTTCTATATTAGCATGACATCTAATTTTAGAATGACATCATTGGTCTATATTTAGAATGACCACATCGGTAGACAATAGGATTAAAAAATAAAAAATGTTCATCATATTATATAAAAGTAACAAGTGGTCATTTTATTTCTTATGTGTACACATGCGTGGCGGTCATAGTATACAGAGGTGACTTGTATACTTCATCTAAGATCTACTCGCGGAAATTGAGGGTCACTTCCATTCGATCTCAGACTGTATCCTAAAGGGTATTCTACTGCTACTTCTACTATATAATAATAATCATATTAATAATTAAATAACAGGTCTGCTATATAGGTACAATAATAATGATAATAATTAAAAGGGGGGGATTTTTTTTTTTTATAAATGTGTATTTCAATTTGATAAATGTGTTTTTTAATATAAAAAATATGATGTTGTTAATTGCTTAGTGTTTTACTTAGGTCGGTCAATTGTGGGTTGGCATAGTGCATTTGCAAAGGTCCTTATTTTTGGCTGTTTGTGCTTAGAGCGCCTATTATTGTGATCATTGCCTTACAATTATAATAGAAAAGTGAGCATTCTAATGATTATGATATCATAGACCTTTGCTCGTGTTTGTGCTGCTAAGCAACTGCCTGTCCTCGAATCTCCCAATAATCATATTAATAATTAAATATAATGTCTGCTATATAGGTACAACATCAATTATAACAATAATAGGATTCAACAGTAATAATGATGGTTACTATGAAAAACATATATCTGATAATATGTCTACTCTATAAATAATACTGTAATAAAAATACTCAATCTACCTATACGATGTGTTCTGTTCAACGTCCTACCTTCAAATGAATGCTAACTATTGCATCGGTTCATACTCGTTTCCCAGGTCCATACCACCTGCGTTAACAACAGACGATCTATTTTTAGCAATGGAACAATAGCGGTATTGATTCAGGGACGGAAATGCGAACAATGGCCTATTCAACTGTCAAAAGTTAATCCCTTTAAAGTCGCCCAAGCGTCTGGCGTGTGTTGATTCAGGGACGGAAATGCGAACAATATGCACAAGAAAGATGTGAGGATAAAACTGGAATTTAAAATACTTTTTAAATAGCTTTTTTGAAAAAATGTTCACTTTATGCGTTAATGTGAAACAGACCTGAGCCTCGTTTTGAATGTGTGATTTGATTGGTCAATATAGTATTGACTCTGATTGGTCGAGGACGCGTTCCTGATTGGTGAAAAAGAAGGATCCTGATTGGTTGAATTTTCAATCCGTTAAATTCAATTAACACACCAAAAGTTTAAATAGTGCCGGGCAAGTAATCGTGAACACTTCTAGAGGCCTAAAGAAGAGGCCAATATTTTACACTGCGGGACTTGTAAACTTGTTCTTAAAACTCTTTACAACCCACTACGCTGGATTTGTTGATGTACAACGCTGGATTCTTCAACCTCTACCTCTACACATTCGTATATTCTGTTGACGACGCTATAGACGGGGATATTGCGGCCTTCACTTGTCTCCATTTGCCAGTATCCTTTCTTCTTGCCTTTAAACGTGAGTTAACAATTTTCAGGGGTAAATTATTTTACCCCACCCATCTCTTGGTCTATACACCGGACATATTGTAGCTTATCATTTGTAGTCAAATGTATATGTAGTTGTATATGTAGTTGTGTTTATTATTAATATTAATTCAGAGCAGTATTACGTTGATTGTATTTAACACCTAAATTGATATTATATTAATTTTGTATGGTCTGAAATTATCGTGTCCCACCCGCCATTTTGGATCACCTTGTGGTACACGTGTGGTACACGTGGTTCCATATCAAGTCAGTTTTAGGCTTTTCCATTCCAAATCAAATCATTTCATTTATATATTAGTACCAACAAGCACATTTGTTAGCTGGGGACATAATATTGGTATTATTGACAAAAATATACAAAACGCATACTTTGCGTTTCATATTTTAAAAATTAAACATAGTATTCTCATTTATAGCTATAGTTTAGCTATTTATCTATCAAATACATAGCTCAATTACATACATACTATTTTACATATATACTATTTTAAAAGTTTAGCAAACGTTATAACAACGTTCAGCCACTTTGTGAGCAAACCCAATTTATTGTCAAGTCAAATTTGCACTTATATATAAAGAATCTTTTTATATATATTCATATAGACTTCTAGTTGGTGTTGGATGAACATCATACACCAAGTTTAATAAGAAGTTTACATAGACAGGATAGTGTAGAATTTAGATAGAATTAAGTTAGAATTCAACCGACTGCAGTTGCAATTGGACGGTGTATAGAGCAAGAGAGAGCAACAAAACCTAGGCACCTTGAGCTTGTCAGATAGTACTCTTACTTACAAGAGTTATCCTACCTACATACTTACAACCTCCAAACACTCATATTGCAATCATATAGAACAAAATTCACAAACAAAACAGTAGCTTACACAATATTCACCATTTACCATTAGGAACATTAGCTTACACTTTACCCACCATCTACTTTGAAGAGACATTCATCATTTTTATTTAAAGAGTTTTATTAGTAATCATCATCATTATTAATCATCATTGTCTTAATAGTTATTTTATACAGGCATATATGTCAGTTTCATCTCATCACAAGATGGCTAAAGTCTTCTCACCACGCTATACAAAACGTCTCAATGATTCTGGACTCAGTCGAGACTCATTCAAAATAAATCAGTCTGCGAGA
>CM037787.1:12121657-12171657 GCA_021229015.1 Solen grandis | reverse complement strand
GATCTTCGACAGATTAATATCACTTTGTGACTCGCTGAAACCTTGCTAGAATCAAAAGAAATCACATTGGAAGAACTTGTTGGTATTGCAACCGCCTTGCGCCCTTTTACGATGTTCTTCTGAATATCAGCTATGATGCAACCCAGTCGCAAGGCAGGTGTGACCAGCGTGTCAGTGAAAGTCCCATTATTCGTTCAAAAGAAGTATACATATACTTGGGACAGAAAAGCAAGTGTGTGCTACAGATTTGTTACAAATGCAACCAGTACATATTTGTTGAAGATAACATTATTATAATTCAGAAATAAGAATTAATAAATAAATTTAAGATAATTCAATTGTTTAAAGAAATAACTAATTTGCATATTCCGGATATCTTTGTCATTTTTCTAACATTTTCCATTGAGATTACGTATGTTTCCGTTAAGGAAAGACGAATGCATGAATTGATGCAAAGAAGATAATTTAATTTATTCAAATATATTGCGATTACAGACTGTCTTCGGGATAACTTGACAATGCATAACGTAAATGAGATTATATTGACATCCATCTAAATTACTTAATTGCGTAAGTTGATCAACATTTTCAATGCGTACTACTGTTATTTTACAGCAGGTATTTGCATATCATGTATAGATATTGTAAGTCTAATATACGTCAGTTTTATTTGTATTGTCTTGTCCAAGAATATAGATTCATTATGAAATATAACGGGCCTTTAATTAAAGATAAATTGATAGTACGTGTATCTGAATCCTAATGATATACAGGAAATCAGTCTCTAGGAGGTCCTTCTAAAACATTTGGCCCTTTCCGTTACCCATACAAGCTTTTCATATTAGTTTAATAAGGAAAAGTCTGTTGCTATCATAATTACTTTACAAAACCGGGGAATAAGGAATTATGGAATTATAAACGTGCAAAATATATTATCATCTAATAATTTGACTAAACATTTTCTGTAATTAGTACATAAAAAAACCTATTTAACATAATAACACAAGAATTTAAGATCTAAGTACATTCACACGGTATACTTCATAGCTGCAAGAAAACATTTTAGAAAAGTCCAAAATGTAGCCTTACCATAGAGCACGACATCTCTAAATCATATATAACGGACTACTTTAATATGTCACTACCGAATAATCAAACACATATCATCCTCCCTCTCGGTGCAGACATCAGCCATGCGGCCAAAGATACCCGTGATTTAATCTGTCAGGCAATCACGTGGCTGCCGCATGTAAATACCTCTACGCGACTGCAACTTCATATGGTTTAATTAAGTTTTTCAATTAGTGAAGTCAGCAGGTATCTATCTACTGCCATATCTTGCATCCTGTTAATTGTTTCATTTTATTTTTGTAAGTGCAAACTGTACGTATATAGACATTCAAGCTATTCCATATGCACAGTTAGTTAAGCTAAAATGAATACAGTTGAGATATGGCATGGATAATCTTGTATCGGAAGGATAACATACAAAATTAACTTTCGATTTAAAAAGAACATGTGTATTAATTCCTTTTGTTGTATGGTTCATCTAAAAAAATGGCAATTTCAATTCATTCAATTGGTCTGAGATAGGTACACGCACGTGTGTGTTTGGAACATAACGTCACTGACTTTTTTTTTCTTATCTTTTTGTTCATCTATATATTATATGTTTTAGATGTTATAAGACGTACAAACTATTTCATCATTGTAAATGCTTGATTTCTCTTTTATGAAAAGGGGGATTCGACTTCAATTTTAGTAGATTAAAAACAACACGAGAAAGAGTGTTGCTTTTGAAGTGTTCTCAAGAGGTTAGTGCCTGTGAGGTTGATATCAGTGACCTTCAGACGTGTTACAGTTAGGCTAATTCACTAGGTAGAGAGGCACATAACATGTTTGTGATAGACACGTATATATACTAAGTGAAGAGTACAATAAAAAATAATCGTATATGGTAAAAACTCAGTACACATCAATGAATTTAAAAACTCTCATTTAATTAACGTGTAGATGTGCGTATCATGTCATAAAGTTACATTCTCCTACTGAACATGCATAGAAAATGCACTTTGTAGATTCTAAGTAATTAATAAGTTCAACTGTATCGATGTTTTAAGTAAACTATTACAAAATACATTGTCAATTGACATTTCGAAGTGTGAAATGAAGAGCGGACAAATTATGAACGGGAGAATAAAATGTCATTATCCGTCGTTAGTAGCAGTTCCCTTTGCCTCCTCAATGTTTCTTTACCAATGCAAAAATGCATGATTGAAAGTATGCATACGCATGATGTGTTTTCTGTCTGTTATGATCACACCATTTTCTTATATATTTTCATTGGCGCCTTCATTGTACATGAATTTCGATGGACAATTGAAATGCATGAAATATGTAAGTTAATTAATTTGTGATATGCTATTGTCTTTTCTCATATTTTTGTAGGAACTGGTGTCACTTACTACATGGTTAACTTGTATTGCAATCCATTAAAGTCAACTTTAACTTTGTTACATTGAAAACTGTTTTTGAAACTCATCAGAGGAAGCAATCCTGACAAAATGAAAATAAGGTAAGTTTAGTTTAAATACAAGTATTAATTAAAATAAAATTCTTGCAGAATTACCTGAAAGAAATAAGCATAATGAAATTAGACTTCAATCAACTCAGAAAAATGCTTAAAGATTGAGACAGAATGTAAATCTATATGATCTTTAATATAAGTAGTGTGGCAATGTCGACCTGTTTGGTGCACATTTGTTTTACTTTAAGGGCTTCTTAAAGACATGCCATTATTTAAATAAATTAAGTATAATTAAATCTTTTTTGAAACCAATCAATTCCCTTTTCGTAGGTGTAATAAAAACTATTAGGATAATATGAATCCCTGAATATAAAATCTGGAAATGTTTTAGTTCAGAGAGGAGCAGGATAGTTAGCCACCACATAAACGAAAGCAGGATAGTTTGCCACGCAATCACGAAATACAGTGTGTTGCCGTTTGTTGTGATACACGGGGTCAAAAATATATCGAGGATAAAAGGGAGCTTGGTTTTGTTCCGATATATTCTTTCGAATGAAAGTAATTTTATGTCGATTTGGGAAAATAATTCTTACATCTTAATTGAATGTGGCTCTAGTTCAAATCACATCTAATTTTAAACAATACCACTAGACAACTTTAAAATTGTAAAAAAAACAATTAGTCTCTCGTAAATAATTAATAAATTTAGTACTGTTGCAAAAGTTGATTTTTTTTTATTCAGACACCACAAAATCCTTGTCCTGATTGTCGGCATGTTGGTGTCTTGTATGAACTTCGGCATAGTCTTCCAGCTAGGTGCACTATACCTGGCAATGCTGGATACATACCGGGACTCCAGGGCTGTCACAGCCTCCGTACAGGCCGTGTGTATGGGCGTCACCCTCTGTTTTGGTAAAACAGCTATAGCAATGAATTCATTCACGACATTATGAATATATATCAAAATGAATATTTCCTAAACTCGTACTTAATACCAACTCAATTTCAGTTAAAGAATGACATCATGTCCTGTCCATTTCGCGAGCTTTTCATTAAGAAGTTAAGCAATGGTATTTTTCAGTTATATAATGCTTACCAACTGATAACTGTTGATTGATAAGTTCAGCTCTCACCAATCCACCCCGAAAAAAATATGTATATATAAATATTCCTTTGCTTTCAGGTATAATTTCGGGCTTACTTATTGCGAGGTTTGGACATGCAAAACCGTTCCTTGTTGGAGCTGTGTTGTTACCTTGTGGGTATATTTTCTCCTTCTTTGCGAGGTCCATTCCCGTTTTGTGTATACTGATTGGGTTAATATCTGGTAAGTAATTGTGAAAACCATATGTAATGTAATATACGGGAAAATTCACTTACAATGGACTTACCGGATTATTATAAAGGGTTCCTTTAGTAGTGGAACCCTGATGCATGAAAGAAAATTTCTAAACACAGATTCTAAACATTTAATGATTGTTAGTGTATCAACCTCTTTATTGAAATGATTTTGCAAATTTTGTGGGGGTAAACGTAAAAAACTGCTATAAAATCATGAAAACTTATTTCTCATGAATTGATTTATCTTTTACCTATTGCATCAAATGAACATAAGGGAAAACTTGATAAAGTGTAATATTATACATTTATGTAGAAAAACCTTCATATTACAGTTTGACATTTTTCTCTTGGTAAATTACATAATATTTATACAAATCTCAGATCAAACTGTTAAGAAATATTCAACTACTATATGAAACATAAAAATGCACACTTATATATAAGTTAACAATAAACATATAAAGTAATAAAAGTATGTATAACCTGACCCGATATATTTAACTCAGTAAAACCTCCGACTATTAGGTATTGACTGTTCTCTAAGTTCTTTTCATGTACAATCTGAGCACACACTTTAAATAATAATTTTTTTTTTTTTTTTTTAATTTAAGAAACATCCTACAATGTATATATGAAATTTCCACAGAGACAAAGTTCACCATCTTATACTGAACATAAACAAATCTTCTATTACAGATTTATTTCCTGGATAAAACATTTCATTTCTCCATGAGATAGAATATCATTTTCGTTACGTTAAACATCGTTAAATAGAAATGAAATTTGATATGTACTTTCATTTATTGGACACGAGAATGTTTGTATACCCGGAGTCGTTCGATATGCATACATGTATTGATGTACTGTTTTTCGAAAAAAACATTTTTTTTCATTTTTTGTCATTTTTGTTTCCTATAAAATTCTAAAAGAGAGTGGTTGTGCTTTAATGATTGAAAATCGTTACATTCCAAACTTATCATTAATACGTTAATACGTGTTGTTATGTCTGATAAATGGACATTCTGTAGTTACGACAATATCATATTTATATACATGTTATTGTCTGAGCCCACAGGTTTTTGAAACAGTCATTCTTACTGAAGTATAAATAATTATTGCATGAACCATGAACCATAATTTTAAGTGAGAACAATCTTATGTAGAAACATCTTATTCAGGTGTGGGGGTCTCCTTGACGTTCATAGGCAGTGCCTCAGCCTTTGGAGTTACATTCACTGGCCGCTTTAAAACTGTGGCGATGACGCTTCATTCAGCCGCAATGGGAATAGGAGGCTTTATATACCCGTACCTCCTAAAGTATTTGCTCCGAGAATATGGACTTAATGGCACATTTCTTCTCACTGGTGCATTGCTGTTGCACAATATACCTTTTGCTATTACTATAGCAGGTGTTAAGATACATTCTGTGTTAAAGAACAAAAATAAAAAACACAGATTGCCAAGTGAGGAGAAAAAAGATATTTATAAAATAAAGAAAAAATATTTGATTTTCAAAGTTGATCAATGTGACGCAGATGAATCGGAAACACGTGTGAATAATTTGAAAAGAAAAGAGATTAGTACAACAGATGACCAAAGAATTAACAAAAATAAGGAAGAAAGCGGAGAAAGATTACTTCAACACAAGGAAAGTAACATGAATAAGATTTTGGATAGCAACAGCTTACGAAATGTCGAGGCGTCAATAGAAGACGTTCATGATGAATCATCTGTACCATTCCGTAACCGTGTTCTCAAAATTTTAAATATACCAGTTTTGTTGATTGCAATAGGTTTATCGCTTGTTTTTGCGGGATTAAATAGTTTTCTAACTATTGTGCTCGATATATTTGTATGGAAAGGATTTACGTTAGACCAAGGACTCGCGTCATTCTTTGTAATCAACTTCTGTTCAACTGTCACAAGGTTGGTACCTGGAATTGTGAAGCAAAAGAAAGGGGTCAGTTCGTTTGTTGCCCTAATCGTTTCAATACTGTGTACATGTCTTGGACAGGCATTGGTCTGGACAGCAAGATCTTATGTTTTGATGATGGCTGGGGTATCTATGCTTGGTATTGGTCTAGGAGGAATCACATCATCTGTGTACATTGTTTACAGTAAAATAGTCCCAGAAACAGAGTTCACTGTCGCGCTTGGGTTATTCCTCTCGATCGACGGTGTAATGACAATGTGTTCTGGTCCAGTTTTCGGTAAGAATATTGAATTTTTATTTTTCTATTTTCCGGAAAAATTACACAATATCTCTTGTTATAATTGACTAGCATTGTAGATGGTCAAATTACTAATAAGCCATTATAACGCACAAAATTACTGATAAAGTAATCAAACTTTATTTCATTTTGTGTAAAAAATAAAACAAAACCTTGATTTTTATGTCTTAGTGATGATTCGATCTATTGTCATTCGTAAAACAAGATGTGACTCAAAGCACAATTTTGCATTTACAAATGTTATTTTATATTTGTTTTTCTATCTCTAGCTGCATTGCGGGATTACTTTGGAAATTACGACGTTGCAATGGCTGTTGCGACAATACTGTCATTTATCGGACTTGTGCTCGTTTCTGTCGCTGCCTGTGTGAGGAAATCCCAACTCAGATTAACACCGACAGTGTGTGTGCTGAGGGGGTGATTATCAAAGAAACTACTAATATAATAATAAATAGGAGATTTTTTTAGAATTCCAATAATAAAAACAAATATCCTTGTATCTTATGTTATGTCACGACCAACATAAGTAGCCATAGTTAATAGCTCTAAGACTGGCTCGAGCAATGTTGTTGTTGAGAAGGATAACTCATGTAACATTGGAATACTTTTCTATTCTCACCGGCTTTCTCTGTGCTCAATATTCACTACATAGAAGAAGCATAAAACACTACTAGAGGCGAAATACGCACGAGGACGGGGGAGAGGGTTTGGCAAGAAGATAGATTGATGCATTTTAAAACTATCAATGCTGTTGATTTGCGTGAGAATTATATAAGGGGCGAAAGAGAGAGAGAGCTAGATTGAGTATATAGCAACTGATTAATTATGATTGTTTAGACAAGTAACCGTTATGTCAACCGTCTTACTAAAGATAAAGATGAACATGGTTTCATTTTTAAATCGTATATTTTTATTTAGCAAAATGTATTTAAATCAATATGTAATGATGTAACGTGCTCTTATTAATATATATATATATATATATATATATATATATATATATATATATATGTGGTGTGTGTGTGTGTGTGTGTGTGTTCACCTCAGTCTAAGCATCTTACATGCATTTATTAATTGATTGAAAAAAAAAATGGCAGTTGGGGTCTGAACAATTAAAATTTCCAACCAAGTGTTACATAAACCAGATCACAATCAGGAAGGGAAGGCATGGTGTGGGGTGCAGAGGAGAATGAGAAACCCAAGTTGTAATATTGAGATACTTTTTAGTTTCCCGGTAACATACTTATTCTTAATATTCGCTGACAATTACTGCCAAACCATTCCTAAACTTGCTTTTACTTCTATTCTAGATTGCCATCCCTTTTGGCAGATTTAGGAATATATCAAATGAATAAGCAGACATAGGTAGATAAGTATTCTAATAGTTTATATTTCTCTGTAGAAAAATGATAACATAAATCGATTGTATAGATTTGATAAAAATGAAAAAAAGGAGTTGAATCGAGTCGACATCCAAAATATCGTCCATAGATTTCATGAGCTTAAGCTTTCCTGATATTCCGTACATCTGTGAATCACTAATGCTGGTTACACTTTTCGGATTAATCTATAATAGTAATAATCCGTTTTTATCAGGCTAGGAAATGTAAAGGCACGTTTGAAATATCCGAAAATTTAAGTTGTAAATTTTAAATGAAACCTCCTCACTTTAGCTCGCTTTATGTGTGTGTGTTTAGGTAATATCTGTTTAATTTTGCTAATTGATTAATGTCTACCTCTTAATTAAATATGCCCTTTCATAAAACAGCTACTCAACTAAAAATTTTGGAGGCAAATAATAATTTTTAAACAGCTAGAAAGTATGCGTTAATTTTTATCCAATAAATAGTTTTCTATTTCTTTGAAACTCAAATGTTATTATTTTTTTTTTTTCATTTTTTTTTTTTGTTGTTGAGGAAAATATTGTATCTAGATGTATTGCAATACGTAAGTCTGCTGGTTTATTGTCGTCCCGAGCTGCGTTTATTATTACATGTACTCGTACTGCTACAGTTAACATTTGTCTTCCTTGAAAAATTACCCCTATTTAAGAGGATGTATTGATACATGAATAATATATAGTATATATATAATAGAACCTCGTTAAATCGAAGTCCTTGGGAACAAGCTGAACACTTCGAAGTAACGATTATTCGGAAAAAATCCGATGGAAATTTCAATTTGTGAGCATGCATGTCTGCGTTTTCATTACCGGTGCATATTGTTAAAATCGTTATGCCGTGAAAGCCACCTATAAGGTGTACGTATATACTATTTGCAAGTTATGAAAAGTAATAAAAATATATCATGATCTACTAAGATGCTTCTGATGAACATAATCATTCTACCATGTCAAATAATGATACATATTTTTACCGTCGATTTGCTACTTCGGGTAGCGTCGCATTCCGGTGACGAACGCGATGATATGTACTAAAGATATGACACCTAGGATATCTGCTGGCACGTGCATATTATGCAACCTGTCAGACATTGATAAGCAATAATCAACATTTCCGTTGCCCAACCCAATCTCGAACATATGTGTGAAACACTTGAGCCATCACTCCAAGTGCCTCCGCAAAATAAACTTGGTTACTGACCCGGATACGATCGATTAAAGGACGATAATTAGTTCACGAAAATTAATGAAATTTGACTTCGAAATAAAAATTGAAAAATTTACATGAATTTCGACCTCGGGACCGGAATTTTTAGTTCGAATAGCTAAAAAATCGAAATAGCGAAATTCGGATTAAACATTTTATTTTTAGTTAAAATAAGAAGGGAAGATATCGGGACCGAAAATAAACTTCGAAATGGCGAGAAATTCGGTTTAATGATGTTCGGTTTGGCGAGGTCCTACTGTATATATATATAGAGAGAGACAGAGAGAGAGAGAGAGAGTAGATATATCGTGGAATGGAAGTAAAACTGTTAAAAAAACATTACCTGGAATATTGTATCATTATAATCGTATTTGTATACCTTATGTACATAGTTTGTTACAAATGTTAGATTTTAAGGACTTAATAAAAGGTTAATAATTTTTGTATATCTTATAACTCTTGTATATCATTTCATGGCATTGACTTGGTAACCACTCTTACTTCTCTCTCTCTCTCTCTTAACAATTTGTTTCTGTTTTTGTAGTTGTTTTGTTCGCATGGACAACCGGGAACTCCATAAGTAGTTATACAATGTAGGAGTCTCGTTCAAATTTGTGCTATACATTATACAGCACCGACCCTGGAAGCTGGTGGTTAGAGCTCCCCCCACCCCCGGAATCGGGAGGTTGTATATAGCTAAGTCGTAAAATATGGTACTGGTATAGCTCCCTTTGCTTGGCGCTCAACATATAAGGGTAGATCTTGGACTGGTTGGCCCGGTGTCAGGATAATGTGAATAGGTGTGATATCATGCATCTCTACAGCGTGATACTGCAGTGTCGCAACACAATATCTGTCACATCGTGTTCAAATGCCTGAGTAGAAAGACCGATTCGCCTAGTTTCTGTACTGTTTGGATTTATATTCAATTCAAATCCCTTTATTTCCCGAGTTTCGTTCATATAAGATAATTGATAAAACAAAGACAAATCCCGGATTAATTAGGTATGATCATATATCAAATATCAAACGAATCTAATATTTATGAGTGTAAGTCAGAGTACGTTTAAACATAAATGGTTTATAATTCTTTAAACTCCTATTTGTATGTAAATTGCAGACATATTTTACGATACAGACAACTTTATTTACATAAGATATAGACATAGTAGCCATGATAAAAAAAACATGGTAAGACTCCGGTCTGATTGATCACATGTACTTCTTAAGAAACCCAAAGCGGTTCAGTCACCAATTTGTATATGTGATGAAGAAGAACAGATCACACAGTCTCCTCTTGATCAAAACATCAATGGGCAGTTGGGGGTCTGGAAGGGACAATTATGTTAACTGGAAAGACTGTATAGAGCCTATGCAAAGAAGATAGCGACCTTCAAAAAAGTAATGTGTTTTGATTCTATTTTCGGTCAGCCTGCGATCAGTTCAATATATAAGAGTGCATTCATCTTGAGAAAGAAATATGTAAAAAGAAAGTTGGTATCTATCTAATTTAACTAATTTAGTCTTAATGTTTACCGTTTGAAAATATCTCTCTTATAAAAGCAGCACTTTTATTTGTTGTCATACTTTTATCCATTATATCTTTTAAACAGCTGACAGACGTTGTGGCGTTGAAAGCAGTCATGAATATCTGACGATGATAGCGATCTTGAATATTTAATTCATACCGTATATTTATTGCATCAATGTATTTTGATTAATTTTCAATAGGTAAAACGTGTTGCATATAAAGTGTATTTATTTGTACGCTTAGGAAACAACTTTGGGATAATCTTGATTACTTGATTTAAATATCTGGTGGGAAGGCTAGATCGATAGGTAAGTTGATGTTTTCTATTGTAATAATATTGAAGATATAAATACATAAATGAAAATAACATGATTTAAGGATACCCAAGCACATGTGCACTTAATAATTATTACACATATAATTTTAATTGCATTTTAATAAAAATGCTTGCAAGCGAATGCTAGTAATTTACATGGTTGTTTTTCAGATCGATGCTTTGATATATGGAACAGAGTATACGCAATATATTGTAGACATGTCTTGATTTAACATAAATCGTTCGAGTTATCAACCCGATTGTCTAGAGGTTTGAGGTTCTGGCAGCTTAATTATGACAATTGTACTGATAGTCATTTGTTTGCTGCTCAGTGTTGTTTAATCAAATGTGCAATATACTCTTCCGTTTTAAAGTATGTAGAATGCCATTCTGCTGAATTATAAAGCATATCCAATTCTATTTATTTTCGGTACTGAATTTTAAAAAGTATTTATAATTTTACAATGCTACCAATAATGTTTAAAAAAATGAGGGTTATGTAGTTTATATTTGTATTTTTGCAATTATTGGACTAATCGACGACCTGTCTGCGACTATTTTGAGAATAGCTGGTGATCTGTTGCCGATAGACATACGACTATTGCACGGTAGTTAATCTGATCAAAGGGGTATATACCAACGTCTTGAAAATATCCTCTGTATAATCTTTCGAAAGCTCTCAAATACTTCTTACACTTGCACCATGACACTCTGCTTTGTTTAATGCTGCAAAACATGAAGAAGAAAAAGCTGATGCTGTAATCGCGGCTTTTATCAATCATATAATAAGGAGGATGAAAAGGAGGGAGTACGACCATGGATAGCGAGAACACCGGATTTCTAGCATGTTTTCGCTACAACACTTAGTGGACTGGTTGGCGACAGGCTGCGACCAAAATGATAGTCGACTGCTTGCGATTGACTGATCTTCGACCGATTAATACCACTTTGTGACCTCGCTGAAACCTTACTAGGATCAAAAGAAATCGCATTGGAAACACTTGTTGCTAGCGCAACCGCCATGCACTCTTTTACGGTGTCCTTCGGAATTTGACAAATTAGCTACAACCCAGTGGCAAAGCAGGTGTGACCAGCTTGTCAGTTAAAGTCCCATTATTCTTTCAAGAGCAGTATATATATTCTTCGGACAGAAAAGCAAGTGTGTGCTACAGATTTGTTACGAGATGCAACCAGTACATATTCGTTGATTATTATATTACTACAATTCAGAAATAAGAAATAATCTTTAACGTAAGATAATTCAATTGTTTATAGAGATAACTAATTTGCATATTCCACATATCTTCGTCATTCTTTTAACATTTTCCATTGAGATTCCGTTTGCTTCGGTTAAAGAATGACGACAGCATGAATTGATGCATATTAGATAATTTAATTTTAATTCGACCACATTTTTTTTAATTCAATTATATTCCGATTACAGACTGTCTTCGGGATTACTTAACAATGCATTTCGTAAATAATGAGATTTTTTGACATCCGTCTGAATTACTTAATTGCGTAAGTTGATCAACATTTTCAATGCGTTCAACTGTTATTTACAGCAGATATTTGTATATCATGTATAGTTTTTGTTAGTCTAATAAACGTCAGTTTTATTGTATTTTATTGTCCATGAATATTTAATCAGTATGAAATTAAAAATAATTGATAGTGCGCGTATCTGAGAATCCTAATGATATATAGGAAATCAGTCTCTAGGATGTCCCTTATAAAACATATTGCCCTTTCATTTACCCATACAAGCTTTTCATATTAGTTTAATAAGGTAAAGCATGTTGCTGTCATAATTTCTTTACTAAATGGGACTAAGGAATTGCGACTGCAACTTCATATGGTTAAATTAAGTTTATCACTCAGTGAAGTTTCAGCAGGTATCTGATGCACATAACTTGCATCCTGTTAATTGTTACATTTAATCAGTGCAAAATCTTTGTTTATAGAAGTTTAAGCTATTCTATATGCGCAGTTAGTTATGTTAAAATGAATACTGTTCGGATATGGCATATGGTGGATAATTTTGTCATCGGATGGATAACGGATAAAATTGCCTTCGATTTAAATAGAACATGTGTATTAATTCTTTTTCTTGACTGCTTCATCTTAAACATTGGCATTTTCAATTCATGAAATTGGCCTTAGACAGTTACGAGCGCGTGTGTGTTTGGAACATAACGTCACTGACTTTTTATCTTGTGTTTATTTTTTTCCCTTATCATTTTCATAAAGATATTCATTGGCGCTTTCATTGTATTTGAATTTCGATGGACACTTGAAATGCATGAAATATGTAAGTTAATCAATTTGTGACATGCTTTTGTCTATTGTCATTTATTTTGTAGGAACTGATGCCACTTACTACATGGTTTACTTGTATTGCAATCCATTGAAGTCATATACTTTGTTACAATGAAAACTTTTTTAAACTCATCAGATGAAGCAATCCTGACAAAATGAAAATAAGGTAAGTTTAGTTAAATTTAATTACAATTATTAACTAAAATGAATTCAAGCAGAATTAGCTGAAAGAAATAAGCAGACTGCAATCAACTACACTTATAGATTGAGACAGAATGTAAATCTATATGATCTTTAATATAACTAGTGTGGCAATGTCGACCTGTTTGGTGCACGTTGGTTATACTTTAAGGCTCCTTAAAGACATGCCATTATTTAAGAATAATTTAGTATAATTAAGTCTTTTTGAAACCAATTAATTCCCTTTTCGTAGGTGTAATAAAACTATTAGGATAATATAAATCCCTGAATATAAAATATGGAAATGTTTTTGCTCAAAGAGAAGTAGAAGAGCTTACCACCACATTAAAAAAAAAAACACGCAATCACGAAATACAGTGTGTAGCCCTTTGTTGTGTGGCTCTAGTTCAAATCACATCTAAATTTAAACAGTACCACTAGACAACTTCAAAATTGTAAAAACCAATTAGTCTCTCTAAAATAATTAATAAATTTTATTTTTGTGTTTAAAACACCATAACATCCTTGTCCTGATTGTCGGCATGTTGGTGTCTTGTATGAGCTACAGCTTAGTCTCCCAGCTAGGTGCACTATACCTGGCCAAGCTAGATAAATATCGGGACTTCAGGGCTGTCATAGCCTCCGTACAGGCCGTGTGTATGGGTATCACTCTCACCTATAGCAATAAATTCATTCACGACATTATTAATATATATCAAAATGAATATTTTCCTAAAATCGTACTTAATACTTACTCAATTTGAGTCAAAGAATAGAATCAGATCCTGCCCATTAAGCGAATTTTTCGTTAAGAAATCAAGCAATGCTATTTTTCCGCTATATTATGCATGTCAACTGATAACTGCTGATTGATAGGCTCAGCTCTCACCCATCCACCCACACCGAAACAATATGTATATATGAATACTCCTCTATATGCTTTCAGGAATAATTTCGGGCTTACTTATTGCGGGGTTTAGATATGCAAAACCGTTCCTTGCTGGAGCTGTGCTGTTACCTTGCGGCTATATTTTCTCCTTCTTTGCGAGGTCCATTCCCGTTTTGTGAATACTGGTTGGGTTAATATCTGGTAGGTAATTATGAAAATCATATGTTAGGTTTGTTATGTACAGGAAACTTCACTTATATTGGCCTTACCGGGTTATTATAAAGCTTTCTTTAAGTAGTGGAACCCTAATGCATGGATTTTGTGTTTCTGGTTTCTTCAGTGTTTTTTATCATTTTGTGCGATATAAAAAAATTCTAACCATAGATTCTAAACTTTAAATGATTTCTAGAATATCAAACCCTTTATTGAAATGCTTTTGAAAATTATGTTGGGGTATAAGTAAAAGACTGCTATAAAATCATGAAATTTCCAACTTTTTTCTCATGAATTGATTTATCTTATACCTATTGCATATATCAAATAAACATAAGAGAAAACTTGATAAAATGTATAATTATACATTTATGTAGAAAAACCTTCATATTGCAGTATGAGATATTTCCCATTTATTAAATAGCAACACTACAATTCTTGGTTAAGTAAATAATGATACAAATTTCTCAGAACAAGCTGTTAAAAATATTCAAATACTATATGAAACATAAAAATGCACACTTCTATATAAGTTAACCATAAGATATCAAGTAATTAATGTATGTATCACCTGATCCGCGATTTGTTAAGCTCATTAAAGACTCCGAATACCATGTATTGACTGTTTCCTAAGTTCTTTTCATGTACATTGTTTTTCCTATTAAGTGTCTTTTTCCATTGCATGATATAAAACTGTAAAATTATTTTAATTGAAATTATGAACAGATAATGACATTTGTCGAAGCAAAATCCCACAATGTATACGAGTCAATATCAAATTTCGTCTAAATTGCTGTCTTTCTAGAATTTTGCAATGAAAACTGTACAAAAAGCTGCATTTTACGGTGCCAACAGACAAAGATTGTTAAGTTCTTTGTAAATCATGTATACATTTGCTTCATAATACATTTGGAGTTGTTTCCCACCCATTTTATTACCCCTCATTGACCATAATTGGACTGTCCCTCATCAGTGTCGCTCATATACTCTGATTCATAATAGGTAGAAAATGCATTACAGCTACTAAAGTCTGCTGAGGTTTCATTGACTAAGGTCTTATTTACACAATAAAAGCATAACTTTAATTTCTCTTGTAACATTTGCTACTGATTTCGTTCAAAATTTAACTGTCCCCAGGATAAGCGTCACTCCTGTAACAAAGATGTACAAATGCAAAATAATAACTGATCCCCCAAGTCTTTTGAAAGTGATCTCCCTTAAAACACTTTATCAACTTCCTGTTGTACAAGTGGAAAAGGCGGCATTTTGAAAAACTTTGAAAGAAGATGCATCTGATGCCAGAAAAGCAAGTACATACTATGCATAATTTTTTATCGGGTCACATCTGTTACACTTTTATCTTTTTTTTTCAACAGATATTGTATTAATATGTTTGTGCAATTGATTCAGAAAAGTTGTGTATTTTGTATAAAAAGTGTTTACCCCAACTAGTGAGACTTCATGTGGTTTGAAATAGGTTTTTATCACAAATATATCACTCCCGTAACAGTCACTCCCGTAACATGTTTTTTTGTAACAGGAGTGACTACAATTGTTACAGGTGTGACTTTTTCGTCATTTTAGCAGATATTTATATTGTATAATGACAAACTTGTTGATGTTTTGTGCTATTTTAGCTGTTGGGATATCATTTTTATATTAAGTGTATGTTATCCTCAGCTATATGTGCATGGGATCCAGAGAACCAATAAATTGATTAATTACTGTTACAGGAGTGACTGTTACATGTTACAGTAATGACATTTCTTTGTTTACAAAAACATACTTGAAATGTATGTTAGATTAGAAGATGAAATAAGACTCCTACTAATTCTCTATAACTTTAACCATTTCATACATATTTTGCATTTTATCTTAAGTCATGGAACCAACCTTTGGTGAAATTTGTTACAGGTGTGACAGGGCATTGTTACAGGTGTGACTTGTCTATTCATTTTTCAGTTCATTTGCTTACCCTCATGTGGGGGTGTGTTTGCATATGGTTCAACTAAGAGAACAGCTGAATTAAGAGTCAGAATCATCATAGAGATGGTACTTCATGAAATAATGTACCTAGACAATGATTTCCTGTCACAAGGACTTGATGAGAAAAGAAGGGGTAATTACCTCGCAAACAATATGCACAATACTCAGAATAACTTTGAATGATAACTTAATAAAAACAATTTATGAAATAGAAGTTATGAAAATAAGGGCAAATGGAAACTTCATGGGTATTTGGCAAATGCATTCATTAGCAAGTGTACTGAAATTGTTTTTTTTTCTTCAGTTTATCCAAAGCTTAAGGATGACCAACTGTCTGAAGAAATTTGAACAGGTTAATTCTTCCAAAACAGGTCAGGTGCAGCAATGCCCCAGTCTTAATAATGTGGACAAGTACCAGAGATTATGTGGTAGAAAGTAATTGGGTTCCAATTCACTTCATTGTACTTCTGCCTGTGGAAGTACATGTAGACGAAACTAACAATAAAGTAGGGTGACAGGAATGTAAAACTGATGTGAGGTTTGAGACTGAGCTGTGAGGAGCCTACAAGCATTGGGACAGAGGAGAGTAAGAGTGAGGGGGCTGAGCTTAGTAATGTAATAGGGATTCGAGGAAAGTAAGAGTGTGGGGGCAAGGAGAAAAAGAGATAAGTAATATGGGGGAGGAAGGAATAATGGGGGAGAGGAGAAAAAGAGTGAGAGTGTGGGGGGTGGGGAGAGTAAAGGGCAACAGGACAGAAACATCAAAGGGACAAAGGAAATAAAGAAACAGGGGGACAAGGAGATTAAGAATGAGGTGGCAGAGGAATTAAAGTCAGGCAACCAAAGAGTTTGAAAAGAAAAGAAAGAGTCAGGGAACGAAGGTGAATAATAGTGAGTGGGTAAAGAAGAGGAAGAGTCAGGGGGCCGAGGTCAGTAAGAATCATGAGGTCAAGGAGAGTTAGAGTCAGGGGTCTGATATCAGTAAGAGTCAGGGGGCCGAGGTCAATAAGAGTCATGGGGCCGAGGTCAGTAAGGGTCATGAGGCCGATGTCAGTAAGACTCAGGGGACCGAGGAGAAAAAGAGTCAAGGGGCCAAGATCAGTAAGAGTCATGGGGCTGAGGTAAGAGTCATGGGACTGAGGAGAATGAGTCAGGGGGTCAAGGAGGCTAAGAGTCAGGGGATGGAAGTCAGTAAGAGTCATGGGGCCGAGGAGGCTAAGAGTCAGGGGGTGGAAGTCAGTAAGAGTCATGGGGCTGAGGAGAATAAGAGTCAGGGGGTGGAAGTCAGTAAGAGTCATGGGGCCGAGGAGGCTAAGAGTCAGGGGGTGGAAGTCAGTAAGAGTCATGGGACTGAGGAGAATAAGAGTCAGGGGGCCAAGGAGGCTAAGAGTCAGGGGGTGGAAGTCAGTAAGTCATGGGGCTGAGGAGAATAAGAGTCAGGGGGCCCAGGAGGCTAAGATGAACATACCAGAACCAGCACTCTGTGTTGGTAAGTATGTAGTTAAAAGATACAAGAATAGACTTTATCCAGGACTAGTGTTTGACTCTGGTGTTGATGATCTGTTTGTACAGTACATGTACCAGGTTGGTAGAAAGAATACCAGCTGCTTTTTTTGACCCCCAAAAATTGCATGACAGGTGCTGGTATGACTACAGTAACATATCCTTGATACTAGAGCAAGTTAAGATTCAGTCATCATCTTCTCATTACACAGTGAATGAAAGCCTCTGGCGATCCTTGTCTGAATTTCAGACTTCATAATTACTGATGACAGTTTCCATTTTATTTGATACTTGAACCCATTCTCTTTTGTAGTGGTCTAGTAAATACTTTGTGACTACATATACAGTAAACCCTCATCTAACCTGCATTGATTAAACCTGCTGCCTCGTTATACCCATAAAAATATTTTAACAAAATGTATAAAGCTCTGAAATGACTTATAAATAAGTATCTGAAACAGATACTTAAGACAGGTGAGCGCTTAAAACAGAAACATAGAAATGATATAAGAGTGCAGAAAACTCACAAGGAGCTGCCTGCACCTCTTGTTTCCTGCATTAAGTCTAATGTTAATGCTTTTTCAAAATTAGCCATATGAATCCTTTCATATTTGAACTCATTATAAACATATGTTCATAACAAAAACTGTCGGTGTAACAAGGGTTCACTGTTTATGTATAAGAACTCCAGACGCTGGCATGTGGATACTAACATAGGTTTGTTAAAACACTTGGATGTTAAGAATTTTAAGATGTTTGTCTTTCTGCTATTTAATTTACCTATTTGAACACAAAGGTGCAGATGTAAACCAATTTTATGCCGATCACCGATATAGCAGTTCTTTTTTAAAATTGCAAACAGTTTCTCACATATGTAAGACCTGATATTGGTTCCAGCCAATTTGTCTTTCTTGAAAAATATTGCCATTTTTTTCATAATTATAGATGCAAAGTTTTCAAAGCAGCTGTTTTGTATCCCAGCATACAATGTGTTTAACTATTTTAATGCTATATGAAAAATGAAGCCAGAGCCAGATTACAAAGGGAAAATGTTGCACAATGTTTAACATTGGTACCCTGTTCCTCAGCAACTGCATATCCGGGACCCGACTGCCAAAGTTAAACCTTGAAAAACATTTTCTCTTGTGCAAGCAGGTTCAAGAGCTTGGATCAACTTGTTGATTAACTCATTGTAAGCGCTGGTTTAAATCATTAAATGATGTCATTTGTACAATTTTCATCATTTAAAGTTCTGCTAAGAGTAATGAGATATTGCAATAACTGTTAAACTTTGAAGGTGACAGTGGTCATGGTTAAATATGTCACTTCTATAACATTTGGTCTTTCCTGTAACGAAATTGTGAGATACTGAAGTGTTTAAGAACCTTTCATTATATGAAACAACATTTTCTTATTCAGATGTAATCTTTAAATGCAATTGTTGACTTTACAACACCAAATGAACACCAAAAGATAACTTTCCTGATCAATTTGTCCTTTCTGTAACATTTTATGTCACTCATGTAACGAGTGTGTCCTACCTGTAACAACCACTATATTACAGAATAAAATTACAGAGTAATCACCATCTTAAACAAAAAATGTGGAAGTTTGACACATTGCCATTGTCCTAGGCACCACATAACATGAGAATGATGTATTTGCTTGTAAATATGTAATAGCTGAATATTTTACCTGCCAAAAAGCCTCAAAAATTCATTTGCAGTTGTAAAAATACATATAATTTACATTTTATGACTTTTTTTTTTATTTCTTGCATAATATCAGCAAATAATCATTACTTTAATATGCCAACAAAGAATTAATAAGATTTCTTAAATAGTAAGAGAATTAAGCTGGATATAAAAATTGTTACAGGAAGGACTCAACCACCGACACACTGCATTTCAAGCTAGTTTTTGTTTAAACTGTTGCTTATTTAGGTGGCATATTCAAGTTCCACACTCTGTTTGGTTCCTAAAGTTCATATAGTTAATGAAAGTTTGAATTGATAGCAGTCAGATTTTTACTTTTACTCAAATCAGATTTAGACGAAAATTGATAATGACTCATACATGACATTTCCACAAAGACAAAATCACAATTTTATACTGTACATAAATAAATTTACAATTACAGATCATTTTCGGGACGAAAAAGGTCGTTAAATAAAAATGAAATTTGATATGTTCTGTTATTTTTTGGTCACGGGAATGTTTGCTATATCTGGAGTCGTTCATTATATATACATGTACTGATGTACTGTTTTTCGAAAAGTGTTTTTTTTTTTTTTTTCAGTTTATGTCATTTTTGTTCTATTTAAAATTCTAAACCAAGAGTAGTTGTACTTTAAAGATTGCAAATCGTTACATACCCAAATTATCATTAAATACCTAACTAAAAGCAACAACGTTGTTATGTCTGATAAATAGACATCCTGAATTTACAAAAAAATATCATATTTATAACATGCTATTATCTGAGGACACGGGTTATTGAAACAGTCATCCTTACTTAAATATAAATAATTTTACATTAACCATGAACCATAATTTTCAGTGAGAGCAATCTCATGTAGAAACATTTTATTCAGGTGTGGAGGTCTCCTTGACGTTCACGGGCAGTACCTCGGCCTTTGTAGTTACATTCACTGACCGCTTTGAAACTGTGGCGCTGACGCTTCATTCAATCGCGATTGGATTAGGAGGCTTTACATACCCGTACCCCCTAAAGTATCTGCTCCGAGAATATGGACTTAATGGAACATTTCTTCTGATTGGTGCATTGATTTTGCACAATGTACTATTACTATATTTATTATTATTATTATTATTATTATATAGCTTTTATTATAGTGAGTGTTAAGATACATTCTGTATTAAAAAAAATAAAAACCGAAGATTTTCAAGTGAGGAGAAAAAAGATATTTCTAAAGAGAAGAAAAAAGAATTTATTTCCAAAGCTGATCAATGTGACGTAGATGAATCGGAAATATGTGTGAATAATTTTTAGTACAACAGATAATCAAATAATTAATAAGAGTATGACTTGACTTGACTTGACTATTTGGGTTTACCGTCGCTTCAACAGTATTTCAGTCATATAGCGACGTCCAGCTAATTACAGGTGGGGGAAGACCCCGAGTGCACGGAGGCATCCGAGTAGAACCACCGACCTACCGCAAGCCAGCTGGAAGGCTTCCTCACATGAAAATCCGAATGACTCTGCCGGGATTCGAACCCGCGCAGTGAGGGGCTGAGTGAGTGTTAAAGTCAGCGACTTTACCCTCTCGGCCACGGAGGCCCCTACTAAGAGTATGGGCGAAAACGGAGAAATATTACTTCAAAACAATGAAAGTAAGATAAATACGATTTTGAATAGCAACAGCTTAAGAAATGCCGAGGCGCCAATAGCAGACGCTGCTGATGATTCTTCTGTACCAATTCTTAACCGTGTTCTCAAAATTTCAAAAATCCCAGTTTGATCGATTGCAATAGGGTTATCGCTTGATTTTGCGGGATTAAATGGTTATCTAACTATTGTGCTCGACATAAAGGATTTACGTCAGATCAAGGTCTCGCGTCATTCTTTGTAATCAACTTCTGTTCAACTGTCACAAGGTTGGTACCTGGAATTGTGAAGCAAAAGAAAGGGGTCAGTTCGTTTGTTGCCCTAATCATTGAAATACTGTGTACATGTATTGGACAGACTTTGGTCTGGACATCAAGATCTTATGCTTTGATTATGGCTGGGGTATCTTTGCTTGGTATTGGTCTAGGAGGAATCACATCATCTGTGTACATTGTTTACAGTAAAATAGTCCCAGAAACAGAGTTCACTGTCGCGCTTGGGTTATTCCTCTCGATCGACGGTGTAATGACAATGTGTGCTGGTCCAGTTTTTTGGTAATAATATTGAATTTTTATTTTTCTACTTTCCGGAAAATAAAATAACATAATACCCCTTTTTATGATTGACTGGCATGGTAGATGGTCAAATTACTAATAAGCCGTGTTAACGCACGAAATGATTGATGAGGTAATCAAACCGAATTTATTTTTTTGTAAAACAATGTTTAAGACCTAGATTTAAATGTTTTAGTGATGATTAGATCTGCTGCCATTTGTAAAAAAAGATGTTATTAAAAGCAATTTTGCATTTACCAATTTTACTTTACATTTATTTCTCTAGCTGCACTGTGGGATTACTTTGGAAATTAAGACGTTGCAATTGCTGCCGCGATAATACTGTCATTTACTGGACTTGTTTTCGTTTCTGTCGCTGCCTGTGTTAGGAAATCCCAACACCGACAGTGTGTGTGCTGACTGGGAATTTATGAAAGAAACTACTTATATAATAATAAATAGGAGATTTTTTAGAATTCCATTAATATAAACAAATATCCATGTATCTTTTGTTATAACACGGCCAACATAAGAAGCCATAGCAATGTTGTTGTGAAGGATAACTCATGTAACATTGGAATCCCTTTCAATTTTCACGAGCTTACACATTGCTCAAATTAAAGACGAAGGAATTGCAAATATTCAATACATATGAGAAGCATATCACAATAAAAGAGGCGATTAATCATATTTATGACTGATCATAACATATCAGCATAGACGCACGAGAATAATTTTCCGGTTAGACCAAACCGGGAACTTATGAGAAGATTCTTGTCAGTACAGCAAACCAAGTAATTAGTTTGTATATTGATTACAGATTTTTCCAAAAAATGCAAGTGGTCATGGGTTTACATATGGGGTTAGTCTTTATTGTATGCTTAAAGACCACCGCACAGTGAGTTATAGTTAACTTGTTAATATGCTCACCTTGACTAAATTGATAGCTTTCACGAAGAGAGAGAGAGGGGGGTGGGGGGGGGGTAAGGGTTAACAAGAAGACTGACTGTTGCATTATAAAAATACCAATGCTATTGATTTGTGTAAGAATTATATATCGATAGTGGGTGAGGAGTAATGGGAAAGCAGGAAGGGGCGACAGAGAAGAGAGAGCGAGAGTGAGTATATAGCAAATGTTTAATCATGATTATCTAGACAAGTAACCGTTATGTCAACCGTCTTACTAGAGATAAAGATAAAATGTTTTCATTTTTCGTATATTTTCTTTAGCAAAATATATTTACTTCAATATCTAATGATGTAACGTGTTCTTATCAATATAATATATACAAATAGTAGGAATATATCACATTAATAAGCAGACATGGGGAGATAAGTCTCCTTATATATTTTGGTAAAAAATATGCATATTCTATTGATAACGTAAGTCGATTGTATAGATTCAATAAAAACAAAAGGAATTGAGGCCAGTCGACATTCAAAGTAGCAACAACAAATTTCATGAGCTAAAGCTCTTGTGATTTTCCGTAAATCTGTAAATCACTTATGCTGAGAACACTTTTCGGATCAATCTACATTAGTAATAATCCGTTTTTATCAGGCTAGGAAAATGTATATGCACGTTCGAAATATCCGATATTTTCAAGTTGTAAATTTTAAATAAAACCACCTCGCTTAAGCTCGCTTTATGTGTGTGTGTTTATTTAATATCTGGTTACTTTTGCTAATTAATTTCTACCTTCTCATTAAATAGGTCCTATTATAAAAAAAGACTGCTCAACTCAAAATTTTGAAGGCATATACTATTTTTAACAAGCTAGAAAGTATGCGTTAATTTTTATCCGATATGTAATTTTCTATTTCTTCGAAATTACTAAAATGTTATTAATTTGGGATTATTTCACTTAGGAAAATATTGCATCTAGATGTATTGCGATACTTTAGTCTGCTGGTTTCCTGACGTCCCGAGCTGGGTTTATTATTAGGTGTACTCGTACACTACTGTTAACATTTGTCTTACTTGAAAAATTACCTCTATTTAACAGGAATATTGTATTATTATAATCGTATTTATATGTGCAACTTGTGTACACAGTTTGTTACAAATGTTAGCTTTTTAGGACTAAATAAAGGGAAATAATTCTTATATACAATTTCATGACATTGACTGGATAACCTCTCTTAACACACACACACACACTCTCTCTCTCTCTCTCTCTCTCTCTCTCTTTCTCTTAACATATTGTTGTAGAGCCCGTTTGCGGTGAGCTCGACTTTATTGTCACAATGGCGGTTTTGGTGTATGTATGTATGTGCGTGCGTGCGTGCGTCCGCCTGGATTTGTCCGGGCTTTACCTTCATAATGGGTGGAAGAATTCTCAGATAATTCGGCACAAATGTCAAGCTCAGTGAGAAGGAGTGTCATGCACAAGAACCAGATTCATAGCTAAAAGGTCAGGGTCACAGATGGAGGTCAAATTCAAAACATGTACTTTTTGGCTTGTCCGGTTGAAATTTTATCATGGTTGAAGGTTAAAAATTTCACAAATTTTAGGATTTTCAAATAATTTGGCACAAATGTCAAGCTCAGAGAGACGGAATGTCATGCTTAAGAACCAGATTCGTAGCTCAAAGGTGAAGGTCACATTTAAAAGTCAAATTCAAAAAATGGTCTAAAACGGCTTATACAGACCATTACTCTTTCATAAGTGTGGGGGGGGGATCCTCAAAAATTTTACTCAAATGTCAAACTAAGTGAAATGTTGTGCCATACACAAGAACAGAATCGTAGTTCAGCTGAGGTCAAATGTAAAAAATGAGTACATTTTTGCATGTCCGTGCTGTTACTTCCCCATGGATTGAGGGATTCTCAAATAATATGACACAAATGTCAAGCTAAGTGAGAAGGTGTGTTGTGCACAATGTTCATTTTTACATAGAGGTCAAAGGTCAAGGATTTGATTTTCCAGGTTGTAACTTAGACATGGAATGCAGCATCTTCAAACAGCTTGGCAGTTATGTTAACCGCAATGAAGCGTAGTGTCGTGCAGAAGAGTTTGGACTCTAGCTCAAAGGTCGAGGTCACACTATGAGGTCAAATTTCGTGGAGTTGGACTTGATTTTCTGAACTGTAACTTAGACATGGATCACAGGGTGTTCAAATAACTTTGTAGTTCTGTTAACCTCAAGTAAACTAGAGTTAAGCACAAGAGTTTTGCCCCTAGCTCAAAGGTCAAGGTCACACCTAGAAGTAAGATGTCATTGAGTTGGATTTGCTTGTCTGGGCTGTAACTGTAACATGGATTTTTAAATAACTTAGCACTAATGTTGACCTCAATTAGATAGAGTGTCAGGCGCAAGAGTTAGGTACGCAGCTCCAAGGTCATGGTCGCACATAGAGATTAAAGGACATTTGCTTGTCTAGGCGGTAACTTAGACGTTGATGTCAGGATTTCCAAATAAACTTTTATATATAAATAAACAGTTATGTTTACCTCAATTGGACAGATTGTCATGTACAAGAGTTGTGACTCTAGCTCATAGGTCAAGGTCATACATAAAGATAAAAGGTCATTTGCTTGTCAGTAACCTAGACATTGATTGAAGAATTTTCAAATAAATTAGCAGTAATGTTTCCCTAAAGGATCAGAAGTGTTTAGCACAAGAGTTGGGTCCATAGCTCAAGGTCAAGGTCATACTAAGAAGTTAAGGTCATCACACTGGTTTGCATTTTGGGCTGTTCTTTTTCTGGATCAGAGGATTCTCAAATGATTCGGCAGTAAGTTTTGCCTCAATGAGATGATGTATCACACGAAAGTTGGGTCGCTAGCTCCATGGTCAGGGTCACATTAGAGGTGAAAGGGGCACCTTAGGCCGCGGGCTCGACATTTTGCCCTTAAGGATCTAGTTTTTGTTTTAGTTGTTGTTTTGTTCGCATGAACAACTGTGAACTCCATGAGTAGTAATACAATGTAGGAGTCTTCGTTCACATTTGTGCTATACATTATACAGCACTGATCCTGGTAGCTGGTGGTTAGAGCGTCAGCCCCGGCATCGGAAGGTTAAACATAGCTAAGTCGTAAAATATGGTACTGGTATAGCTCCCTTGCTTGGCGCTCAGCATATAAGGGTAGTTCCAGGACTTGTTGGCTCGGTGTCAGGATAATATGAATAGGTGTAGTGTCATGCCTATGTCTTACGGCGTGATACTGAAGTGTGGCAATACTATATCTCTCTCAAATAGTCATCGTGTCCAAATGCCTCAGAAATCCAACGATTCGCCGAGTTCTGTACTGTTTTGAAATATCATCCATTGAAAGCCTTCTTTTTACATATGCTGATAGCCCCTTTTGGTTGTCATTGGACGATATATTCAATTCGAAGCCCTTTATTTCCCGATTTTCTTTCATATAAAATAATAGATAAAATAAAGACAAATCCTGGACTGATTAGGTATGATCATACACGTCTATCAAGTATCAGACGAATCTAACATTTATGCGTGTAAGGTAGAGTATGTTTAAACATAAATGGTTTATAATTCTTTAAACTCATATTTGTATGTAAGTAGATATATTTCACGATACACACAAATTTATTCACCTAAGATATCGACTATTTCGTACCCTGTAGGATCGAGACTCGAAACTATGAAAGAAACAGCGTAGATACAGGAACTCACTGTAGCAACTATAAAGCAGATACAATAGCTTTTTTAAAACCTGTTTCCTTAAATCACAGCTCGATACAGAAAAGCTTCCACGTGTCATTCTTTACTGATGCATTAACAGCGATTGAAACCAGAACGCCTAGCCAAAACACTGTAACAGCTAAGGATGCCCTTTATTTGGACTAACTGCCAGACATTATTGTAAAACAAGGAACATAGACGGAACAGCCCAGGAAAAGCTAACTACGATAAAGATAATAATGAGGCGACCTCAGCCTAGCATCTCCCCAGTAGCCATGATCAAGATATCATGGTAAGGCTCCGATCAGGGCCCAATCGCCTGAAAGCACATATCAAAGAGACTCCTTTGGACCAAAACCTCAATAGGCAGTTGAGGGTTTGGAAGGGACAGCTAAGTTCATTTTGCAACTGGAAAGACTGTGTAGAGCCTATGCAAAGAAGATAGCGAACTTCCGATAAGGCAACGTGTGTTTTGATTCTGACTACGGTCAGCCTGCGATCAATTAAAAATAAAAGAGTGGCTAGATTTTCATCGATTCATCTTGAAAATGAAATATATAGATAGCAAGTGTTGTTATCTATCAAAGGACTTGGTTCACTAAGTGGTTAAAATGGCCTAAGCTCAGACCTGAATGAATTTTTGGACAAAAAAAAGCAACACTAGACTTATATTAAAAATGATTTTTTCATTCACATAAAACATACTTTTGTCACCATGGCAACAATGTTTTGGTTACGTCTGCGAATTTTCCCTATTGTAATTTTGTTTTGAGTGGTCAGATTTAAAATAATTTTTTAAAAATACCTACTTTGGTGTAAAAGATTGTCACGTAAAAAACTGATGGGTTATTCAAGGTCAAGGTCATAAGTGAAGGTCATGATTATCAAAAATATGCAAAAATCAGACTTTCCGGTGATAATTTAATTATGGGTTACTAAGGTGTTACCCAATTTAAACAAAAATATGTAAAAATGTTCACAATAATGTGAAAGTACGTCAAGTAAAAATTGATGGGTTATTCAATGTCAATGTCACCAGTGATGGTCAAAATTGTAATTTTTTTGATCTTCTGGGTTGTAGTTTAGTTTAGGGTTTTCTAATTTTACCATAATTTAAATTAATATTCCTGTTCAATATGATGTAACTGTTTGTCACGTAAATGAAATGATGGATACGTCAAGGTTAGGGTCATTTTTCAAAGTCATAGTGTTCAAAATATCTTAACTGTTTATTGTGTGAAAAATAACTTTGCAATTGTTGCTGGCTTTTAAGGATAAATTACATATTTAGCAATTAGATCTCCTTTTTCAAAATGTTTCAAAAGCTTGTCCATCTGAATTAGTCTTTTTAGCTGATTTGTTTAATAACCCCTTATGAACGAATACATATATGACCATAATTTTGATTTCAACAACATCTCTTACATAAACTCTCAGGTCAAAAAAAAGTATAGTTTCGTTTATGGTCTTCAGTCAGGAAAAAAGAGCGTCGGTAGGTAGGGATATAATAAAAGTAATGTGTCTGTGAAGTCTCATCAAATAAAAAAAATCTGAGTGCCACAAATTGCAAATTAAAAAAAAAACGTCGGTTGGTAGGTATGTAATGAAAGTAATGTGTCTATGAAGTCTTATCAAATTAAAAACAAAAAAATCTGAGTGCCACAAATTGAAAATTCAGACCCAATGAGTTTCGAACCATTACTCTTACTCAAAGAGTTTTGTCAATATGCGCTACACATGTCCTTTTGATAGACAGAAGGTTTTAAAGATTCATCTAGTAATAATTATTATAAACCGACTTTGAAAAAGAGTTCATATGAAATGACAAATGTCAGATTCGGTATTTTCACAATTTCATATGCAGATACTATAAACATGCAGGTACTATAAATGGGGACGGGGGATAAATATTCACTCAAGTCTGTGTTTAAACAAACTGATATGAATATTTGAAGAAAAAAAACATATATGCAGGATAACATCATCCTATCATTCCCATAGCTGTATGAAAAAATAATGAGACTGTCAAGTTTCTACCCATAATCCGATGGTTAGAAAATAGGTGTACATTTCACTTATATTTAGAGTATTCTGCCTTTTATAGTGTTATATGTGGACAGACCAATTCAAATATTTAGTCTTCAACTGTATTGGATTTTTCTTGGTATCACAATAATAAGTATCAATAAATTAGGCAGCATTATGTAAATATTCAACTATTCCCCCTATTATTTTTTTATCGGTGTTGTTTTTGAATTTACCTCGCTGCCACCGTATTAAAATCATATAGCGACATCTAGCTCTTACATGTGTAGGAAGATCCCAATCACACAATAGCACCAGAATAAAACCACGGACCAACTATAAATCAGCTGTGGAAGGTTTCCTCGCAGGTAATATCCACTTGACTCTGACTGGATTCGAACCAGCGGCTTTGAAATCCTGAGTGGCATTAAGTCACCAACTTCACCTGATAGGCCACATAGACCCCTGGTACTGGTGTATCGCATTTGTCGGATGCTCAGCATGTTGCTCATCATGTAAGTGTAGTTCAACGGTTGGCCCATTGTCGGATACTCACGGCTGCCTATTTAATTTTACTTTGTCAGCTATGTATGGAGGGTAATGGATAAATCCCTCGTGGGTTTTCAATGCTGGGTGTGGTATCGATCATAGTACATGTCTGTGGCATGATATCACAATAAGACATCAACCACCTGTCTCACCACAGAACCCTGAAATTCAGTAAAAAAAAAAAAAAAAAACCTTAAAAATTTATATATAGAACTCAAAGGACATTGTTTTGGTCTGAATATCAGGGTCCTGTGATCTTACGTAGATATTATGATTGAAATACTATTGGTTGAGCCGTAACCCACACCACAGCAACCTGATATTCAGTCAAAAAGAATAAAAGACCTTTAAAAAATCTACCCCTCTATATACAAATAAACTGTGATGTCACGTCATGGCTACTACGACATAAGAAATAAGCTGTAGAGTTGTGTTTTTCAGTGGTATAAAACATTACTGGTAAGAATATATTTTGAAAGATAATTACCCCTTTAATTGTCTAGACCAGAAATATCCATTGTTAATCTGTTCCAACAATCATTCCTGTATTGGAGAGATGGGTGGGGTATGGGTGGCATTGCATTCCTGGTGTTTATTTATATATAGCGAGGACGTTTTTTTTTCATACTTATTTTACTGAATATCGTTTTCCTGTGCCCACACAAACAGCATTTACAACATGTTTTGCGTACATCTTGTGTTCTAGTTGTACTTGTTTATTTTAGCTAATTATAATGTTTTTAATGTCTTTAAAAAAGATTCAAATGAGTTTTGTACTCAATCTACCACCAGAGTCATAGACCAACTACTCGGTCTAAAACAAAATACCACTACACAACAGGTTCATTCAGAATGTCACAGACTTTACACAAAAGGGTTAACATGGATGTACACTAATTATTTAGAGGAGAACATTGTGTAATATTCAGCGAGCATATGCATATTTCAACCTTCGAAAGATATTTAAAGGGATATTTTTTTTACTAGTGCCATACTATCAATGAAGTAAAAAGAGTAGATCTACCGTGGTATACAACATTTTTCATTTGATAATTCCACTATTTTGGTCAGGTGTAGATAGTGTCTTTTATCATTCTAGGCGCGAAGTAGAAGTTTAGTGTTTGTTTTCACATTGATGTTAGAGTTTCAAGCTATTTCCTTTTGGAAATAATCAGATGAGTGAGAGGTGAAATGTCATCAACGACTCAAATAAACTGCCGTGTAAACTATAAAAATCAATGCTATCTACCCAACTTTTGTAAATACACATCGAAAATAAATTTGAGTACACAATGAACACGCCCTTATGTGTCGATTTATACAATGAATATATACACACCTAATCTTTGAAAATATGCGATGCTTTCGTGAAGCTATTATATATATTGAATCATATCCTCGGTACGTAACGCTTCTTTTCAGTATAAAAATATAAAAAGGAATTTAATTATGAGAAGCATACTTACGTAAATATTAAAAAGAAAGCATGTACGTAAGTCATGAAAAATAATTTGGTTAAATATCAACAGCGCAATCGGCAAAATAATTTATTATCCGTGCATTTTGATCATTTGATGAAACGGTGTATAGGCAAAATTATGCTCTGCTGTTTCGACCGTTTTGTCATCGATTACCATGTTTCTATGATCTTACATAAGCTAAATATGTCGAAATATTCAGAGAAACATTTAAAATAAAATGATAATGTTTACGTAATAAAGATGGGCGAAAATAAAATCGTTAAAGTACATTTGTATCACTATTTTTATAAACCGGTGAAGATATAAAGCATAGAGCCGTTACGCGTCTGATTATATTTTGTTGCAATTCATATTGGCCGCATGCTTCGACAGACAATATATTTTTACAGAATAAAGGTTAATCATTTAGGAATGCGTATGGAAAGTGTCTTGTTTGTCGCAGCATGCAGCCACACTGAATTTATCGTATCAAAACATGACATGTACAAAACGCTTGTAAATTACGTTTCAAAGGATTTCAACAGGTATTTTCAATCAAATTTTTTTTTCAACCTGACAAATTATAAATACTGATTATATCCGTTTTCGATGATTTAAATTTTGTTTTATATGTTAAAGATTGAAATAGACTTCTGAATAACATTTTAATTTTCCCGAAAATTTTGGGCCATTTTTATCAATTAGTGAACATAATCCTTTAACTGATTTAGTCTTAATGTTTACCGTTTGAAAATATCTCTCTTATAAAAGCAGCATTTATTTTTGTTGTCATACTTTTATCAATTATATCTTTTAAACAGCTGGCAGACGTTGTGGCGTTTAAAGCAGTCATGAATATCTGACCATGATTGCGATATCGAATATTTAATTCATACCGTATATTTGTTGCATCAATGTATTTGCTTAATTTTCAATAGGTAAAACGTGTTGCATATAAAGTGTATCTATTTGTACGCTTAGGCAATAACTTTGGGTTAATTTTGTTTACTCGATTTAAATATCTGGTGGGAAGGCTAGATCGATAGGTAAGTTGATGTTTTCTTTTGGTCTAATATTGAAGATATAGATATTGAGGGCGCCGTGGTCCAGTGGTAACATATCGGATTACGGATCCGAAGATTATGGGTTCGAACCCTGTTGGAGGCAAGAATTCTTCACGATCTTTCCAGGCGCAAAGTACTGGTCAAACCCAGGAACCGTCGAGAGGGACTAGTATAAGTTATAAGAACTTGTTTCCTAATCGACGTAAAATAAATAAATTTAAATAAAAAGATATAGATACATTAATGAAAATAACATGGTTTAAGGATATCCAAGCATATGTGCACTTAACAATTATTATACATATGATTTAAATTGCATTTTAATGAAAATGATTGAAACAGAAATAGGAACAGAAAATACGCTATGCATTGTAGACATGTCTTGATTTAAGATAAATCGTTTTAGCTATCAACCCGCTTGTCAAGAGGTTTTAGGTTCCGGCCGCGTAATTAAGACAATTGTACTGATAGTCACCTGTTTGCTGCTCAGTGTTATGTAATCAAATGTGCAATATAGTTTTCATTTTTAAAGTATGTAGAATGACATTCTGCTGAAGTATGGACCATATCCAGTTCTATCTATTTTCGGTATTGAATTATAAAAAGTATTTATAATTTTACAATGCTACCAATACTGTTTGAAAAAATGAGGGTTATGTAGTTAATTTTTGTATTTTTGCAATTATCGGAAAGATCGTCTACCCGTCTGCGACTATTTTGCGAAACGTTGGTGATATGTTGCCGATAGACATACGACTATTGCTCGATAGTTAATATCAGAGAAGGGGTATATACCAACGTCTTGAAAGAATTCTCTATATAATCTTTCGAAAGCTGTCAAAGTCTTCTTCCACTTGCACCAGGACACTCTGTGTTTAATGATGCAAAAACATGAAGAAGAAAAAGCTGATGCTGTAATCGCGTCTTTTATCTATCATATATAAAGGAGGATAAGAAGAATTGAGTGCGACCATGGATAGCGAGAACGCCGGATTTCTAGCATGTTTCCCCTACAACACTTAGTTGGCTGGTCGGCGACAGGCAGCGACTAAAAAAATCGACTGCTTGCGATTGACTAATCTTCGACCGATTAATACCACTTTGTGACCGCGCTGAAACCTTGCTAGGATCAAAAGAAATCGCATTGGAATCACTTGTTGCTAGCGCAACAGCCTTGCGCTCTTTTACGGTGTTCTTCGGAATTTGACATATCAGCTTTGATGCAAACCAGTCGCAAGGCAGGTGTGACCAGCGTGTCAGTTGAAGTCCCATTATTCTTTCAAGAACAGTTTACATATTCTTCGGACAGAAAAGCGAGTGTGTGCTACATATTTGTTACGAGATGCGACTAGTACATATTCGTTGAAGATAACTTTACTACAATTCAGAAATGAAAAATAATCTTTACTTAAGATAATTCAATTGGTTAAAGAAATAAATAATTTGCATATTCCGCGTATCTTCGTCATTTTTCTAACATTTCCATTGAGATTCCGTATGTTTCCGTTAAAGAAAGACGAATGCATGAATTGATGCATAGAAGATATTTTAATTGTAATTCGACCACATTTTTTTAAATTCAAATATATTCCGATTACAAACTGTCTTCGGGATTACTTGACAACGCATAAGGTAAACAATGAGAGTATTTTGACATCCGTCTGATTACTTAATTGCGTCAGTTGATCAACATTTTAAATGCGTACTACTGTTATTTTACAGCAGATTTTTGCATATCATGTATTGAGTTTGTAAGTCTAATATGCGTCAAATCTAAGAACATTCACACGGTATACTTCATAGCTGCAAGAAAACATTTTAGAAAAGTCCAAAGAGTAGCCTCACTATAGAGGAAGACATCCCTAAATCATATATAACGGACAACTTTAATGTGTCACTACCGAATAATCAAACACATGTCATCCTCCCTCTCGGTGCAGACATCAGCCATTCGGCCAAAGATACCCGTGATTTAATCTGTCATGCAATCACGTGACTGCCGCGAGTAAATACCTCTAAGCAACTGCAACTTCATATGGTTTAATTAAATTTTTCAATTAGTGAAGTCAGCAGGTATCTATCTGCTGCGCATATCTTGCATCCTGTTAATTGATACATTTTATGATTGCAAACTGTACGTTTATAGACGTTTAAGCTATTCTATATGCACAGTTAATTAAGCTAAAAAGAATACTTGGTAAAGTCGCTGAATTTAAACACTCACTCAACCCTTCACCGCGTGTATTCGAATCCCTGCAGGGTCATTCAGATTTTCATGTGAGGAAGCCTTCGAAGCGACTGTAAACTCAAAAAGTCAAGTCAAAATGAATACTGTTGAGATATGGCATGGATAATCTTGTCATCGCATGGATAACTGACAAAATAACTTTTCTATTTAAGTAGAACATGTGTATTAAATCCTTTTATTGTATCCTTCATCTTAAGTAAAGGCAATTTCAACTCATGTAATTAGCCTGAGATAGGTACACGCGCGTATGTGTTTGGAAGATAACGTCTCTGATTTTTATCTTATCTTTGTGTTCATCTAAATATTACATGTTTTTGATGTTTAAAGACGAACAAACTTTTTCATCATTGCTAATGCTTGATTTCTTTCTTTATAAAATGGGGGATTCGACTTTAATTTTAGTAGATTGAAAAACAACACGAGCTTGTGTTGCTTTTGAAGTGTTTTCAAGATGTTAATGTTGATATATCAAGAAAAAGATAACATTCTTGTTTCATATTTGCTTATTACTTCAGTCGAAGAGGTTAGTGCCTGTGAGGTTGATATCAGTGACCTTCAAACGTTTTACAGGTAGGTTAATTCAATAGGTAGAGATGCACATAACATGTGTGTGACAGACACATATATATATACTAAGTGAAGGGCACAATAAAGATAATTGTTTATGGTAAAAACTCAGTACGCATGAAATGGAATATCATTTCAGTCTAAATATAAGAAATTAGAAAATTATGCCCTCCATTTAATTTACGTGTAGATGTGCGCATCATGACATTTAAGTTACTGAACATGCATAAAAAATGCACTTTGTAGATTCTAAGTAATGCTGTTCAAATCAGACAGTAATAAGTTCAACTATATCGATGTGTTAAGTAAACTATTACAAAATACATTGTCAATTGATATTTCGAAGTGTGAAATGAAGAGCGGACAAATTATGAAAGGGAAAATATTGTTCTAAAACTAAACAAAATAAAATGTCATTGTCGGTCGTTAGTAGCAGTTCCCTCTGTCCTCTCAATGTTTCTTTACCAATACAAAAATCATGATTGAAAGTATGCATACCCATGATGTGTTTTGTTTCTGTTATGATCATACGATTTTCATATAAATATTCATTGGCGCCTTCATTGTATTTGAATTTCGATGGACCATTGAAATGCATGAAATATGTAAGTTCACTAATTTGTGACATCCTTTTTTCATATTTTTGTAGGAACTTGTGTCGCTAACTACATGGTTAAATTCTATTGCAATCCATTTAAAGCATAAACTTTGCTACATTGAAAACCTTTTAGAAACTCATCAGAGGAAGTAATCCTGATAGGTTAAAATGAAAATAAGGTAAGTTTAGTTTAATTACAAGTTTTAATTAAAATGAAAATTGAATTCTAGCAGGATAAGCTGAAAGAAATAAGCATGCATCAATCAATTCAGAAATATGCACTTATAGGTTGAGACAGAATGTTACTCCATTTAACCTATATAAGTACTGTGGCAATTTCGACCTGTTTGGTGCACGTTGGTTTTACTTTAAGGCCCACTAAAGACATACCATTATTTAAATAAATTAAGTATAATTAAATCTTTTTTGAAACCAATCAATTCCCTTTTCGTAGGTGTAATAAAAACTTTAAGGATAATATGAATCTCCTAATATAAAATCTGGACATGTTTAAGTTCAGAGAGGAGCAGGAGAGTTAGCCACCACATTAACGAAAGCAGGAGAGTATGCCACGCAATCACGAAATACAGTGTGTTGCCGTTTGTTGTGATACCTATGTGTCTCACAGGGTCAAAAGTATATCAAGGAAGAAAGGGAGCTTGGCTTTGTTCCGATATATTCTTTCGAATGAATGTAATCTTATGTCGATTTGGAAAATAATTCTTACAACTTATACTAATTCATCTCAAATGAATGTGGCTCTAGTTCAAGCCACATTATTTTAAAATACCACTAGAAAATTTCAAAATTGTTAAAAACAATTAGTCTCTCAAAAAAAATGAATAAATTTAGTACTATTTCAAAAGTTTTTGATTTTTTTGTTTCAGACACCACAAAATCCTTGTCCTGATTGTCGGAATGTTGGTGTCTTGTATGAACTTCGGCATAGTCTTCCAGCTAGGTGCACTATACCTGGCCATGCTGGATACATATGGGGACTCCAGGGCTGTCACAGCCTCCGTACAGGCAGTGTGTATGGGCGTCACCCTCTGTTTTGGTAAAACAGCTATAGCAATAAATTCATTCACGACATTATGAATATATATCAAAATGAATATTTTCCTAAAATCGTACTTAATACTAACTCAATTTGAGTCAAAGAATAGCATCATGTCCTGTCCATTTCGCGAGATTTTCATTAAGAAGTTAGGCAATGGTATTTTCCGTTATATTATGGATATCAACTGATAACTGCTGATTGATAAGCTCAGCTCTCACCCATCCACCCACCCCGAAAAAATATGTATTTATAAATATTCCTCTTTTTGCTTTCAGGTATAATTTCGGGCTTACTTATTGCGAGGTTTGGGCATGCAAAACCGTCCCTTGCTGGAGCTGTGTTGTTACCTTGCGGGTTTATTTTCTCCGTTTTTGCGAGGTCCATTCCCGTTTTGTGTATACTGATTGGGTTAATATCTGGTAGGTAATTGTGAAAACAATATGTAATGTAATGTACGGGAAAATGCACTTATAATGGACTTACCGAATTATTTTTAAGGTTTCTTTAAGTAGTGGAACCTGATGCATGAATTCTGAGTTTCTGGTTTCTTTATTTTTTTCTATACATTTTGCGAAATCATTTTATGCGATATAAGAAATTTCTAACAACAGATTCTAAACATTTAATGATCAAACCCTTTATTGAAATGATTTTGTAAATTATGTGGGATATACGTAAAAAAACTGCTATAAAATCATGAAATTTCCATCTTATTTCTGATGAATTGAATTATCTTATACCTATTGCATCAAAAGAAAATAAAAGAAAACTTGATTAAATGTAATATTATACATTTATGTAGAAAAACCTTCATATTCCGGGAATGTTTGTATACCCTGAGTCGTTCGATATGCATACATGTACTGATGTTCTGTTTTTCGTAAAAATTTTTTTTTTTTTTTTTCATTTTTTTTTTTTCATTTTTGTTTTATATGAAATTCTAAAAGAGAGTGGTTCTGCATTAAACATTGCAAATCGTTACATTCCCAAATTATCATATATACGTTAATACGTGTTGTTATGTCTGATGAATGGACATTCTATAGTTACAACATTATCATATTTATATACATGCTATATCTGAGGACACAGGCTTTTGAAACAGTCATTCTTACTGAAGTATAAATAATTATTACATTAGCCATAAACCATAACTTTCAGTAAGAGCAATCTTATGTAGAAACATTTTATTCAGGTGTGGGGGTCTCCTTGACGTTCATGGGCAGTGCCTCAGCCTTTGGAGTTACATTCACTGGCCGATTTAAAACTGTGGCGATGACGCTTCATTCAGCCGCAATGGGAATAGGAGGCTTTATATATCCGTACCTCCTTAAGTATCTGCTCCGAGAATATGGACTTAATGGCACATTTCTTCTCACTGGTGCATTGCTTTTGCACAATATACCTTTTGCTATTGTTATCTCGGGTGTTAAGATACATTCTGTGTTAAAGAACAAAAATAACGAACAGAGATTGTCAAGTGATGAGAAAAAATATATTAATAAAGTGAAGAAAAAAGATTTGATTTTCAAAGCTGATCAATGTGACGCAGAGATTAGTACAACAGATGATCAAAGAATTAACAAAAATAACGCAAAAGCGGAGAAATTACTTCAACTCAAGGAAAGTAACATGAATAAGATTTTGGATAGCAACATCTTACGAAATGTCGAGGAGTCAATAGAAGACGCTCATGATGAATCATCTGTACCATTCCGTAACCGTGTTCTCAAAATTTTGAACATCCCAGTTTTATTGATTGCAATAGGTTTATCGCTTGTTTTTGCGGGATTAAACAGTTTTGTAACTATTGTGCTCGATATATTTGTATGGAAAGGATTTTCGTTAGACCAAGGACTCGCGTCATTCTTTGTACTCAACTCCTGCTCTACTGTCGCAAGGTTGGTACCTGGCATTGTGAAGCAAAAGAAAGGGGTCAGTTCGTTTGTTGCCACAATCGTTGCAATAGTGTGTACATGTCTTGGACAGACATTGGTCTGGACAGCAACATCTTATGCTTTGATGATGGTTGGGGTATCTTTGCTTGATATTGGTATGGGAGGAATGACATCATCTGTGTACATTGTTTACAGTAAAATAGTCCCAGAAACAGAGTTCACTGTCACGCTTGGGTTATTCCTCACGATGGACGGTATAATGACAATGTGTGCTGGTCCAGCTTTTGGTAATAATATTGAATTTTTATTTTTCTACTTTCCGGAAAAGTCACAATATCCCTTGTTATCATTGACTAGCATTGTAGAGGGTCAAATTACTAATAAGCCATTATAACGTACGAAATGACTGATAATGTAATCAAACTTTATTTCCTTTTGTGTAAAAAAATAAAACAAAATGTTTAAAACCTTGATTTTTATATCTTAGTGATGATTCGATCTGTTGCTAATTGTAAAACAAGATGTAACTCAAAGCACAATTTTGCATTTACAAATGTTACATTATATTTCTTTTTCTATCTCTAGCTGCACTGCGGGATTATTTTGGAAATTACCACGTTGCAATGGCTGCTGCGATAATACTGTCATTTATCGGACTTGTGCTCGTTTCTGTCGCTGCCTGTGTGAGGAAATCCCAACTCAGATCAACGCCGACAGTGTGTTTGCTGAGGGGGTGATTATCAAAGAAACTACGAATATAATAATAAATAGGAGATTGTTTAGAATTCCATTAATAAATACAAATATTCCTTGTATCTTATGTTATGTCACGACCAAAATAAGAAGCCATAGTTTAAAAGTTAATAGCTCAAAGACTGGCTCGAGCAATACTGCTGTTCAGAAGGATAACTCATGTAACATTGGAATCCCTTTCCATTTTTACCGGCTTTCTCTGTGCTCAATACTGGTTCAAATTTAAGACGAAGACAAAGAAAATATTCAATATATAGAAGAAGCATAAAACACTACTAGATCCGAAAGACACACGAGGAGGGGGTTGGGTGTTTGCAAGAAGATAGATTATTGCATTATAAAACTATCAATGCTGTTGATTTGCGTGAAAATTATTATATAAGGGGCGTAAGAGAGAGAGAGAGAGAGAGAGAGAGAGGAAGCTAGAGTGAGTATATAGCAACTGATTAATTATGATTGTTTAGACAAGTAACCGTTATGTCAACCGTCTTACTAGAGATAAAGATGGAAATGATTTCATTTTTAAATCGTATATTTTTATTTAGCAAAATGTATTTACTTCAATACGTAATGATGTAACGTGCTCTTATTAATATTATATATATGTGTGTGTTCACCTCAGTCTAGGCATCTTACATGCATTTAAAAAATGATTAAAAAATGGCAGTTGTGGTCTGAACAAATTAAATTTTCCAACCAAGTGTTTCATAAACCAGATCACAATCAGGAAGGGAAGGCATGTTGTGGGGGTGCAGAGGAGAATGAGAAACCCTAGAAGTAATATTGAGATACTTTTTAGTTTCCCGGCCACATACTTATTCGGAATATCGCTGACAATTACTGCCAAACCATTCCAAAACTTGCTTTTACTTCTATTCTAGGTAGCCGTCCTTTTTTGGCAGATTTAGGAATATATCAAATGAATAAGCAGACATGGGTAGATAAGTTTTCTATGTTTTATATATTTCGGTAGAAAAATGTATATTCTACTGATTACGTAAGTCGATTGTATAGATTTAATAAAATGAAAAAAAAAAGAGTTGAAGCGAGTCGACATCCAATATAGCGTCCACAGATTTCATGAGCTTAAGCTTTCGTGATTTTCCGTAAATCTGTGAATCACTAATGCTGAGAACACTTTTCGGATCAATCTAAAATAGTAATAATCCGTTTTTATCAGGCTAGGAAAATGTAAAGACACGTTCGAAATATCGGAAAAATTTCAAGTTGTAAATTTTAAATGAAACAACCTCGATTAAATTAGCTTTATGTGTGTGTGTGTTTATTTAATATCTGTTTAGCTTTGCTAATTGATTAATGTCTACCTCCTCATTAAATAGGTCCTATTATAATACAATTAGTATCATAAAAAATCTGCTCAACTCAAAATTTTGAAAAGCTAGAAAGTATGCGTTGATTTTTTTTCCGATATATAATTTTCTATTTCTTTGAAATTTCAAAAATGTTATTATTTATTTTTTTATTTTTATTTTTTTTTGTTGAGGAAAATATTGTATCTAGATGTATTGCAATACGTAAGTCTGCTGGTTTATTGTCTTTCCGAGCTGGGTTTATTATTACATGTACTCGTACGTACACTACTGTTAACATGTCTTCCTTGAAAAATTTCCCCTATTTAAGAGGCTGTATTGATATATGAAAAATATATATATATATATATATATAGTGGAATGGAAGTTATACTGTTAAAAACATTACCAGGAATATTGTATCATTATAATCGTATTTGTATACCTAATGTTCATAATTTGTTGCAAATGTTAGATTTTTAGGACTTAATAAAGGGAAACATATTTCTTGTATATCATTTCATGGCATTGACTGGGTAACCTCTCTTACTTCTCTCTCTCTCTCTTAACAATTTGTTTCTGTTTTTGTAGTTGTTTTGTTCGCATGGACTACCGGGAACTCCATAAGTAGTTGTACAGTGTAGGAGTCTCGTTCAAATTTGTGCTATACATTATACAGCACCGATCCTGGTAGTTGGTGGTTAGAGCTCCCCTAACCCCGGAATCGGGAGGTTGTACATAGCTAGGTCGTAAAATATGGTACTGGTATAGCTCCTTTGCTTGGCGCTCAGCATAGAAGGGTAGTTCCTGGACTGTTTAGCTCGGTGTCAGGATAATGTGAATAGGTGTGGTATCATGCATATGTCTTTCGGCCAGATACTGCAGTGTGACAACAATATATCTGTCTTAAGTAGATGTCGTGTCCAAACGCCTCAGTACGAACGATTCGCCGAAGTTTCTGTACTGTTTTGATTTATATTCAATTCAAATCCCTTTATTTCCCGAGTTTCGTTCATATAAAATAATAGAAAAAACAAAGACAAATCCCGGATTAATTAGGTATGATCATATATCAAATATCAGACGAATCTAACATTTATGCGTGTAAGGCAGAGTACGTTTAAACATAAATGGTTTATAATTATTTAAACTCCTATTTATATATAAATTGCACAATACACAACTTTATTTACCTAAGATATAGACTTAGTACAATTTAGTCGCTCGACCTTGTAGGTTCGAGACGAAGTGTTTTTTTTTTATTATATATACATTCTAAAACAAAATTATCATTTAAACATATCTAAAGAGCAATTGAGTTGTTATGTTTGATAAATGGACGTCCTGTATTTAACACAAAAAAACATTTATATACATGCTATTATCTGAGGACACGGGTTTTCGAAACAGTCATCCTTACTGAAGTATAAAAATTATTACATAAGTCATGAACCATAATATTCAGTGAGAGCATTGTATGTAGAAACTTTTTATTCAAGTGTTAGGGTCTCCTTGACGTTCATAGGCAGTGCCTCAGCCCTTGTAGTTACATTCACTGGCCGCTTAAAAACCGTGACGCTAACGCTTCGTTCAGCCGCGATTAGAATAGGAAGCTTTACATTCTCCTAAAGTATCTTCTCCGAGGATATGGACTTAATGGCACATTTCTTCTCACTGGTGCATTGCTTTTGCACAATATACCTTTTGCTATTATTATAGCGGGTGTTAAGATACATTCTGTAATAAAGAGCAAAAGTAAAAAACGCCTATAAAGTGAAGAAAAAAGAAAGAATCAATTTTCAAAGCTGATTCATGTGACGCAGATGAATCTGAAATACGAGTAAATAATTTGATAATAAAAGAGATGAGTACAACAGATGATCGAAGTTTTAATAAAACAATGAAAGCGGAGAAAGATAACTTCAACACAAGGAAAGTAACATGAATAAGATTTTGGATAGCAACAGCTTAAGAAATGTCGAGGCGTCAGTAAAAGACGCCAAGGATTAATCACCAGTACCATTCCTTAACCGTGTTCTCAAATTCTCAAGTATGTCAGTTTTATAGATTGCAAAAGGGTTACCGCTTGTTTTTGCGGGTTTAAATAGTTATCTAACTATTGTGCTCGATATATCAATATAGAAAGAATTTACGTCAGACCAAGGACTCGCGTCATTCTTTGTACTAAACTTCTGTTCAACTGTCGCAAGGTTGGCACCTGGAATTGTAGAGCAAAAGCAAGGCGTCAGTTCGTTTGTTGCCCCAGTCGTTGCAACACTGTGTATATGTCTTTGACAAGGTAATGGTCTGGACAGCAAGATCTTTTGCTTTGATGGTGGCTGGATAATCTTTCCTTGATATTGATATAGGAGGAATCACATCATCTGTGTACATTGTTTACAGTAAAATAGTCCCAGAAACAGGGTTCACTGTCGCGCTTGGGTTATTCCATTCGGTCGACGGTGTAGTGGCAATGTGTGCTGGTCCAGTTTTTGGAAAGAAAATTTTTATTTTTCTACTTTCCGGACAATAAAATTACACTATATCCCTCGTTTTAATTAACTGACATGATAGCTGGTTAAATTACTCATAAGCCGTTATAACGCACGAAAAGACTGATAAGGTAATCAAACCGATTTTCATTTTGAGTATAAAAAATGACCTTGATTTTCATGATTTAGTGATGATTTGATCTTTTGCCATTTGTAAAATGTAAAATAAGATGTTTCTCAACCTGCAATGGCTGTTAGGATAACTCTGTCATTTACCGGATTTGTGCACGTTTCTATCGCTGCCTCTGTGAGTAAATCCCAACTCAGACCAACACTGACAGTGTGTGTCCTGAGAGGGTTTTATGAAAGAAATGACAAAAATAATAATAAAAAGGAGATTGTTTAGAATTCCATTAATAAAAAACAAATATCCATGTATCTTATATGTCAAGACCAAATTAAGAAGACATAGTTTTAAAAGTAAATAATAGCTCAAAGACTACTCGAGCAATGCTGTTGTTGAGAAGGATAACCTCATGTAACCTTGGAATCCCTTTCCATTTACATCAGCTTACTCTGTGCTCAATACTGGTTCAAATTAAAGATGAAGACAAAGCAAAAATTCAATACATGGAAGAAGCAAAAAGCATTTCACCATAAACGTACGAGTATGATTTTCCGGTCAGACAAAACATTGAACTGGTAAGCAGGTTCTAGTTAGCACAGCAAACAGAGCAATAAGAAAATAAGTTTGTATACTAATTAAAGAATTGCAATACATGCAAGTGGTCATGAGTTAACATATGGGATAAACCTTTATGGTCAAAGACTGCACAGTGAGGTATATTTTGCTGGTGATATGCTCATCTTAACTGAATTGATAGTTTTCACGAAGAGAGAGAGAAAAGGTTTTGACAAGGAGATAGATTGTTGCATTATAAAAATACCAATGATGTTGATTTGCGTGAGAATTATATATAGATAGTGGGTGAGGAGTGATGGGGGAGCAGGAAGGGGCAAAAAAGAGAGAGCGAGAGTGAGTATATAGCAACTGTTTAATTATGATGTCTAGACAAGTAATCGTTATGTCAACCGTCTTACTAGAGATAAAGATAAAAAATGTTTTCATTTTTAAATAGTATCTTTTTTGGCAAAATATATTTACTTCCATATGTAATGATGTAACTTCTTATCAATATTATATATACACGTAGTCCTCAATCTGAACACCATGCATGCATTTAATAATGATTGAAAATATGGCAGTTGGAACTTAACCTCAACAAATTAACATTCCCAACCAACTGTTTCAGAAAGCTGCTCACAATCCAAAAGCGAAGGCATGGTGTGTGTGGGGAAGGGGGTAGGGGGTGGAGAAAGGGAAGCCCTACATGTTATATTGAGATTCTTTGAGTTTCCTGGTAACATACTTATATCGCTGACCATACTATCAAACCATTCCAAAAGTTGTTTTCAATTCTAGTCAAGGTTGCTGTCCTTTTGGCTAATTCACGAATATATTAAATGAATAAGCAGACATGGGGAGATATTATCTGTTATATTCTATATCTATAATATTTATACATTTCGATAGAAAAATGCACATTCTATTGATTACGTAATTAGATTATAAAGATTTATTAAAAAATGAAAAAAAGCGAGTAGACACCCAAAATAGCGTCCACAGATTTTGCGATACACAGATTTACGGAAAATCACTCGAAATAAAGCCCTCGTGATTTTCCGAGTGTCTGTGTATCACTCATGCTGATAACACTGTTCGGATCAATCCACAATAGGAATAATCCGTTCTTTTATCAGTCTAGGAAAATATATAGGCACTTTCGAAATATTTGACAAATTCAAGTTGTAAACTTTAAAGAAACCACCTCGCTTAAGCTCGCTTTGTGTGTGTGTGTGTGTGTGTGTGTTTATTTGATATGTGTTTATTTTTGCTAATTGATTAATATCTACCTCCTCATTAAATAGGTCCTACTTTACAAAATTACTCAACTTAAAGTTTTGACGGCAGTTAATATTCTTTAACAAGCTAGAAAGTATGCGTTTATTTTAACCGAAATAATGTTCATTGATTTTCTATTTCTATGAAAAGTGTTACTAATTTAGGATTATTTTGTTGTGGAAAATATATCAAGATGTGTTGCGATACATAAAATTGCCTGTTTATTGACGTCCCGAGCTGGATTTATTATTGCATGTACTCGTACTTACATTACTGTTAACATTTGTCTTCCTTGAAAAAATATCCCTAATTAACAGGCTGTATTGACAGACTGATATACCCAAGGATAAGCAACTTATATAAGCGTGTGAAGGAAATCTAGTATACCCTCGGCGCCACCGCTTTATTGTGAAAAAAAAGGCCGATGAGCTTGTACTGAAGTAACTACTTCATATGTCGGATACAAAGTAAAATAATGACTGTTTAAATCCGAAGTAAACAGTATAAGGTCTTAATGATTAAGGACTGAAAGGGAAATATTTCAGGAAGGAAATAATTCAATTAATGAAAAAAGATAAAAGCCTTTATGACGAAAATGTGAAAACTATGCTCCAGCGTTTATGTTTGTACTGCCGCATTATTTTTAAATGTATTTTTCCTCTTCATGAAGGTAAAACTTTTTGTAGGGAGTAACTTTATTTATTTACTAGTATTTAAATCGTTAGAGCGTCCGCCCTAGAATCGAAAGGTCGTGGGTTTGATCCCCGGCCGCGACATACCAAAGTCGTAAAAAATCAAGATCTCTAGCTTGATGCTTATCATATATTAAAGTATTTCCAGGAATGGTTTACCCGGTATCAGAATGATGTGACTAGGTGTCTACGGCATGATGCTGCAATGTGACAGCACTGCATCTGTCTCAAGCAAACATTGTCTCGACAGGATTTAAATACCGTCGGTGGGACGTTAGACCCAACAATCAAACAAACTAGCATTTATTTATTTTATGGGATTATTTTCTATAACAAAACAAAAGGGCTTAAAGTCTTTTAAATTATCGTTCGAATGCTCCGCAAGGGCCTTAGACATTAGGGGTTAAGGTCATTTATGAAGGCCAGGGTACCTGGCTGGCAGAGTTGATCAAGGTGCATGCACCTGTAAAGTTTGAAGGCTGTAGGTAGAAGGATTTCCGTGTTATGGTCAATGTTAAGTTTTGTGACAGACAGACGTCAGACAGACAGACAGACCAAAACAATATGCACCAATCAATCGATGCGGTGGCATAAAATAAATGTTAAAAGGACCAAAGGATGATAAAAAACACAACAGTAATTGTTTTAGTTAAATATTATACAACCAGACAATAATGACGAATCGTTGTATTGACCGGTGTTTTGCTATCACTTAGTAACAGAGAACTGAATTTTCCGCGGAATACACCTGCCCAACTCTCGTTCTGGCACGAGAATATACGGTATTTCGCCGAGTTTCTTATCTTTGGGTTTAGGTCTTTGGTGGGATAGAAAATTATTTATTTCCAGATCTCCGTTCATATAAAAAAAATAGATAAAACAAAAACAAATCAATTAAGTATTGTCATATATCAAATATCAGATGAATATCAATATAACATTTATGTTTGTAAGGCAGGGTACATTTAAACAGAAATAGTTTATAACATAGGAAAAATCAATTTGAAGTGCCTCAGCAAATGTTAACACCCGAGAAAGGGTGTATTGTCGTTATCATTGCATAAAATTTATAAATCATTTAGCACTGTTGATTTCACATAACCAGTAATGAATGTGAGTATATATAAACATATATAACGATTAACAGACCATACTGATGTCATAATTTCATCTATACGGTGCAGGGCCGCTAAAAATGTGTACGCATACTCTTTATTTCTGATAAAAGTTTCTGAAAGGTAAACATTTAAATTTGGGACATTCATAAATACGTATTTTCTTTACTTATTAACAGTTTTCTCTTATCATTGACATCATTCCAACATCATGTGTACATCACCTCCTGAGATTTAAGGTAAGCTAAATGTTTTCGATATGTTCAGGTTAGTATGTTTGGGAATGTGATACAAATAATGTTCAAAGCAAGACACATTGTTTGATCATATAATTTATAGTTTGAACTTATTTATTTTACGTCGAATGGAAAACAAGTTCTTACAACTTATACTAATCCCTCTCGAAGAGTCCTGGGTTGGACCAGTACTTGCGCCTGGGAATGTCATGAATAGTTTTGACCTCCAATGGGGTTCGAACTCACAACCTTTGGATCCGTAATCGGATACGTTACTATTGGACCACGGCGCCCTCATATCATTTATCGCTAAGTGCACCGTCAGTCGGATGTTTAGTATGGGACCTCTACTCCACCATTATTTCCAAACTATTCATTTACAATATGATGCAGGACATGTATACACAAACTCGGGTAAATCATCTTTAATATATTTTATATATAGATTCTATGACTATGTCTTGGCAACTTGGTCAGAGATGACAAATGATGACATCATGTTTTTTTTTGTTTTTTTTAAATATTATTTACAATGAATTTTGTACTTCCAGATTTTTTTTACATTTAAGTTTTATCTACCACGTCCATAAGTATGTGGAGGTCGTGCAATCCCCCTCCATACCTTACATTTTCTAAATACAGTTAAATATGAAATTATAAATATATTTTATATGATATAGTTCCAAAAAATAGGAAAACAACTTTCTAAGTATCTAATATAATACAATAGATCAAGTATCAAAATAACAATTAGGGCCTACATAAATAAATATGATTATTTTTTATCCACGGTGATCTATAATCATTAGTATACATATCTTTATAGAGCGCCGACTTCATATCTGACTCAATGAGTACTAGTGATCCATCGATTGTGTCAATGATGACAAATGTTTTGTCTTTTCCCTTTTTAAGAGGATAAACTAGTAAATATCTACGATCGGCTTCTATTTATGCTGTCCTGGAAAATTCATAAGAGAAAGCGGGCGTAAGCAGCATGTGCTCACGAGTAATGCCTTGTTCAAAGTGTTAACGACCGTTTTTTTCCTTTTGTTAAAGCACACCAAATTGGGCGGATAACGGACAATTAATGCAATAATTTCTTATAATCATATTTGTATGTCAAATAATTATAGTTTTTCACGATACACACATCTTTCTTAACCTTACATATAGACTTTATACTTTTAAATCGCTCGACCCTGTGGGTTCGAGTCCATGCTCTTGTCACTCGCGTTTTTCATTCGATCGGGTCTTCTACATGTAGCTGGCTGCGGTGAGTCATATAATCTGCTCAGGTGGCTCCTCTGTGTACTCCCTAAGGTATTTCTCTACATGTTTGTGATCAGCTAGACGTCGAAATCTAGGCTGACTTTTCGCGAGAACTACAGTGCCTCACTAGTTGATTATATGCGTATGTCCAGTTAACGAAGTCGCGAAAACGGGGAACCGGCTAGCGAACTTCAGTACGTTTCATAGAATATTTTTAACACTCTTGGAGTACGATGAAGATAACGCAGTGGAAATATTCAGCTAAAATAAAATACTTAACTGTATGTACACGTCATTATAATTAGTGCTAAAAGCAGATGTCCCGAAATTCAAGTCCGAAATATTATACAAAGAAAATGTTTTCTCGCCCGGCGTGACTATTCCAGTGGTATTGTACGCTATACTTGTTTAAGTACAGGTGCAAAACAAAATTTATAACCGGAACAAAACATGAGCTTCAATCAAGATGCAGTAAAAAGTCAATCATGGACATTACTTAAGTGTGTGTTGTCCGCCATGAGGCATGACACTTTCCACAGTGACCTCTACAAATCTAAGGTTTAGCCGAGGTTACCGGATGATCGGCTAGACTCTGTTTTGGCGAAGTCTAGTTCAACCCGTGTAACTACATCGCAAAAAGTGAACCATAGCAACAACAATATATTGTTCAACTGAAACTTAGACAAAAAGTGACTGTCGATATCCCAGCCTTGAAAAGATTTTGTTTTTTGTTTGCCATTTGTTCAGACGCTAACCTAACAACATGACGCGAAATCAGTGCGGTGTTGAAATTTTGAAATTACATCATTTCATATCGACTGGGGAACAAGTTCATGTACCTTGCCTAATCCACATCAACGGGACTCGTGTTGAACCAGTACTTAAAGCCTTAGATGACCATGCGATATTCTTGCCAAAACCTGAGTCAAACGAACAGCTTTCTGATCTGCAGTCATGAACTTTCCATTAAACCAACGTGCCTCTAGAATATATGAGGTTTATATCATCCTGGAAACTCATGTGTGAGCATTTTTGTATATTCGTAAGTGATGTTATTATATTTGATTCTTTATAAAACATGAAAGTAACAGGCACAAGTTCATGTGAATATAATATTTTCACAACAGAAGAGCAGGGTTTATCTTAGACCAGGTGCGAAGTAGGAAGTCAATTCAACGTCATGGTGTCTCTAGGGAGGATGCTCCCTCATCTAATTTCTTCCTAGTGTTCATCAACGATCTTCTGTCAGACCCTTCAAAGTGATTCCATGCTGACTTATATTCCGCTGATATTGATGCTTCAACAGCCATACTCAGGATGCAAGAGCATGAACCACCAACTCGTTGCTTAAACTTAAACTGAAGACTGCTTTGATACCATCAACAAGGACAATTCATTTCAGCCTTGTTTACCTGTCCATCAATGCAGTAAGTAGGTAAAATAAGGTGGAGCACAACACCGCTCAAAGAAAAAGTTGGGGCACTGGTTGTTATGGGAGACAAGGACGTCTCATCACACATGCAGAAAGAAAGCTCGTATGTATATACTGCTCAAACTTACTGAGCAACATGGGGGATTGGGGGGGGTGCAGGTGATTAGACACTCAACACACTATCAGAATAAGCAAGGAGTATAACGCGATTGCCTGGCCTACACCAGCTAAGTCCATTCACCCATAACAGATCCAACTGATGTGCATTACCACAGGAGTGATGAAAACAAACATTATAAATTTCATAGGAATAAATATCACTGGCATACAAATAAGAAAAAAAAAACACTCTTATTAAGGCAGATAAATGCCTTTGCAGTAAGGCTTCAAGGCTCAGTTTACAACAAGACCTTCCTGAAAAACAGAAGCTTTGTACACGCAGCTATGAACTTGCAAAAACAAAACAAACAAAAAAAAAACATGGAATTGTCACATATTTAATTGTGCTGTTTTTGTCTCTTACAGTGTTCCTAAGAATGTGACATGATATCAGCTGTGATTCAACCCTTTCGCAAGGCAGGATTGACCAACGTGTCAATTAATGGCCTATTATTATTCTTCTAAAAGCAGTAAACATTTTCTTCGGACAGAAAAGCAAGTGCGTGCTACAGATTTGTTACGAGATGCAAAGAGTACATTATCATTGACGACGAAATTACTACAATGCATTTATATATAAGAAATAAGTTTTAACTGAAGAACATCCAATTGTTTACAGAAATAATTAATTTGCATATTCTGTATATCTTCGTATATTTTAGACATTTGTCTCCATTAACGAACCACGAATGCGTAAATTATTGATGACGTAGTCGATAACCAAACGGTGATTCGACGACAATTTTTCAAATTCAATTTAATTCCAATTACCGACTGTCTTCGGGATTACTCACCAGTGCATAATGTAAACAATGAGAGTATTTTGACGTTTATCCATATAACTTAAATGCTTAATTTGATCAACATTTTCAATGCATTTAACTGTTATTTTTAGCAGATATTTAC
>CM037787.1:12071557-12121557 GCA_021229015.1 Solen grandis | reverse complement strand
TTCAAGATAATTTTCTTCAATCTCATCTTCAGCTGAAGGTGATGCCACATCTTCCAGTCGTTCATCTTGAACCTCAAGCTTCTTCAAACTGTCTTCTACGTTGTCATGGGTCTCGTTCGTGCCGTACACTTCAATTGTACCAGTTGATGTCACTAAATAGAAACTCTTAACATGTTCATTTGGCTTGCATTCAGCTTCTTTCGTTGCCATGCGACCAAATGCATCAATTTCAGATGTGCCTGTCGATTCTTGAAGTGGAAACTGTAGAGACTCCCCATCTTCAGGTTTACTGTCAGATTCTTCTTGTATCAGTTGCCGTGATTTGTCCAGCTGACGTTGGAAACCTAACACTTTTTCAATGCTTTCTTCCTGAAAATCTTTCTGACTTTCGATTTCACAACTTGACTGATTAGGATCGGAGATTGGCAGATTGATATTTCTAGCACTAGCAAAGTCGCACTCAATATCCAGTTGAGGTGTTTGGTACAATTCATCATCGCTTTCCTTCTCTGCCATATTGAGTAAGTTGATTCGTAATTCTGGGTTTTCCACAAGGAAGTTTTTTTGTTTTGTTTCACAGCCGGATTTTTTGTGGGTTTTTTTTCTTTTATCAGCACTCTGACAATATCAAAAATAAATCATTAAAATATGATTTTCATTTCTGTAACGTTGTGAAAAAAATAAAGTATATAAAAATACTTATAATTATTTTGCATGTTATATTACAATGTTAGATGATCTGTTGATATATATAGATTTCTATTTATAGGCCTTACCGATTTACGTTCAAATTTTCAAAATGTATTTTTTTAAATTTGAATTACTGGCAGTGTTTTAATTTTCATAATGACTAATTTAGTTATTATAATAAATCCCTTATCTTTTTAATATTTTTATGTACACTATATTTTAACGCTTTTCATAGATATATATAAACATACACCACTGCTGTTGTCACAAGGTAACGTTTGAAGCGTGCGTTGTCTTGGCCCCTTCTACCACGATCAGAACAGACATCGTGTCGGTTAGTAGATTGCATTCTGGTTCGAATCTTTCCTACGGTACAGCTAACTCCGACTCTCCTACTCGCAAAAAAAAAATCTTTCCTAAGGATGTTTGAGTGGATTACTTATTTGGATTAATTCTATATCTCTCTCTCTCTTTCTCTTAGTGGGCGATCGACCAGATCTATCTTTCTATCTATATGTCCTGGCTTAGCTTTGGACAAGCTAACATAGCAGTACAGCATTACAATTGGAATAAATTACAATACAGTTAATTTATATGAAAGGGAGACTACTCAAGTCTGTTTAACATTTGTAAACATAATCCGCAATATAACGATGTCTCAAAGGCGCATTGACGCTTTTGACTGGTTGAGAGCTACACACCTCCAGAGCACACTCCATCACTGACCGCGACGTGCCCCCATTTTCAGCCAATCAAATCTGTGAAATACGCAATTGTTGGCCACTGGTTTAATTTCTCGAGGACACACTATATTCTAACAATCAGCCTCCGAACCGCTTTCAGTCTGATTGAAGAGTTCTGGAAAAGTGACATTAAGTAAACACCTGTGTTTCTGTTTCTTCAGCGTGTGTTAAATTCCGCATACGGCCATGCTTTCTTCAAGGGTACTTCGGAACGTTCAAAAGACGAGGTAAGTATTTGTATATTAGACGGTAGTATCATGCTAACAGCAGTATCGCCGGATTCAAGATAATGCTATGTCAGTGATTTTGATGGTTGCACATATTCAAAGTGCTGGTTGATGCAAAAACTTTTAAGTTCTTCATGGTATGGTGTGTTGGAAGAATGCCAGATTTTACTAGCAACAGTGTAAAAGCACAGGACCCTGATATTCAGTCAAAAAAAAAGAAAAAGTAATAAAAATTTTTTTTCCAAAAAAAAAAAAATAAAAAAAAAAACCGACCTCTCTATATATATTAAAAAAAACGACCTCTCTATATATAAATTATATATAGAGAGGTCGTTTTTTTTTTATTTACTTTTTCTTTTTTTTGACTGAATATCAGAGTCCTGTGGTAAAAGAAGCTTTAAGCTAAGTCAGAACAGCTGAGTTGTACCCAAATGGAGTCAAAACGTATCCACCTGTTGGCCAAAACGTACCAAAGATTATTTTGTTTTTAGAATACAATTAATATGTTTAAATGTAATGAACATTATTATGCATTTCATTTTTTAAAGAGAATTTCATGTAAGTCAAATAAGATAGCACTATGAGCAACTACCAATCCATTTATAAAATGCATGGCCCAATATGTGCAACCCTGTCTCAATCTTAAAAATTATGACCTATTACGACTATATATCATTTGAAATGCTCAGTGCATAATTTACATGATCTCCTACGAGATGAAATGAGATTTTGTTGCACTGATTTTTATTAAGAATATGCCTGCATGTATATTGTCGGAACATGATCTCAGATGAGATTTGCCCTAGATCTACATGATGGATATTTAGTCAAAATAGTCCAAATTTATATCGGTCTCAGATAGGTAAAAATGGCCCCCATAAACAGTCAAAATGATTTGGACTGTGACCAACAAACTCTTAATTTATATAAATTATGGCACCAAAATAGCAAAATACCAAAATAGTCAAAATAATTTTAGATACACATGTAAATATTAATTTGATGGGATTATTGATTTATTAACTCAGTTACAAGAATATGTTTTTTATCAATTAGTTATATCTTGTTGACATGTTTCTATTTCATGAACATATTGTGTTTAAATTAATTATCACCTATTCTCTTTTGATTACATAAAAATGGGGCATAAAAATGATAATGATTTATAAGAACTTATAATAGTAAACAATTTAATTGTCAATTTTAATCAAATTAAAATCTTGTTTTAAACAATCCAGCATCTCAAACGTTATACTTGTCGTAGACGAAGAAGTCAAAGAATTTATTGACAGAAATGCTTACAGTCAGGAGTCTATTGTCAAAGAGTTTGAAATAATAAGTTTGAAAGTGGTATGATTCAAAGAAGCAAATTTTGAATGTCTTGTTGACATGATAAAGTAACAGGGATTGAAGCTGACAGTGATCTTTTTACCTCTGCTTCCTGCATCCTGGATGCAATGTTTTCACTTTGGATGCAGGGTTTTGATTCCAGTCAGTGTAGCCACTGGATGCATAAAATATATGAAAACTGCTATTAAAATTGAAGGAGGATGCATACTTTCAATTTTGGAAATCATAAATTTTTAGCCTACATATCTCATTATAATTATAACTTAATAACAAAGGGAGATAATTTGTATATGCATGTAATTTTTCAGTGCCTTCTATTGTATGCGGGCAGCATCATCAGCACCATTCAACTTCAACACATATGTGGCAGAAAATGAACCAATGCCATCCTACGCCCCTGGCACCAAAGAACGAGGACTCCTTGAAGAAAAGTTGAAAAGTTACAATGGAAAGGTCAAGGACTGTCCAATTGTGATAGGAGATGAGGAGATTCGTACAGACAATGTGCGCTACCAAGTTTGTGTAAGTATGGTAAAATATCAGCATTTATCTGACCAAGGTCTTATCCTTAAACATTTTTGCCTTGCAAATATTTGCAGGTGTTTAAAAAAAACTTGCAAAGTCTGATTTTGACTTAAAATTTATATCTGGACTGTGGGTTGATTAAAAAAAATGAAACTGAACCAGTTTATTATTGTCTTGAGATTATATGCTATTTATAGACTTCTGACCCTCTTCAATTTTAGGATTCAGAAAAACGTCTTGATAATTATTTGTTACATTTATTAAGAAAGATATCATGTGTTGGCAACAAATTGATGTCATTCAAGTTAACAATTAAACTTTTCAATGCATTGTGAGAGTATGTTATAATGCTTAAAGAAGTATGTTTGCAGGGTGAAAGATAAGATTGAACAAAATAAGTTTTCCAATCCTGCAGTTTTTAGCTCACCAGAGCACAACATGCTCACGGTGAGCAGTTGTGATCACCCTTTGTCCATTGTTCATCGTGCGTTGTCAACAATATGCTTAAACTACATCTCCTCTAAAACTGCTGAGTAGAAATTGATGCAAGAATGATCTTTGGGTAATCTTCTACACAAAAGTTACTAAAATAAACTTGATCCATGCAGAACTCGAGTTGCCATGGCAACCAACAGCATTTTAACATCTTGTTAGTAATATTTACAGATTTTTAATGCAAGTATTCAAAAAATAGGTGAGGGCTATTGCAATCACCCATGCGTCGCCTTTGGCATTGCATCTTGGTTAAAGTTTTGCATGTAAAGTACTATCAAGCCTATACCTCCCTAACCATTCATGGTATTGACTTGAAAGTTTATGATTGTGCTAAGGGGCATCATCAGAAAACCAAGGAAGAGAACTCTTAACTATATTTAATACAAACTATGACCCTTTTCCTTCTTAAATATACTTTTTGCATGCAGGGGTATCAGACTGTCAAGGTTTATCATTTTTGACTATGGGTAATACTGTATGTTAAGGGCAAGAATTGGAAAAGATTTTATTTGATTTTCCAACAAGCAATTTGAATACCGGTAGTCAAGAAGCATGCTGTCATAAGGACAGCCCTTAATCTGTCCAGTTACACTAGTGAGAAGACACTATATGTATCTACATATCTGAAGTAATTCATGGGCTTTATCCTAGTGAAGAAATACAAAACTGATTTAGTGAAATGATTAGTTTTCAAGGTTGAATATGATCTTGATCTGCTTGTGTTCATGTTTTACTTACCATATAATTGTTGAACCAAATTGTGCACCTGCATGATAATGATTTTGCAGTGCATGCACTTTGCATTGTGTTCCAGTGATTCAAATTATGAACTGTTCTTTTGAATTTTGGCCTTGCATATATCCTTCAAAATATCTTGAATGAAAGGCACATTATATCGTCCATTGAAAGCCAGAATGGCTCATCAACATTTAATTACCGGTATATGAAAAGATGAGCTCTTCTGGCTTACAGTAATCAATATTATCCATATGAGAATTATTTTGTGATCAGTTTGAGAATAGAATCAAATGAACCAGTGAGTAGCTGACAAGAATATCAGGATTTTAAGGTTACCATGGAGATGAGAAGGTAACAAGCTGTTAAACTTAAAAAGGGTGCCTTTGTTTAGTAGTAAAAAACATTACTATGGATCTTCTGTACATTAATTATGTACAATTTGCAGTCAGCCCTTGCTTTTTTTTTGTCTGTTGATTTTCTCCTTACTACTGTAAAATCATTAATTTTCGTAGGACACTAATTTTCGTTGATTTTGGCAAAGACAAAGATTTTATTTTCGTATGAAGATTAGTGAAACGGCCCCCTTGTCTTTCATCTCCAGCAGATGAAATAAAGATTTTTAAATTACTCCAGTTTTAGCTCGACTATTTTTAAGAATAGGGGGGCTTAATGCTACTCACCCGAGCATCGGCATCGTTGTCTGCTTCACGTTAACGGTTTAAGTTTTTTGTACCACCACACCTAATTACTGAACCCCTTAACCCTTTCCCTCATATAGACTCATTTTGGCGCACTCAATAGGTACCACATAAAGCCTGATCTGCAGAAAGCCAAACTCAAACCTTACCAAATTTAATTGTAAAATCCTCATTACCAGACCACTGAGGAGCAGCGAACAGCATAAAACCTGATCAGCCTGCGAGTTACTCGCAGGCTGATCTGGTTTTATGCTGTTCGCATAGGTCTTTTCATGGTATCCTCAATGAAGGAAAGGGTTAAGGTATTGTATTGATACTTGGAAAACTTGTATATGGCCACCACCCCAACCTGTTTTGCCTTTAACTGTAATATATTTCTATATTGACAAGCATTATTATAGTCTAGCGCGCTGTCTTCCGGACAGCTCTTGTATTTAATCCAATCTCTTCATTATAGAATATGGGTTAACTGGTTTGTAATACTGTCGTCTGCCAGGCAGGAATATATTTAATGGACGCACATGACATTGAGTTAAAAATCTTCATCAAATAATGAATTGGGCAATGAAATATCAGTATGAAACAAACACTAAACATGATAACAATTTGACTTCAATAACCCATGCTTGATGAATGCAGAGAGCATCTTTAGTCCAGTAAACATTTCTGATAATGTACCCCAATATAGACTGGGCCTTTCCAGTTTTTGCAGATAAAATTGAAGCAAAGTTTTTTTCCTTCTTTTTCGGGGTCCATTTAGTTGTACTTTCCCCTTTAAAGTCTGAAATTTGTTTGTTTTTTATCTCAAAATGGCCTATTTACTCCAAGACGTATCACTGAGTTTATTCCCTAAAATGGAAAAGATTTCCACAGTCAAAAATTGTTCTAAGGGACTGAGGATCATTTTCTTTTTTGACTTGTCATCTGCTTTAAAGTAGTGTTTTAAGCAGAATCATTTGTACTTATGTGGAAAACTTGTCGGCCATCATTTAGATGCTATTTGATAACCAAATACAGTAAAACTTTGCTTATCCAACACCTGATATATACAACAGCTTTCCATATTCATATTTCTGTTCAGTGTTTTTTTTTTCACTTTGCGAGGAAAGGAGTCTGGGCTCATAAGAGGGCTAATGAGCTAATAGGAGAATTTTTCTAATATGTATAATGTAGGCATTTTGTTGTATTTTATTCTTATTTAATGAAGTTTTATTGCAAAAACAATGATATAACATGTTTACAGTTTTATTAAGAATATAACATTTAACTACATATACAACAGTGAATCCATGCACACAATATGGTATGTAAACTCATAATTATGGAGGAGGAAAATTAAAAAAATTGGGGGGGGAATACATATTCCAAGCAGAGGGAATGCCACCTATATTCTCCGTATATTTTGACCAAGAAAAAACACTGCAGTGTTATCTGACTGGTTTTTGGTCCAGACTGAATAAACAGTGTGTATTTCTGTTTCATTTTACAGTAAGCTCAAAATAATTAAAATATTTGAGTACTAATGATATAACATTAAAAAGCTGGAGCCTGGTTTTACAGATACCCTGCTTTATCCGATAGTAAAGAGATAGCAAGCAATTTCGGATAAGTTCTGTTTTTCTGTGTAGTTCTATATATAGTAATTGAATATTAAGTAAAAATTGATTTGGAAAAGCCCATTAATTTTGAAATCTCTGCACAATCAAAACCCTTGCTGCAGACTTTGCATTTTGTGCTGTTGATTTTATTTTAATTAACAAATGTATCTGTTTTGGAATACTTTTGTCCAAATTTGAGTTCAGCTGTTAAATAATTTCTGAACATGTCTTTGCTGTAGGCTGTTGGTAGTCCACTTGTTTCTAAATGACCTAGTTGAACGTTAAACATTGGACAGACACTCTGATGCAAAATACCAGCAAGCCATTCTCGTATCAGGTGTAACCTTCAATCATGTTATTTTTGTCTAACCGAGATAATTTGTATGTGTATCAGGTTTGTACAATACTATTGGTGTAAGTTGGCCAAATATTGTTGGCATGTTTATAATACAGGTACAATACTATTGGTGTATAATTGTGACACTTGTAGTGTCCGATTGACAAACTACATTAGAGACCAGAGTGATACACAGTTGACTATTACTATGTACATTGTACAGTCAACCCATAATCTGGTTTAGAAGGGGTGGTTGGGGGGGTCATGATCCCGCCCCTGGGATTTGGCTGTTTTATTCAGAGTAAAACAGAAAATGCTCACAGCATTTTTTTCAAAACACAGGTTATCACCTATAACAAGAACAAAGTATACATACTTTTAAGAATCAAATGAACTATCATTGTAAGAGTAAAAAAAAAACATATCGATTTCTGCCTTTTTATTTTTCGAGAAAATGACATAAGCAGCAGCATATGTATAAACATAAACGAATATAACATATGTAAGAAATTGTTCACATATTGCGATACTTGTCAACTGTATTGATGCATCATAAAGTAAAATCCGTATTGCATCACAGTGTATTGCATGATTTTAAATTTCTTTCTGATACATACATTGAGGACAAGGCATATCAAGATGCATCAATGAATCATAACATTGCTAGTTACATTCTCATTATTTAGAACCAGGGGACCAGAACTAAGTTGTTTCATGTTTATTAACCCTTTCCCTCATAGAGGATACCATGAAAAGACCTATGCGAACAGCATAAAACCAGATCAGCCTGCGAGTAACTCGCAGGCTGATCAGGTTTTATGCTGTTCGCTGCTCCTCAGTGGTCTGGAAATGAGGATTTTGTAATTAAATTTGGTAAGGTTTAACTGTGAATTTCTGCAGATCAGGCTTTATGTGGTACCTATTGAGTGCGTCAAAATGAGTCTATATGAGGGAAAGGGTTAATTTGTTTTCTTCAAATTCTACCAATACTAGTTATACTTGGCGCTAAGGAATACTCGAATTCTTACAGTAGGTAAATACACATTCCACCATTACTATTTTATGAAATATTCAAGTACATGACTAAGCTGAAATGAATTATTACCTTAATAATAGCAATCATTGTTGAGAAATAACATATTTGGGTATTTGTATTAGAGAAACAAGACCAATGAAATTCGCCCTTAAGTATTTAAGTATTACTTAGAAAGAATTATTTTTGGTGTAATTTGACCCATATGTAATGTTTAATGAATTTAAAGCTCAGTCAATTATTATACATCAGGTCATAAATTTGTGCATGAATATTCATCAGGTAAAAGGTTAATACTATGAATGTGATCAGGCATAAAGTCAGTAGTTAAAATCATATAATGTGCTTACTTTTGACTCACCATTCATAGACCATGTTAGAGATATTTTGAGAATGTGAGTACATAAATCTACAAGTGTTCTGGATGATGACCTTGTGTGCAGTTATTTATTACAATTCTTGTCCCGTATTTCCCCTGCTTCAACTTCTTCTACTTCAAAGAAGAGGAGGGCATATTGTTTTGCACATGTCGTTTGGTCTGTCGGTCGGTCCCTCTCTAGACCACTTTGTTTCCAATCAATAACTAGAGAATGCATGGACCCACATTCCTCAGATTTCCTAGGGTGATTGGTCATGACTACTAGATGACCTCTATTGATTTTGGGGTCACTTGGTCAAAGGTTAAGGTCACAGTGACCTTGATTGGAGTGTGGGGAGCATAGGGGGGCATATATGTCGTTCTGACAACTCTAGTTTACTTTTTCATTGATTGTGAAACATTAAGTTAATATAAATTCATTTATTTTCATTGAATTAAATTTGTTGATTATTCACTAATGGGATTTTTTTTTTTACCATACTTTATTTTTGGAAAACATTTGGTGATGAAATGAGCAGCTTTGTGGGGTTTATACTGTGGATAAATCCTTCAATGAAATCATCAAACTAGTGTCCTGCAAAAATAAATGATTTCTGAGTATTTCAGTATAAATGAATTACACTTGATACAGAGTAAGGTTCATTTTGGAGGATGACCTATTATTACTCAGGGGTCTTATGGCAGCGACTGCTGTACCCTTTTATATGAGTGTTTGTTCCCCTGTTATATCATAGCTTATGGAATGCAAGCAGGGAACGAACACGCAACTGTTTGCTCACATGAGTGACCAATTGTAGTAACTGAACTGCTTCCTGCTACTTACTGATCAAATATCCTAATAATGTAATACGTATGACAATTATCAAACAGGTTTTCAACAAATCCTGGTTATTAGAATAAGGTTTGCCATCCGGTGAGTGGGCAGGCATCAAACATTTAATTTTTATTAAATATCTTTTGTTTGAAAAGAGATACAGTTTTCATACTTGGCAGGGGATACCTTTTGGGAAGAGAAAGATTGGGATTGATTTTCAGGAAGATAGGGTCAAGGTCACTTTCTAAAATAAATTTTTGTTTTCATCAAATGTTTTTTTTTTGGAGTAGGTATGATGATCAGATTTAGTATACTGATACCTTAGGAGAAGAGATTGGGATTGATTTTCAGGTCAATAGGGTCAAGGTCACTGTTACTAAAAATAGATTTGCTTGCATGGGACGAGACATGAAAACTTGGTTTTACATCATTTGACATGTTTCTTGTATTCATATGTAATTGTTGATACAAGTTTGTAAGATTAAATCCACATTATAGATAGCTTATCAGTCTTGTATCACAACACACACTCCTTTGATGAAGAGTGGGTTGGCATATTGCTTTAAACCATTGATGAAGATGCTTTAAACCATCTCTGTTGGTAGATCAAATCATGAGATTTTCCTCAACTTGATAATCTCAAATTCCTTATCATCACACATGTGAAATTTTCAAGAAATGAATATCACCTTCTGGTAAGTGCATGCTTATAACAACATGTATGCAAAGTGTCAGTTCTTTAGGTCCACTTTTGAGATGACTGAATTTTGAGAAGATTTCTAAAATGACTCCACATAAACTTGTTCCTTGATATTTCACATACTTTAATTTAAATGTTACAGATCTGTGGAAGTATGGGGTTAATCAGAGATACTTGTTTACTGTCCAGGTTTATTAACAGAATTATGAAATTCATATGTATACATCATTTAATTTCCAGCCGTTTGACCACCAGCGGAAGGTTGCCAAATACTACTATGCCTCCGGGGTAAGTTGTCCAGTTTTCTTCAGTTGTGTTTTCAAATTTAGCCTCTACATGTCAAGACAAAAGAATGTTTACAGCAGGTGACTTGGGATAACTTTTTCGTCGTCTGTCCATCACACTTTTTCCATCACGCTTGTCCATCACACTTTTTCCATCACGCTTCAGCAGGTGACACACATGTTCCAAAGGATACTCTTGTTTACTCAGCAAAGCACAATGTGCTAATCGTGAACATTTCTTCTGGTTACCCAGTGTCCATTGTTTGTTGTCATGTATCATGTTTTTTGCATCCTTATCATTTTGGTTTAAAGAAAAAAGAAACATCTTTTCAGAAAACCACTTGGTAGAATTGATGAAACTTTTTCCATACAAAAGTCTTTAAAAAAAAAAAAAATTATCCTCTGAAACAAAAGGTCAGAGTTTAAATTAATTTGGCACAAATGGTTACTTTTATAGTCCTCTATCATAATTGCTAAAACAAAGTTGATCCTTTGAAAGATGAGGCCCTCATTGGGATTAGCAAAATTCCTTATACATGTATACTCTATGCTGATAAAGGCAACCGGGAAAAATCAAGTGACCTGAAATGTTTTAACTTCTGGTACTCAGGAATTTAAATAATGATAAATATTAAGTAAATGTATAATGTGTATTACTGTATGACATTCATAAGTATCTTTCTCTCAACATATACTTTTTTTGGACAGGTTTTTCAACGAAAAATTCCGTCCTTTAAACTGATGATATCTGGGCAGGCGTTGTCGGTGTCAGGCGTCCGCTCAGATTGGCCTTTTTAGTCCCCTACCGGTGTGAACACCGGAGGGGACTATAGGTTTGCCCTCCGTCCGTCCGGGCGAACGAGAGGGTCTTTGTTGGGTATAGGCTCTGGGTTTTGGACATTGGGTTAGGGTTAGGTTTCTTTCTGTTGGGTATCGATTGTTGGGTATTTCGTGTATTGTTGGGTAGGATTTTCTGTATTGTTGGGTAGGATTTTAACATGGCAAATACCCAACATGTATACAACCGTATGAACGTCCGTCTGTCGGTCGGTCCGTCCGTCTGACTGTCCACTCAAATCTGGATCCCACGATAACTTAATAACTAAGGAAGCTAACTTGATGAAACTTGGTTTATGACTAGATGCCAATGTGTAGATTATGCACGTCGTTTTATTTTTGTTCTTCGACTAAAATTGTGGTTACTATGGTAACGGAAATAGTGAAAATATGGCAAAAATGGGATCCCGCGATAACTTTATAGCTAAGCAAGCTATCTTGATGAAACTTGGTATATGACTAGATGGCAATGTGTCGATTATGCACATTGTTTTATTTTTTTATTCGACTAAAATTGTGGTTGCTATGGTAACGGAAATAGTGAAAATATGGCAAAAAAATGGGATCCCGCGATAACTTTATAACTAAGCAAGCTAACTTGATGAAACTTGGTATATGACTAGATGGCAATGTGTCGATTATGCACTTGTTTTATTTTTTTTTCACTAAAATTGTGGTTGCTATGTAAGGAAATAGTGAAAATATGGCAAAAATGGGATCCCACCATAACTTTATAACTAAGGAAGCTAACTTGATGAAACTTGGTATATGACTAGATGGCAATATGTAGATTATGCACATCATTTTATTTTTGTTCTTCAACTAAAATTGTGGTTGCTATGTTAATGGAAATAGTGAAAATATGGCAAAAAAGGGATCCCACCATAACTTTATAACTAAGGAAGCTAACTTGATGAAACTTGGTATATGACTAGATGGCAATATGTAGATTATGCACATCATTTTATTTTTGTTCTTCGACTAAAATTGTGGTTGCTATGGTAATGGAAGTAGTGAAAATATGGCAAAAAATGGGATCCCGGTTGCTATGGTAGCAGATACAAATCATTGATCTTTCAATAACTTTATTCAAGTCATTTGAGTCAAATTTAAGAAATTTTGTTGCATTACATTTCGTATGTCTGAAGATTATTTTGAAGACCTGTTCATCAATTCATTAATGTATTATTGATTACCATATTGAGTCAAGGTGGAGCCGGTAGGGGACTTCATGTGTTGCATATATATTATTTCCTGTAATTTCTATGTCCTTCATCGGATTGCTTCAATATTTGGACAGTTGCTAAGTGGATGGACCTCTACATTATTGACCTTTGACCTGATTTTGATAAAAAGCTCAACAAAAAAAACCTGTCCATAATACTATCAGGCCTTGTTTCAAACTTACATTAAATTTATGAATTTTAATTATTGTGCTTACACTTTCATGCATATTTATTTGTGATTTAATATTCTAATGTATATTTATTTGTTTGATAGATAAATAAATTGAAATTCTTATAGTCTGATATCTGTCTCAAGTAGACACTGTCTCAAATAGACCGAAATACTGTTGGTGAGATGTAAAACCTAACAAACAATTATCTGGTAAGTAGCAGTAAATTGATGGCGTATCATTTGTTGCAGGACCTGGTACAGAAGGCTATAGACAACAGCTTGAAGGCCCGCAAGTCCTGGATGCACACGCCGCTTGAGAAAAGGGCTGAGATCTTTTACAACGCCGCAGAAATGATGTCGAAGAAGTACAGATATGACCTGCTGGCCACGACAATGTTGGGACAGGTCAGTGCTAGCTTCTTTTTCTCAGGAATTTGTAACTTAACCCTATACTTCATATAGACTCATTTTGATGTTATTGCAAACAGAGCAGCTACATACGAGCTGTCTGATCAGGGTCTCCTTTGTTTGCTCATACAATATTGTAGTTCAGATTCTACAGTCTGCAAGTAAAAAAATTACCTTGTTCAGTAAACGAATATTCATCAAGTCAAAATTAATATACAGTCAAGTCTCGTTACAACGACGTTGTTCGTTTCCAGGAAAGTTGTCATTATAATGAAAATGTTGTTATATTGAAATGAGTAAAATTTCAAACATTTTCAGGAAAGTGTAGACCATATCTTCTTCACAGTTTCTATTTTTAGCTCACCTGAGCACAGCTCAGGGTGAGCTTTTGGAATACTTGATTGTCCGTCGTCCGTCAACAATTTTGATGTTAACACACTAGAGGCCACAATTTTGATCCAATCTTCCTCAAACTTGGTCAGAATGTTTGTCTTGATGATATCTTGAACCCTTTCGAAAATGGGTTAGGTTGGATCAAAAAGTAGGTCAGTAGGTCAAATCTTAGAAAAATCTTGTTTACACACTAGAGGCCACAATTTTGATCCAATCTTCCTCAAACTTGCTCAGAATGTTTGTCTTGATGATATCTTGAACCCTTTCGAAAATGGGTTAGGTTGGATCAAAAAGTAGGTCAGTAGGTCAAATCTTAGAAAAATCTTGTTTACACACTAGAGGCACAATTTTATCCAATCTTCCTCAAACTTGTCAGAATGTTTGTCTTGATGATATCTCGAACCAGTTCGAAAATGGGCCGGACCGAAAAGTAGGTCAATAGGTCAAATCTTAGAAAAATCTTGTTTACCTACTGAAGGCCATTTTAATCCAATCTTCCTCAAACTTGGTCAGAATGTTTGTCTTGATGATATCTCGAACCAGTTCGAAAATGGGCCGGACCGAAAGTAGGTCATAGGTCAAATCTTAGAAAAATCTTGTTTAACCTAGGCACATTTTGTCATCTCCTCAAATTTGGCAGAATGTTTGTCATGATGATATCTTTTGTGGATGGGGTCAGAAAATTCCTGAACATTGTTTCACCTCATCATCTTAATTCTAAAGCAATCTGTTTTGTACAGGCAATGAATGATACTTTTCTCAGGTGAGCGATCTAGGGCCATCTTGGCCCTCTTGTTGAATACATGTATTCTATGCACATCATATAATACAGAAAGAATAATCATATAGACATGTTTAAAAATGTGTTTACAATTTTAAAATATAAAAATGCATGAAAGTGCTAAAATATATCATTTAAAAGAAAATAAAACACAAAAGTTTCTAATCAATAATAAAATATAAAAAAGCACACACTGTTTTATTGACTTCAAAATGATAATGAAATATTCATAGCCTGTACATGTACACATAGATCTAATTCAAAACTGCATCAATCAATAGTGAGATTTGTTTTCACTTAATTGAACATCTGATTAATAATCTCCTTCTTTGCCATTTTTACGCACGAATAGAAAAATCCAATACAAACAATTACACAGGTTTTGTTCTACAGGCCAGTAGGTGGCACTGTTTACAGGTAAACAGCTGAGGATTTTCAATGAAATGTGTATCAACCAATGTGGCTATTTTAATCGACAACAATTTTCCAAAAATGAAGTTTCAGTAAATGTCGGTCTTTTTTTCTTCTTTTTTTTGTCGTATCGCACATTAAAATATGAAGAAAAAAAAAAAACTTTTGTTTTATTTTTTATGTCGATGTCGGAATCTGAAAATTCGATATAACGGGACTAAAATGCATTGAAAATTTCATTCCAGACCATTTTCTGTCCATAGTGAATGTTCCGTTCATAACGCATGTAGATGTAACGAGACTTGACTGTATGAATATTCATGAGGTGAAGGTTAAACTACATCAGAAAGAACACTGTGCTGTGATTACCTTGTACCAGTTGGATGCACCTTTTAACATGATGTAAAAGCTTATTGAATTCAGGAAACAGCGGAAGATCAGAGGGTAGACAAATATCAAATTTGTTTCCTTGTAATAAGTGAGGAAAGAAAAAAAATGTAAAAATATTGAAAATAAATATTTAAAAGGAGTGCCTAACTTTATTTTTAAGAGTTAAGCTTCAAATGTATTGAGGTGTTAAAAAAATTGAAATCTTTAAAACTGCTACAAATGAAAAAAGCTAATCTGGCCCTTTAACCCTTTCCCTCATAGAGGAAACCATGAAAAAACCTATGCGAACAACATAAAACCAGATCAGCCTGCGAGTAACTCGCAGGCTGATCAGGTTTTATGCTGTTTGCTGCTCCTCAGTGGTCTGGAAATGAGGATTTTGTAATTAAATTTGGTAAGGTTTAACTGGTTTTCTGCAGATCAGGCTTTATGTGGTACCTATTGAGTGCGTAAAAATGAGTCTATATGAGGGAAAGGGTTAAGTATTCTAAAACTTGAGTATTCTATAAACTAAACTGCATAATTATTTAGTTCTAGTTCTACAGTGAACATACTTTTGTCTGTCTGTATTTACTGGCTCAGGCCTATTATATTTGCTGCCCTTTGCTATTTTGCCTTTTAACCTTTGTTCAATGTGTAATCTAGGCATATATTTAACTAGTCTGTTTTTCAAAGAAAAAAGTCAAGGTATTGTCATAACTCTGGTGTCTTTGTCATTGTCGTCTTTTTTAAGATTTTAAGAGTTTAACCGTAGCCATAACCGCTAAACTATTAAAGCTTCATATATATCACAAGGGCTACATTCTCATTAAGGGCCTTTGGTCCATTTTGACCTTATTTATCTCCCCCTTTTAAAAGAAACAGAAATATACTGACAAGCATTGACCTCCACATGTACTCTTGCTTTGTATTATCTTTATTGTATCTCATTCTGCAGGGTAAGAACATGTGGCAGGCAGAGATTGATGCAGCTGCTGAGCTGATAGACTTCCTCAAGTTTAACACACAGTTTGCCAGGGTGAGTAGACTTCAAGTTTAACACACAGTTTGCCAGGGTGAGTAGACTTCCTCAAGTTTAACACACAGTTTGCCAGGGTGAGTAGACTTCCTCAAGTTTAACACACAGTTTGCCAGGGTTAGTAGACTTCCTCAAGTTTAACACACAGTTTGCCAGGGTGAGTAGACTTCTTCAAGTTTAACACACAGTTTGCCAGGGTGAGTAGACTTCCTCAAGTTTAACACACAGTTTGCCAGGGTTAGTAGACTTCCTCAAGTTTAACACACAGTTTGCCAGGGTAAGTAGACTTCCTCAAGTTTAACACACAGTTTGCCAGGGTGAGTAGACTTCCTCAAGTTTAACACACAGTTTGCCAGGGTGAGTAGACTTCCTCAAGTTTAACACACAGTTTGCCAGGGTGAGTAGACTTCCTCAAGTTTAACACACAGTTTGCCAGGGTGAGTAGACTTCTCAAGTTTAACACACAGTTTGCCAGGGTTAGTAGACTTCCTCAAGTTTAACACACAGTTTGCCAGGGTAAGTAGACTTCCTCAAGTTTAACACACAGTTTGCCAGGGTGAGTAGACTTCTTCAAGTTTAACACACAGTTTGCCAGGGTCAGTAGACTTCCTCAAGTTTAACACACAGTTTGCCAGGGAGAGTAGACTTCTTCAAGTTTAACACACAGTTTGCCAGGGAGAGTAGACTTCTTCAAGTTTAACACACAGTTTGCCAGGGTGAGTAGACTTCCTCAAGTTTAACACACAGTTTGCCAGGGAGAGTGGACTTCTTCAAGTTTAACACACAGTTTGCCAGGGTGAGTAGACTTCCTCAAGTTTAACACACAGTTTGCCAGGGAGAGTAGACTTCTTCAAGTTTAACACACAGTTTGCCAGGGTGAGTAGACTTCTTCAAGTTTAACACACAGTTTGCTAGGATGAGTAGACTCTTCAAGTTTAACACACTGGGTGAGTACTTGCTGTCGTATAATCCATCTCATCAAATAGAGTACCAAAGTAATGTGGTAATGAATGCATTTGCTCTTCCCTAGTTTTTTATCTACAGTTGAACCTGTATTAGTGGCCACCTGTATTCAATAGCATTTTTTATGTATATTTAACCTTCATTTAGCAGCCACCTCTGTTTAGCAGTCATTTTCTCTTGTTCCCCCAACTGACAGCTTAACCCTTTCCCTCATAGAGGATACCATAAAAAGACCTATGCGAACAGCATTAAACCAGATCAGCCTGCGAGTAACTCGCAGGCTGATCAGGTTTTATGCTGTTCGCTGCTCCTCAGTGGTCTGGTAATGAGGATTTTACAATTAAATTTGGTACGGTTTGAGTTTGGCTTTCTGCAGATCAGGCTTTATGTGGTACCTATTGAGTGCGTCAAAATGAGTCTGTATGAGGGAAAGGGTTAAGACAGGTTTCACCGTATTTACTCTGGTAAACAACCACATGCTCACAAGCATTTGTGCGAATGGGAAGAGCTGTTGCTTTTGCCATTGTGGTTTAAAATTTGACAAAAAAAAATAACAACAGACTAAGAAGATATTTAGTTAATAATTTGAATCATAAAGAATATTGTAAAAGTTTAAAAGAATTACAGCAACTTCAGTGCAATCTGTTTATTTCATTTTTATTTTTTCATTTATTGAAGACATCTTAAAAAATTCCTGTTTGTTATAATTCACAAAAAATATTCAATTGTTCCTGGTTATCATCCTTTGTGATTAAATGACAAGTTGATCTATTATTGAACGTGTCAGAAGAAATCTAGGTCAAAGATGAACTACCTACCCTAGAAAAAAAGGGCAAAAAAAAATGTTTTCTTTTGATAGGGATATCATACTAAATTGCTTGAAATACCTTAAAATATCTGTAATTTTCTTGTTGCACCAACAGGATGTGACATCATACCAGCCATTGAGTCCATCCCCGGAGGAGACAAACTCTTTTGTATACAGGGGGAATGAGGTGAGTCACACAAATGGAGTCTTTACCCGGATTTCTTCCATTACATACAACTTTGTGTCTGACTGCTACATTTAAAAAAGTTTTTAACTGTTTGCTTTCTGCTTATGATTTTAAATTCATTAACCCCTTTAGTTCATGAATATTCATGTACAAATTTATGACTTGTTATTATTTATTTACTAGAAATTCATTAACCCCATTACTTCATGAATATTCATGTACAAATTTATGACTTGATTATTATTTATTTACTAGAAATTCATTAACCCCATTACTTCATGAATATTCATGTACAAATTTATGACTTGATTATTATTTATTTACTAGAAATTTAAATGGTTTATGAAACAAAGGATTTCTCCTTGCTGTGCAGACTGTGTAGAATCTGAGCTGAAATAATGTAGGAGCAAACAGTGAAGACCCTGATCTGACAGCTTCTTCCAGGATCTGTCTGATCTGGGTCTTGCCAATGCATTAAATCGAGTCAACATGTGGTTAAAGGTCAAGTCACAGATCTGTTCAGACTGAAAATTGATTTAGCCTTGTCTGGTTTTTCTTTAATATGAGAAATATGTTGTTGTGTACAGTAAACGGTTGCGGCTTGGATGAACTGACTTAAGTATTGCATATATTTAGCCATGCTTGGAGAGCTTGATTGGACAGCCAGGCCTCACCCTTGTTAAAGATATAATTCAGGGCCAGGATAATCAAAATTGGATGATGATGATGAATCTGATTTCAGGGTTTCTGGACAGCCATCACGCCATTCAACTTCACAGCTATCGGTGGACACTTGTGTCAAGCGCCTGCACTCATGGTATGTGTCTGTCGTATGGTTCGCATCTTACACTATGATTATCACCTCCCAGGTGTGCTGTGGACTGAGAAACCCTGTATCACTGTCTGAATACAGATTTAATTTGATATTTTTGATAAATCTAAATTGTTTTCAAAATCAATTGCATTTGATAAATCGTGTCATGATGAGTAGAATCATCCTGTATTTTGTTCCCTTCTTCAGGGGTAAAGTTAAACATCTTAAAAGAAAGACAGATTCCATATTGTTTTCAAAATATGAATTGTACTGAATGGATAAAGAAATGCAAGATAAAAAAGTTATATTTTGTATTCAAGTAAAGCTCAGAGCCAGATTCAGTATATGACATTTATCAAGTGACATGCTTAAGCAGCTGTTTCCGCTTTCAAATTATCATCATGTATTTACTTATTCTTAACACATTACATATACTTAAAAGTCAAATTACATCACTCCACATGCATGTATCCTATATATGCATATTTTGTTGAACTTTTGATGCAAATATTGTTTGAAACATAGTGTATTATCTTGGTGTAAGATTACAAATATTAATTCATTCACTGTACATTGATTCATGTTTTAGGCTTATGTTGTTATAATCTCAGTTTACTGAGTCTAGGACATATGACAAAAAGAATCTGACATGAATTGTTATTTTATATCAAATTTTACTAATCTCATTCATGAAATGTTATTAAGATCACGAGGCTTTCTTATAACATTTTCATGAACAAGTTTATTAAAATTTGATATGAAATGGCAATTCATGTCAGCTCCTATATGTATATGACCAGCCCCACTTCCTGGAAGGTTAATTATATGATGTGTTCATATACTTGTATCAGTATACTTTCAAACCAACACAAATATAGACTGATAGGATTTTAAAATTCATTTTTGGAACACTGTTCCGATCAGACTTACCTGAAAATATATGCAATGAGTATGATGTAACAAAATCTACATGGAAATGTCATGAAGCAAATTATCTTTTGTACAGTAATTATGTTTGGATCGTCTTCCAATCTCCAGGGCAACGTGTGTCTCTGGAAACCATCGGACACAGCCATCCTGTCCAACTACACGGTGTACGAGATCTACAGAGAGGCTGGCCTCCCAGCAGGAGTCATCAACTTTGTGCCGGCAGACGGACCGGTGTTTGGAGACACAATCACGTCTTCACCAGACCTGGCCGGAATCAACTTCACAGGAAGTGTCAAGTGAGTTGTGACTCTTTCCCTCATGATCCTCTCTGGCATGATAAAGTTTGAGAAAGCAAACATGACAATATTTAATTATGAAATGTTAAATTAACTATGTCCATGTATTAAGATGCAAACCTGAAAGGAACTGCAGTAGAAATGATGAATTTTTTTGGTATACTCAAGATTATAAGTCAAAGTTTTGTAGCACTGATGTATTGAATGCACTGAGAATGGGTGTTGAAATAATGTTATATGTATTTATGTGCTGACGAAATTTTATTATTATTAACTTAATTAAACACTACATTGAAAAACTGTTGAGTGAAATTGATATGTCAACAATGTAAGCCAAAAATGCAAATGGGGGATGAAATTTGGTCACCTTAAATGCTCATGTATTGTGCGCACCCCTTCGAAATCAAAATAGGAGTCATAGAAATTCACACAATACGTGAGCATTTATGGTACTCTGTATCAGAATATATGCTGCAGTGCAGTGGATACAAAAACATGTATTAAAATCTGAAAATAAGGGGGGAAAAAATATGAAAATTTTATCATTTTTTTATCTTTATGTTTTGCATCAGAACATTTAAGCACTTGTGGAAAATGGTGGCTCAGAAATTGGACATCTACAAAACATATCCCAGGCTGATTGGAGGTAAGCATGACATGGGCACAGCTGTTAGCCTGGAAACACCTCTCCACTTTGTTATGAACTCCTGACTTTGTTAACCCTTTACTTCATGTAGACACATTTGGACCTAGCTCCTATAGGGGCTGTCTGTTTGCTCTTACAATATTGTAGCTCAAATTCTATATAGTCTATGTGGCATGGAAAAATCCCATTATTTCATCTACCATATTAAGTTCAGTAAATTAATATTCATCAAGCCATAAATTTGTACATGAATATTTATTAGTTAAGGGTTAAAGATAGTTTCTACATGTACCACTGATGTCATGGTTTGTTTGTTTGTTTGTTGGGTTTAACATCCCACTGACAGTATTTCAGTCACTTGGAGACAATGTCTACTTGAGACAGATATAGTGCTGCCACACAGCAGTATCACGCCGTAGACATGTGGCATGATACCACACCCAGTCACATTATCCGGACACCGGGCCATCCAGTCCTGCAACTACCCTTATATGCTGAGCGCCAAACAAGGGAGCTATAACAGTACCATTTTTAATGACAACCTCCTGCTCTAACCACTCGGCCACCAGGGACGGTCTGATGTCATGGTGATTGTCATAATGTAAAAATAATCGTTTAATCATTTTTATCAGAAGAATAATTATGATAATTGTTATGTTAGATTTTGTCAAGGAAGCAAAGCAAAATTGACAAAAAACGTGTGACTGAAATTAAAACGAAAAAATATGCTTCATATAGCTTCACAGAAATAGAGGCTATATAGCAATATATAGCTTGTCACATCCTGTCATATTCCCTACACAATGAAAGTTATAGATTAGAACATTTTTAGCTTGTCTGTTTTTCAAAGAAAAAAAGTTGAGGTATTGTCATCACTCTGGTATTGTTGTAGTTGGCATTGTCGTTATGAAAACTTTAACCTCGGCCCAAACTTATTAAGTATTAAATTGTCTCTCATTTAACTTCATATACGTGTTCATTATCACAAGGGCTATATTCTCATCAAGGTCCATAACTCATTGGTCCATTTTGACCTAATTTATCTCCCCCCTTCTTATAAAACTTAACAGACAAGAGTTGGCATCCATATCCAGTGCTCATGTTGAGGTTATTGTGCAATCTTACTGCCAAAAAAACCCCCCAAAAAACATGTTATTGTCTGTAAAATTATACTATATTAACTAGAATATAACTCTTCAGAATGTGGAGGCAAGAACATGCACTTTGTCCACAAGAGTGCAAACATTGACCAGGTGTTCTATGGGGCAATACAGAGCGGGTTCGAGTACAGTGGACAGAAGTGTTCAGCACTGTCCAGGATGTATGTCCCCCAGTCCATGTGGTCCGAAATTAAGATGAATCTAGAGGGCATCCATCAAGAGTTAACAGTCGGATCCCCACTTGATGGCACCACCTTCCTCTCCGCTGTCATTGATGACAAGGTATCTAACCCTACACCCCCCCCCCCCCCTACTCAAATTCACTGGATATGCTATGAAGCTCTCTGATATTTTTAGCTCACATGAGCACAACGTGCTCAAGGTGAGCTTTTCTGATCGCCTTTTGTCCTGCGTCCGGCGTCAACAATTGCTTCAAACAACATCTCCTCCTAAACAGCTTGGCCAATTTGAAAAATATTTTGCAGGAATGTTCCTTGGATGAAGCTCTACTAAAGTTGTATAAATGGTTCTGGTCCATTGCATAATTAGGTCACAAGAGCTAAAAATAGATTATAAAAATGCAAACTTTAAAAATCTTCTTCTGCAAAACTGCAGGGTCTAGAGCTTAGATATTTAATGTGAAGCATTGTCTAGTGGATGCCTACCAAGATTGTACAAATCATAGCCCCATGGTGATAAATGACCCCGCACCAGGGGTCACTTGTTAGCTCACATGAGCACAACGTGCTCAAGGTGAGCTTTTCTGATCACCTTTTGTCCGGCGTCCGTCGTCCGTCGTCCGTGCGTCCGTGCGTGCGTCCGTGCGTCCGGCGTCAACAATTGCTTCAAACAACATCTCCTCCTAAACGGCTTGGCCAATTTGAAAAATATTTTGCAGGAATGTTCCTTGGATGAAGCTCTACTAAAGTTGTATAAATGGTTCTGGTCCATTGCATAATTAGGTCACAGGAGCTAAAAATAGATTTTAAAAATTGAAATTTAAAAAATCTTCTTCTCTGAAACCACAAGGCCTAGCCTTTTGATTTTTGGTATGTAGCATGATCTTATGACTCTCTACCAGGATTGTACAAATTATGACCCTGGGGTCAAAATTGACCCCGCACCAGGGGTCACTTGTTTTACATAGAGTTATATAGGAAAATCTTAAAAAATCTTCTTCCATGAATGCATAAGGCCTAGAGCTTAGATATTTGGTATGAAGCATCATCTTATGGGCCACTACCAAGATTGTACAAATCATAGCCCTATGGTGATAAATGACCCCGCACCAGGGGTCACTTGTTTTACATAGAGTTATATAGGAAAATCTTAAAAAATCTTCTTCTATGAATCCATAAGGCCTAGAGCTTAGATATTTGGTATGTAGCATCATCTTATGGGCCACTACCAAGATTGTACAAATCATAGCCCTATGGTGATAAATGCCCCCGCACCAGGGGTCACTTGTTTTACATAGAGTTAAATAGGAAAATCTTAAAAAATCTTCTTCTATGAATCAATAAGGCCTAGAGCTAAGATTTTTGGTATGTAGTAGCATCTAATGGTTCATTACAAAGATTTTCAAAGTCTTGGCCCTACGGTGATAAATGACCCTGCGCCCAAGTCTTCTCTGAAACCATATGGCCCATTGCTTAGATATTTGGTGTGTAGTATTGTCAGGGGTAAAATGTTTTAGATTAAGTTATATCAGAATCCTTGTCTGTTTAAAAACCTTGACATCAGTTGAAGCAATGGTACTCAGGTGAGCGATTCAGGGCCATCATGGCCCTCTTGTTTTACATAAAGTTATATAGGAAAATCTTAAAAAATCTTCTTCCATGAATCCATAAGGCCTAGAGCTTAGATATTTGGTATGAAGCATCATCTTATGGGCCACCACCAAGATTGTACAAATCATAGCCCTACGGTTATAAATGACCCTGCACCAGGGGTCACTTGTTTTACATAGAGTTATATAGGAAAATCTTAAAAAATCTTTTTCTATGAATCCATAAGGCCTAGAGGTTAGATATTTGGTATGTAGCATCATCTTATGGGCCACTACCAAGATTGTACAAATCATAGCCCAATGGTGATAAATGACCCCACACCAGGGTCTTTTAAAAAAAAAACTTCTTCTATGAATCAAAAGGCCAGCTAAGATTTTTGGTATGTAGTAGCATCTAATGGTTCATTACAAAGATTTTGAAAGTCTTGGCCCTACGGTGATAAATGACCCTGCACCCAAGTCTTCTCTGAAACCATATGGCCCATTGCTTAGATATTTGGTGTGTAGTATTGTCAGGGGTAAAATGTTTTAGATTAAGTTATATCAGAATCCTTGTCTGTTTAAAAACCTTGACATCAGTTGAAGCAATGGTACTCAGGTGAGCGATTCAGGGCCATCATGGCCCTCTTGTTATAAATCAAAATCAAATTATTAGAATACCCAATAGCAGCACTTGGATGACATGTGTTCAGTGGTTGAGAGAGAAAAGTGGTACTATTTGTACTGTGATACTATTTGTGTACAGATAGCCATGCCATGAAAGAAATGTGTTCCCTTAAAGACATTTCAGCAGGATACCACTGATTTTAATTTTCTTTTTTCAAATTCTCAATTATTTTTAGCTCGACTTTTCGAAGAAAATGAGAGCTTATACTGTCACTCGGGCGTCGGCGTTGCAACACAAGGTTAAAGTTTTTTTCAAACATCAATAACTTAAATACTATCAAAGGTATTCCACCCAAACTTAAAATACTTATTCACCATCATCACTTCTACCTTACTTCTAAGGCCCACAACCCTGGCTACCCTATTTTTGGAGTTATGCCCCTTTCATACTTAGAAAACAGCCGAAATCATGGTTAATTTTTTTACAAAGTTGTATATTTTCAATACTATCACAGGTATTCCACCATAACTTGGAATACTTATTTATTGTTTACCCACACTACCTCAACTTTACTGGCAGGGCCCATAATCCTATATGCAGTGTATTTTCAATTTTACCCTTTTATACTTAGATATTTTTTGGCTGTATTTACAAATAGCAAATAGGTTGGGCAACAACCTCTAATAACATCAAAGATTGGCCCTTTCTTTAATGGCGTTAGTATGTTTTGTTTAAATTAGGTAAGCACAGACTTTCGGTGTTTTTTTTACAAATTTCAGATATTACCACTGCAGTTGGTGAATCAGCAGACCACATTCTCATATTGATTCTGCATGCTAATTTCACCAATTAAAAATGTCATATTTGTTTATTGGAGGTGATAGAATAATTTCTACTATAACTAGAACATATCATCATTGATAAGTACCATACTATTAAAATCCATAAAACTGTGTCTTAGCAACTGAGAAAAGTCAAGCGCGCTGTCTTATGGACAGCTCTTGTTTGTAGAATGTTAAAGCAAACCCTAAATTTTAAGATTCCTGTATCAAAAACATGATTAAAAGTATATAGCCAAATGTTCAGGGTCCAAAAAGTCACTTTTTGGTGTGTTTTTAGGTGAATTTGGCTAAATTTTTAATAAAAAGTCAGTTTTAGATAGAAAAAAAACATGGTGAGGTATAGTTAGAAAACAAACGTGGTGAGGTATAGTTAGAAAACAAACATGGTGAGGTATAGTTAGAAAACAAACATGGTGAGGTATACATATTCAGAAAGCCTTTATATCAGAGGATTGAATCAGAAAATATAAAGGAAATCTGTCTGAATTTTTTTTATCAAGAAAAATATATATTAACTTGTATAGCTTTTGGGTAGTTTTTGTATATATATTTTGGTCCTGCTACAATGACTATTTTTTCTTGTAGTATATTTTCCAAGCATTTTTGACAGAATTTTCACCTGTGTCTTATAAAATACATTATAAGTTGCAAATTATGATAAAATATTATTTTGATATATTATTAAAGTTTTTAGAATGCAATCATTCCAATCTCTACAATTTTTTAATGCTTCGATTTTTTCAACAAGTTTGAGCAAACTGATGTTTTACCATAAGCTTTATCTTAGAAACAATCATGGTGACCACCTGAGAGTGTATCATGTTAGAAATAAAGCTCACTTTGCACAAGACACTTGAAGGTAGGAGATTCTCAGTTTTTTATTTAATCCAGTGATTAATTATTTGTCTCTTTGAAATTAACGATCTTAGCATTAAAAAAAAATGCCTTAAATGATTTAATTCATATACCGGTACTTTTTTTCAGTTTAAAGTTAATATGAACACTGAAAGGAGCACACATGTGCAATGTAATTTTAATGTCATACAGATTTATTTTAGGATGTTTATTTTAAGTCATTTAAAGATGCAAGAGTTACATAGAGCATGCCAAAACTTCTCCGGATCTCCAGATCATTGTGGGAGGAAACACAGATGACAGGTGAGTTGACTGGTGTGTGGGGATGTAAGCCGCTGGAGGCTTATCAGCATACTTCTTATACATAGTCTTTTTGTTGTTGGCAGTTTCTTTCTACCCATGCACTACATTTATGTATCAAGGTATTTTTATACCCCCCACAAACGTAGTTTGGGGGGGTATATAGGAGTCACCATGTCTGTCGGTCGGTCCATCCGTCCGTCTGTGGTTTTTTTGTCCACGCTATTTCTCAATAACCACTGGATGGATTTCAATCAATCTTCATAGGAAGCTTCACTGGTGAGCATAGATGTGCATATTATGAAATTGTAACGGTTGATTGACTTTCTTTTGAGTTATGGCCCTTTGCTGATTTTCTGGAGTTTTCATTGTCCACACTATTTCTCAATAACTACTGGATAGATTTCAAACAAACGTCATAGGAAGCTTCAATATCAAGCACAGATGTGCATATTATGAAATGGTTACGGTTGACTGACTTTCTTTTGAGTTATGGCCCTTTGCTGATTTTCTGGAGTTTTCTTTGTCCACGCTATTTCTCAGTAACTACTGGATGGATTTCAATCAAACTTCATAGGAAGCTTCAATATCAAGCGCAGATGTGCATATTATGAAATGGTTACAGTTGACTGATTTTTTTTGAGTTATGGCCCTTTGCTGATTTTCTGGAGTTTTCTTTGTCCATGCTATTTCTCATTAACTACTGGATGGAATTCAATCAAACTTCATAGGAAGCTTCACTGGTGAGCATAGATGTGTTGCCGATCATAATTATCGGTTAAAATCGCTTTTGGATCGGTTAGTTTTCCCATTGATGTGCCGATTTTTTGACACGCTTTTTATATTTTGAACGGATTAAACAGACCGATACTTGTTTACCACAACACTGCCGAATTCCTTCAAGCGCCTGTATCATCTTCAGTGATTGGACATAATATTTTTTTCGACCAATCAGGTTACGCGTTTTACTGGAACACGCTTTGGCAGCATGGCTTAACCAAAACAGAACTCAACAGCAGTTGCGAAATTTTGGGTTCACATGTGGTAAGGCAATATTTCCAACCTTAGCGGTTGTTGGAGCTGTTAAAAGCAGATTTTGTGTTGTTATTCTCCTCGATCTGAATTATTACATAGCGATTTATGCAATCAGTAATGTATCACAACCGCTAAGACGATTGTCAATGACGCCGTTAAATGAAGGTCCATTAAATGATTGCTTGCACTGGTACAGTAACTCGTATTATCAAGACAGTTTCCGGAAAATCTGAATTTCAAACAATTTTTATTTTGCCCTTTATCATCTAAGGAACAAACATACTTTCTGGTGATTCACTTACATCCTGCAAAACTCTGTGACCCTATAAATGATTCAGGTTCAGAAATGAAAATTAGTCTTACTTTCAGAAACGCCAGTTGTCACTTCAATTATCTTTTTTTATCCCGTGCAGAAGATGCACTCAAACCATATTACTTAGAAGTAAACTAGCCAAGATGCCCTTAGTACTTCCTCAGTCAGTACCTCCTGCATCAAAATTTGTTGAAATTCAGACAGAGCCTGTCATCGTTGTTGATCAGGAGACACTGAGAGAGGAGGTAGGTGCAGCATTGAAGGTCTTTGACCTTGATAATGTCAGCGATGATGGGATGGCTTCTGATTCTGACTTTTCAGATTCTTAATTTGAAGGTTTTGATCAGTATTTCAAGTCTTAAGGTGGTTGTAATGTATTAGAGAGCATCCCAACATGAACATTGTCGTCTTATAAATAGAATGACAACAATATTTTAAGCTTTCTATATTGAATATTCAGTACAGAATCTTTCAGTTCTGTGTGTACAAACTCCTTTATTCATTTTTTTCTCAGATTTCATACTTATCATGTGTGTAATATACTTAATATAGGTTATCCAAGTGTTAGACATACATAAACATTGTCTTGTGCAAAATAGTACTAAGCAGCCATTTCTCTTGTTTTTGACAATTCTGCTTTCACCTTAAAAATGGGATTTCCATATTTTTAAACATGAAACTTAAGTGTTTAACACTCATACAAGGTTGGCATATTCCACATATGATAAACTTTGCCAATACTATTTTTTGAATAAAGAAGTGTTTTTTCTGCAATATAAAAAGATGTGATAAATTAATGCAGAAGCAAGGAAATATTTCTCAAGCAAATTTTTTCTGCAGAATGTCTGTACTAACTCTTTTAAGAAAGTGAGATGTATGAAACCTGTGGATACATTGTTTAAGTTTCCAAAAGATAATAATATTTGTTTCAAAAGATATAACTTCATCTTTTTGTTAAGTCTTGAATCAATGGCCAAAGCCTTAATGACACTCAAGTCTTGTAAGTGAGTCAAAATAAATAAAAAATTAAACATGTATTTATTTTGTTTTGTTTGTTAAAAAAAAAAATACAATACCCAAAGTGACACCACAAATCAGTGGAATGTTTTAACTTAACAAAATTTGCCACTTTGTTTTTTTCTTTTTACATTTTTTAGACAAGCAAAATAGAGAACTACTTGCAAGGATATGGCTTCTGGGTAGGTCTGAAAATGCTAAAATTCATTTTCGGCCGGGGGGCTTCGCCCCCCTGGTCCCCCTACCAGGGCGTTGCCCTGGACCTACAGGGGGCCTGTGGCCCCCTTGACCCCCGGCTTAATCTGTTACTTTAAAAAAAAAATCGCCTACTCTGAAACATTTTGACAACCCTGAAGTTATGGCCCTTTGCTGATTTTCTGGAGTTTTCTTTGTCCACTCTATTTCTCAATAACTACTGGATAGATTTCAAACAAACGTCATAGGAAGCTTCAATATCAAGCACAGATGTGCATATTATGAAATGGTTACGGTTGACTGATTTTCTTTTGAGTTATGGCCCATTGCTGATTTTCTGGAGTTTTCTTTGTCCATGCTATTTCTCAATAACTACTGGATGGATTTCAATCGGTCATAGGAAGCGTCAATATCAAGCACAAATGTGCATATTATGAAATGGTTACGGTTGACTAAATTTCTTTTGAGTTATGGCACTTTGTTGATTTTTTGGAGTTTTCTTTGTCCACGCTATTTTTCAATAACAACTGGATGGATTTCATCAAATTTCATAGGAAGCTTCACTAGCAAGCATAGATGTGCATATTGCAAAATGGTTACAGTTGACTGATTTTCTTTTGTGTTATTGCCCTTTGCTGATTTTCTTTGCATTATTTCCCAATAACTAATTTACTTTCTTTAGCTACAGTTTTCCTCATCTCATTTATCAGTAGATGAACTTAGAACTTTATTACATATACAATTTTAAGCTCTTCACTTAGAAACAGCCTTTTGGTGACACACTTCTTTTTTGTTTAATTCAATGTTGCAGATTTGGTATGATTTGGGCTTCATTAAAATAAGAACAATTTTGATTTGGTATAAAAAGATTATAATGTGAAATAGTTTTGTGTAATATGTCAATTGAAAACATCAATTCATTGTGACTTACCTCCTATAGCTGGGCACTTGATTGTAAACAAAGGCTGTGTTGGGGGTATTCATCACCTTTAGTGATAGCTCTAGTTTTAGCTCACCTGGACAGGATGAGCTGTTAGGATCATTGAATGTCCGTCCTCTGCTGTTGTCCTTAATTAGGGCACTAGACTTCAAGATATTTATGATTGTTTCCATTATTTTTACAAGAAGTTTCTGGAAAAAAAAAATTTGACTAACTGTGAAAAAGTTTTTAAACATTTATGAATAAAGTATGTCCTTAAATGGCCATATCTTTAACAATAAACAAGAGTGATTATAGGGTGGAAATGATCAAACTTACAAATTATAACTGCTAATTCATCAATCTAATTGGTTTGTAATGCTTATTATGCCTTTATAACTGAAATGAGCAAACTAATCATAGACATACATTTGTGCAATCTGTCCCGCTGCAGCAGACATTTGACATCAAATGCGCACTGTGATTGGTTAAGCCAGGAATATTTAATACCAGTGATGTAATGTGCAGAATCTGGGATATCCTCTTGCACATTTCATTTAATCCATGTTTGGTATTATTTACATTACCGGATCATAAATTTCCTGATCATCAAAAAGAACCACTTCCAGAGGGTGGAATTGTGTACAAAACACAACACGATCGTGTCAGGGGGACAATGAGTCAAAATTGTGTAATACACGACCAGATCATGTAGGTTCACAGATCTTTTAATAGTCATCTAGGGCCATTACAGCGCATTTTCTTCTTTTGTATTTTTAGCTTTGTTTCTCTAAACATGTTCTGGATAAAACTTAAGTGAAACCATTCTTAAAGCAGGGTATAAGCTGAGCTGATGGCCTACCATGGGTGGAGGCTACATTATGATACAGTATAATGGGTAGTACAGGTGTTTTAGGTGACTTTTTAAACTGTTTAGCTGGTTTTTTATTATGTTTAACATTTAATCAGAGCAGTTGATTTCTGTTTGTAGCAAGGGATATTTCATTGAGCCCACCATCATTGAGAGCAAGAACCCAGAAGAAAAAATCATACAAGAGGTAAATAATGCACCCGTTGTTTCTTTTACTTGGTGAATGTGTCAGTTTCAATTTTGACTAATATGTCTTTCAAATGCATGCTACTATTTTTTCAGGTTTTCATTGATACATAAGGAATACTTTTTAATGGGCTTTAACATGTCAATATTGGTGAACATAAAATAAGATTTCTTAGTGAAACGAAATAGAAATCATGAAAGTAAAAAAGGGATATGTAATATGTTATTTAGACTTTGAATTAGATATGAGTGTTTTCTACACTTAACTACACTCAAGCCTGTCTTAAGCAGTCATTTGAGGGAACAATAGAAAATGGCTGCTTAACAGAGATAACCGCTAAATGAAGGTTACACATATACCAAAATTCTAGTTTGGTTTTTATTAAAACTGACTGTTAAATGAAGATTGACTGCTTAATACAGGTGGTCGCTGATACAGGTTCAACTATATTTATTTTAATCTTAAGACGACTTATTCATCTTAAAGGCCCATCATTCTTCCAAAATTTTTGTATATTCTTCAGACAGAAAAGCAAATTGTGTGATACAGATTTGTGAAGAGATACAATCTTCTCATTCTTGATGACAGCATTAATACAGTGCAAAATAAGAAGAAATTTTTTGTAAAAATTTCAGTTGTTCACAAAAATTAACTGATTTGCATATTCCGGCTATCTTGGCCAATTTTCTGACGTTTGCCAAAGACATTCTGTATGTCTTTGTTAATGAATTGTGCTTACATAAATTGATGATGTAGCAGATAAACAAATAGTGATTTTGTGACAGCTTCAAATCATTTCCGATTACAGACCATCTTCAGGAATACTTGCCAATGCAAAATGTAAAAATGAGCTTTTTTCCCCCCCTACAAAGTACTAAATGGTGTAATTAGATCAACATTTTCAATGTGTTTAATTGTTCATTTACATCTGACATTTGCTTATTATGTACCATTTGTGTTAGTCTACAATATGTCATTGTAATTCTATCCTTTCTTTTTTATGAAAATTGTATCATGAATATATGGCCTTTAACAATATAATTGAGAAATCATAAAAAAAAAATTAATTTCAAAGATTTTAAGATGTTAAATGTAAACAACCTGTACCTCAAAGCAAACAAGAATTGAAGCATTTTTTGACCACACCCCCACCCACTACTTATTGAGTGTTACTGGTTCCCTGCATTTCCAGGAGATATTCGGGCCCATAGTGACAGTGTATGTGTATCCAGATGACAAGTACAGGGAAACAGCATTGCTGGCCAGCAAGACTTCCCCCTATGCCCTCACTGGTGCTATTTATGCGGAGGACAAGTGAGTCTCCTCGCTGTATATCCTTGAGTAAATCCAACAATATATAAGGAAATTTACCAGTTTGTTGTACAAATTATTAAAAATGTTGAGCCATCTTTAAAATTGTAGTGATACAGATTTTAAGTTTTATAGGAAAATGTCAGTTTACAAAAAATCATGAGCCTGACAGGAGCTGTCTGATCATTGCCTCTGTTTGCTCATACAATATTGTAGCTCAGTTCTCACTCTTGCAAGAAAATCCATGATTTCATGACATTACCTTTCCTATATAACTCATTGACGCATCTAGGTCACATAAGCGCAGAAAACCACATTAAACTTACCAATAATTATAAGTCCCATTTCCAACATGGAGCAGCAAAGCATAACTGATAACTATCCGCGAGTACTCAGGCTGATCTGTTTTAAGCGTTCCATAGTTTTATGTGTTCTATGAGAAAGGTAAAGTCATAAGTATATTCATCAAGTCATAATTTTGTACATGAATATTCATGAGATATTTGATATGTGAAACGGATAGAGTACCCAAACTGCTGCAGGACATATAATTCTAAGCACCTTGTTGGCTTATGCTTAGAATAATGTATGTTTTATTTGATTTCTGTGCTGAGGGAGGGGCCATTTGCTGTCATTTTATTGAGTAACTTGTAATTGATATGGTAAATTTTAGGACACGGTGACAAACTATGCAGTGTCTTCAAGTGATCGGAATCTGTTTGAAAACAGTGAATCAATTAATTGGAAATAATCCAAAACCAAACTGATCAGACAGCCAATAAATAATCAGTTTCAAAACCCAAATTAAAAAAAATTGAATATTATGACTATCTTAACAACTTACTGTTGCTGCTCGGTCAATAATCAGTTGACTATTAGTGTCTTCAAGTTTTTAGATGTCAGTGCAGCACTGTTTTAACCCTTTCCCTCACAGAGGATACCATGAAAAGACCTATGCGAACAGCATAAAACCAGATCAGCCTGCGAGTAACTCGCAGGCTGATCAGGTTTTATGCTGTTCGCTGCTCCTCAGTGGTCTGGAAATGAGGATTTTGTAATTAAATTTGGTAAGGTTTAACTGTGGTTTTCTGCAGATCAGGCTTTATGTGGTACCTATTGAGTGCGTCAAAATGAGTCTATATGAGGGAAAGGGTTAAGAAAGGTGGAAAATAAAATTCTCTGCTATGTGTAGGACACCAAATAGAATGTGCATTAGGTACATTTAGTAAGTAAATTAGTACCAGTGTATTTCTTACAGCAAGTTAAAAATGATATGCAAAGAAAACAAAATTTATTATCTCTTACAGACTGTAATTGGAGGTTGTTGGTTTTTTGTTTATTTTTAATTGAGTCGTAGCACAATTGTTCAGCCAGTCTTTTATGCCATGAGGTTTTTTCTAGGAATGTGGTGAAGGAGCTGTCAGATATTTTCTATGACTGTGCGGGCAACTTTTATATCAACGACAAATCAACAGGGTCCGTTGTTGGACAGCAGCCTTTTGGTGGATCTAGACTCTCGGGTAAGGAGATAGAAATATGTACATGTGTAACCGAAGGTGACTTAAGCATACATGCCATATCTCCCGGCGGGAGATTAAATCTCCCGGGATTTCGACTTGTCTCCCGAACTCCCGCCGGGAGAAACTGGTTTCCCTTGAACTCAGTATAATCCATTTTATTACCGAGCTATGATACAGCATTAGAAAGATTACGTAAGAACATGTGTTAGTATCAGTCCTGACCACAGCCACAGGCAATGTGTGATTGTCTTTACCCAATCAAATTGCATGATTCAGACAGTTAGCAGATTCGCCAGTCTATCAGTTGAAACAATTATCGTCGGGTAATTAGCAGCTTTCAAGGCAATACTTAAGCTAGAATGAGTAAGGTTAGAATGGTACACTGTAATAAAGACGTAAATGATTGCTTTAGTATATCTTACCATGGATAAAAAGGTCCCGGAGAATAGCTAATCCTTACTTACCAGAAGTGTAAACAATAAATGATAATTAGATCAGCTGTTTACCAATCATTTAAATCTTAACAAAACTCATCATATAGACACATCATAGAAAGTACACCTCAGCTATCGATAATTGCAAATGAAGTGCAATTTTCACACTGACGCTGACTTGATAAACAACGGATATCGTCTGCTAAATAATTTACTATAATGAGATGTGCTGATCGGAAGAGTTGGGTAACCACTTCATATAACCATACCGTACACGATAAATATTTTAAGCTAAATAATATTTTAGCTAGAAGCAATTTCATTTAGAAAAAAAAAACTCTTTATTTTTATTCATCCCCATCAATTAAAACCATATGATCAGAAATCATTCAATAAATCAAAGGTACTGTATCAATTTAAATGTGTTTGATGTAAATGGCATGATCTCCGATCTGTTACAAGGTAGTGTTGCATTTACTGTGAAACAGTGCCTGTGGAAAGTTAAGTTTCAATTTGAATTAGATCTATTAATAAATTTTTTTTTTTTTTTTTAGATATATATTTTTAATGGTATTTTCATTAAATGCAATAAACAGTATATAATATAAACTTGTACTGAATTTAATGAAGGGGTAATCAAATGTGTATTTTCTTTATTTTTTATTAAGAATGTCTCTTTGATATATTTCGTAAAATCTCCCTGGCTGGACCCCACATCTCCCTATGAAAATTTCCAAACCTCCCTGGGAGACATACTGAAAATATGGCATGTATGCTTAAGGGGTGAACTTTAGACCGCAGATATTGAGAGGGTGCTAATATCTCCAGATACGTTCATGTCTGTGGAACTCCTCAACAAAAGTTACTTTTTATAAAAGAATAATCACATGAGAGATGAAAAGAAAATGCTAAAACATGGATATTTCTTTTAAAAAGATGTCTTCCAGTGGATGGGACTGATCATGATTTTATGTTTATAATGAACGTCAGATGGTCAACTCTTAAATCTCTGAAATCTGATTGCTGGCACCTGATGAAATCCCAAGTGAACTACATTTGTTTTTTTGTAGGCTGATACTACACTGTTGATCTAGTGAACGCTATGACCCTCTTGTTTTTTATACCTCAAGAGTAGGGACCACATAGGAAACACGTTAGTCTCATATGATCCCCTCCTTTACTCATATTACACAAAGACAAAGTGGATTGGGGATATTCTTCTTCTTTTATTGTAATGGCTAGCAATCATTTTCTGATCATAATGGCCATATTTTAGACCATATGGTCAAGGATTTCCAACGTGAGGGTCCTGTTTTTTGCTGAAGAGACAGCAGTTGGATACAAGGGAGTCCGGTTGCGATACCCTAGCTCATTTTATGAATAGACCCCTTGATTCTTTTACATACACAGTGTACAGCACCGATACATGGGAAACAAGTTCCTGGGTAGAACCAGTACTGGGTACTCAGAGTTCCCATAGCAATCCCATTTTGCAAAGTGCCAGGCAAGGGTGCATCTGGTGCCAATTTCATGTCTTTGGTTTGATTTGGTCAGCGGAGAAAGTGCCTCAGCTGGGATTCAACCTCCTTAACAAAAAGTGGACACTCTACCACTGAGCTATAGCGCCAGTATTAATCCCTTAAGTGATGTTACCTGGTAATCCATGTTTTTTCTGTATACATCTATGCATTTGTTACTTAAACCCAATTATTAGTTTAATCCATATTTCCAATTTAACCTTAATTTTATTGAATTTACTTCCCCTTTTAATTAACCTGTGTCCTAGTGTTACCTTGTTTTCAAATTTAACCTGTATTCAAATGCAGGAACCAATGACAAGGCTGGAGGTCCAAACTACCTGCTGAAGTTCCTCTCCCCACAGGCAGTGAAGGAGAGAAACATCCAAAAGAAAACATGGAAACATCCATCCATGGCCTAAAGACGGAAATGTAATCTGTGTCTCAGAGCTTGCCAAAAACAATGGACAGATTAAAGGATACTTCTGAGCTTTGATGTGGCAGATTGACCAATGAATTGCTGATACATAACCATCATTCCTCATCGTCTAGGGATTCCCATACTTAGATGCTTATTGCTGTTATGTATATCCAGATCAATTTCAAAATTACTTGCAGGCTGCTTAAGATTTACCCTTTACCACACAAGTGAGTTAGTGACCTTGCAATCAGTATGACACCAGACCAGATTGTGAGGAGGTACCAGGCTTGTAAGGCTCTGTACTGTTTGCTACTTGGACCTTGAAAATTAAGAGAAAACACTGTAAAGTAAAATGTATTCAGAGTAAAAATTGCTTTTCATCTGTTAGGGATAACTGGATATGTAGACCAGTACAGTAAAACCTGTGAAAAAGGGCCACTGAAAGGGAATTAAAATCTAGCCTTTATCTAGAGGAGGTCAATTTATCTATAAATTCAATGCCAGGAATCCAGTCACTGGCCTCTGTTCACAGGTCTGCAGTTTTTCAGAGGTGACAGTAAATGCAAGTTTGTCTGCAACTGAATTTAAAGTGATAAAGGGTTAATGCACTGCAGTTTATCAATAAATTGTCACGATGAAATGGTAACATTCAGAGAATGTCTTTCGAGAGGTTGGACAAATCGTCTGTATAGCAGCAACAGATTTATAAATCTATATTCCAAGTAAACATTCTCTGTAGAACAATGCCAGAATGATTTCTTGTAGTGAAAAAAAAGGCCAAAATTAATTTTAATTTTTATATACATGTATTGAAATGGAAGATATTTTTGACCACCATTCTATACATTTACCATTATTTTGCTGTTTAAACCAAAGTTTTTTTCTTTTAGTATTAAAGATGCATTAAATAGTAAAAAAAAACAGCACCTTTAATAGAACTTTTTCTCTGATCTTATTTTTCAGTAAATTTTCATTGTCGATTTTGTTGTCATGTTCTGTTTTATTATTGACTTATGTATGCCTTTACTTCGCAGTATCAGTAATGAATATTTATTTGAGGCATTATGGCATGTTATCAATGAAAGATAGCTTTTGCACGTCAGATAGCACCCTTTCAGCCTGTCAGTTTTGTGTGTTTGAAATGTCCAGTTTTATTTATGGTAATTGTTATTGGTCTGAACAGAAATGAGATTTGAAGAAACTGTCAACTGTTTTTAATGTTCTTTTTTTAACTGTTGAATATTACAGATGTACTTTTGTATTTGCTAGATTTCATTTAGAGATATTAATATCATTTTGAGTACTGGTATATTTATATTGTTAATACTCATTTGTTTTGATGTTTTGTATTCCCAGCAAATAAGTGCTATGAAAGATCTGTTTTTATTGCTTTTAAATTTGTACTACTTAAATGTGTTTTTATTTGAACAAATATGACTCTTTGTTACTCAAAAGTTTTTATATAAAAAATATAGAAGTAAGACATGGATAAGCAGTCAGTGATTCTCAGAATTGTAAGGAAGGTAGATCTAAGTTTAATATCCCGTGTTAATAAATACTAAGGGACATTTGTAACATTTGATGATAATACATTTGTGTCTTCAGGTTTTTATAATTGCTTAATTAAGGTATATAATTTGGAGCTTTTGATATCACAATGAAGCCTTTAAAGATGAAATATGCTGTTGGTGTATGAATGAAGACACAGATTTTCTTGATAACTCTGGTGTGTGTAGTACATCAGACTTTCTCCCTTGTATGTAGATATTGTGTATGTATTTGAAAAGTCTGTTTTTAGCTCACCTGAAGGGTGAGCTTTTGTGATCGCCATTCGTCCGGCATCTGTCGTGCGTCGTCAACAATTTGGCTTGTTAACACTCTAGAGGCCATATTTTTAGGCCAATCTTCATGAAACTTGGTCAGAATGTTTCTCTCCATTAAATCTTGGACAAGTTCGAAATTGGGTCATGTGGGGTCAAAAAGTAGGTCACAAGGTCTCTTCTTAGAAAAACCTTGTTAACACTCTAGAGGCCACATTTTTGGCCCTATCTTCATGAAACTTGGTCAGAATATTTATTTCAATAAAATTTTGGACGAGTTCAAATTTAGGACATGTGGGGACAAAAAGTAGGTCATGAGGTCAAACCTTAGAAAAACCTTGTTAACACTCTAGAGGCCACATTTTTGGCCCTATCTTCATGAAACTTGGTCAAAATGTTTGTTTCCATAAAATCTTGGACAAGTTCGAATTTGGGCCATGTGGGGTCAAAAAATAGGTCATGAGGTTAAATCTTAGAAAAACCTTGTTTACACTCCATAGGCCACATTTTTGGCCATATCTTCATGAAACTTGGTCAGAATATCTGTTTCCATAAAATCTTGGACAAATTCAAAAGTGAGTCCTGTGGGGGTCAAAAAGTAGGTCAATATGAAAAATCCAACATATGTTGCTCATTTATAATCAGGTGAGCGATTCAGGCCCATCATGGCCCTCTTGTTTAGTTGTTTATTCTCAAATTTGTTTATAGATAGGTTGAAACAGCATTTGATATAAGATATGCAAGTTGTTGAGGCATTGTTATAGTCTTATAAATTTTATCCTTTTGTCTTACCCTGTTTTGTTGTACAAAAGATTGTTGAAAGCACCTTTTAGTGAAAATCGCTGTGAATAATAAATGATAATTGAGATGATAATTAAAGATTGATTTTGAAGTATGGTTGTTTTCCCCCATAAAGTGGAGAGTTTGTCGTTTTTCAAAAACGGTTAATTTGGTGAACCTGTTAACTGAAATTCTATAAGAAATTTTAAATAATATTGATAATCCAAGAGGAATGTGAAGATGGAAAAATTAAGTATGTTTTATGATGATAGATAGAAGTGTTGTTTATTTTGTTGTTTATGGATGTTCTCATTGGCACAGATGGTGGTGTTTGTGAGGTCCATGATGTGGGAGAAAAATCAATGTAAGAAAGACAACAGATATCTTTCATGGCAAATGTCGGACTGACACAGGATCGAACTGGAGTTTCATTTGCAAAAGGCCACTGTGTTGACCTTTCCCTCATAGAGGAAACCATGAAAAGACCTATGCGAACAGCATAAAACCAGATCACCTGCGAGTATCTCACAGGCTGATCAGGTTTTATGCTGTTCGCTGCTCCTCAGTGGTCTGGAAATGAGGATTTTGTAATTAAATTTGGTAAGGTTTAACTGTGGTTTTCTGCAGATCAGGCTTTATGTGGTACCTATTGAGTGCATCAAAATGAGTATATGAGGGAAAGGGTTAACCTTGCTACCTGGTGAACCCTGATAAAAACGTACAGGACTTGTAGTTAAAGATCTTATATGATATTGAAATTCTGTTAAAACATCATCAGGACCTGTACACATAACCAAATTTTAGCCATTTTGTGTAAAATGTACTGGGGGTTTCTTGTTTGACAGTTTTGGGTATATACAATGTGTATATAAAAAGCAGCATTGATCAAACACTACTTCCTACTTGAAATATTTTAGTACATTCCCCATGTATCGTGTTGTGTTGTTTTCAACAGGTTACCTCTTTTTTTTAAACCATCCAGCATTCTGTTTTAAGTACATGTATTTCCTTTTATGATATTTGGCGATTGAATGTGGCTTGTGCTTTTATTGATATGTTATTTTGTTCAGAGGTTTGCCTTCTATTATTATTGAGACTAAAGCAGCTGTTTTTTACATGTAAATACTGGTACTCAGTTTATTGGTAATAGTGGCATGGGACACTGTTCAGCACTTGACCATTTATGGGATGGATGGATTTTAAAGGCCCATTACGTTTCAGAATAATAAATTTTAATGAAAAAAAGACAAAATAACATCAACATATTGTAGACTAACAGAAATGGTACATAATGTGCAAATATCTGCTGTAAAATAACAGTTAAACACATTGAAACTGTTGATCAAATTACGCCGTGTCAAAATACTTCATTGTCTACATTTTGCATTAGCAAGTATTCCTGAAGAATCTGTAATCAGAAATAATTTGAATCTGAAATACTGTCATCAGATTAGAATTTGTTCATCTGCTACGTCATCAATTAATGCACTCGCAATTTGTTAACAGAGACATATGGAAGGTCTATGGAAAACATCATAAAATTGAAAAAGTGTGCGTTAAATGCAATTCAAGTATTTTTCTAAACAATTGAATCCATCAGCATCATCAATCATTTAACTCTGTTTCCATGTCTCTGGGTTGCACGTTGCCCTATTGCAGTCCTCAATCCATCTCTGTCAAGGGCTAGAGCTGGTCTCAAACTAAGTTGTTTGAGGTCTTCTCTGATGGATGCTTCCCAGCTCATTTTTGGTGGTCCATGGCCACGTGGACCTACAACATCCCACTCCTTCCAGGTTTTCTTCACCCAGTTGGAGTCAGGCATTCTCTTCACATGGCCGAACCATCTGTCTTTTCCAATGTAGATACAGGAGAGGTCCTCCATTTTTAGTAAAGTCAGCTTCAGTAAAATATTCTTATTTATGCACTGTAGCATTGTTGTCATCCATGGGTATGTACAGATTGCATCTCTTGATTAATCTGTGACACACATTTTGCTCCTCTATCAGAAGAATATTATACACTGCTTTTGGAGGAATATTAGGCTTTTTAATCTTTCTAATAGCTAGTTTATCTTATTACAATAATGCTCATGATAAATTATTCAAATTTCAACAGTAAAATCTCTGCAAAATCATGGTCTCAAAGAAAATTTTAAAAGAAAAAAAGTTACTGTAGTTATGATTTCATGGGAATTGAAATAATTTTGCTGCTGCTGATGATGATATTGCCTAATGAGATCTGAGTTGATAGGAACCACCATTATTAAGCAGTCGTTTGCATTTAGCTTAACATTTCCAAACTGTAGCACTTTGTTATATGTTTGATTTCCATTTAGCAGACATCTCAGCTAAGCGGTCACACTTTTTGCTTCCAGGACTGACTGCTGAAGACACATTATTTTACTTATTAAACAGTTAATTGTTTGTGAAGTGTGGAAGACTTTTGTTACAGATAGTTGTTTTTTTGTACTGGTCATCCCTATGCAGAGTTAATAAATCCTTCAAAATACCCAGTATTAATTATGTTTTAATTACTAACATTAACACATGAAAGAAATATTTTTGCTTTTTATAAATATTCAATAGCTGATTGTGTATATAATGTACATGTATTGTGTCTTTTTATCATATGATTTCAATCTTTTGTTGGATTGTGCGACTTCAGAAAAATCCCTATTTTTAAAATTAATACTCAATATATGTGTGTGTAGGATTGTGTATTTGTTTGCTTATTAACATAAAATATTTACTTGAGGTAAAACTGTTAATTGAACAGTATGTGGAAGGCTCAATTATTTAATTGAAATTGGTTAACAAAAGATTTCATAATAATCTGATCTTTAAAGTAAAGGGCTTATTTTATTTGGCATATTTAACTAGAATACATTTGAAAGCTCGGCAGTTTTGTTACATGTTTTTCATCCTCTTTATTATCTGAGTTTGCTATAGTACCCAAGATATTGTTTGATTTTTATTGTTTGATTTATACGTTGTATGCATTTTTATCTTGACAATTCGGAGAATAAGGAGGGCTATTCGACTCACTCGAGCGTCATACCCCCTCACTTTATTACTGAACCCTTCATTGCATTGCTTTGAAACTTTGAATACTTGTTTATCACCATTATCCCCAACGGTAGGCAAGAGGGGATAACACTTTCGTGGATTTTGAACAAATTATTCCCCTTTTTTGACTTAGAATCTTGGTTAAGTTTCCATACCACCTCACTCTCTTCACCAAACCATTTTAGGTATTGCTTTGAAACATGATAAAATTGCTTATAACCATTGCCTTCTCCTGTAGGCAAGAGTACATAACTCTGTCATGGATTTTTAATTATGCCCCTTTTTTTGACTTTTACTGCATTTTTCTTTTTTATTATTGAGAAGTACTGAAATAGTCAATTGCGCTGTCTTATGGACAGCTTTTGTCTTTCATTTTGTTTGCTGATTGTTTTTGTATTAAAACAATAAGTCTGGATGCAAGAATTGAAATATTGCTCACAATATTTAAAGATATATTACTTTGTTACTGTGTAACAATGTGATAGTATTCCTATACAGCAGTGATCAAATTAAAACATTACTCATTTAAATCATTTGTTATTGTTTAAAACTCCAATCTTAGGTTTTATTCCCTTTTCCTAATTAAAAAAATATAATTGAATGACCAGGCAAACATAAAAAGGAGACTCAGTTAATATCCCTATCATGTGGGTGAGACTAAACAGAACGAAGAGACCATTGTGTATTTGAAGAACTGGGGTAGGTCACTTTGAGCGACATCAAAAGTTATATATAGCAGCACTGCTTAGCAAGGCAGGTAGGATTTTTACCAGGTTTTCCAACAGATCTGGTCACCAGTGGCAAGGTTCTGGTAGTGAGTGATGGGAAGGCTGGTATCTACCAACTTGATTCTTTGGACTTTGACTGTGCCATGCATTGAGATATTTTCAAATGGATGATACAAATGTTTATCATGAGACAAATATGCCTTTGGATGACTCTAGCTCTTAGTTCAAAGTTCATGGTCACAATTAGGATGTGCCCATTATAGGCAAATTTTATGTGAAATACTGTTTCCACACAATAACTTTTGAAAGATGTCATGTATTGATTTCATATTAAGTTGCAAGTTTAAAATATCACAATAAAAGAAATGCCAGATTTCACTTTGTGTACACTCTAGCATCTTCATTTCTTAAACAGCCTTCTTCATCTTTATGACGATGTTTATAGCCATAATCTCTTGGCCTAGTTTAATGGTGGCTGATATATATCTGACAATTGGTCTTAAGTTATGTCCCTTGAATAATAAAAAACATGCGAGATTTGATTTGTGTACACTCTATCATCTTTATTTTTTAATCGGTTTTCTTCAAGTTCATGTTTAACATTTCTCTCAGCCAAGTTTGAATGTGGTTGATATCTGCCCAGTAGGTCTGAAGTTATGGCCCTTGAATGTTAAAAAAAAAGCCAGATTTCACTTTATGTACAATCTAGCATCTTTATATCTTGATCTATCTTCTTCAATTTTTATGACAATGTTTATTAACAAAATTTCCCGGCTAAGTTTAATTATGGCTGATATCTGCCCATAAAGTCTGGAGTTATGTCCCTTGAATGATTGGGGAAAATATGCCAAATTTTGCTTATGTTTATAAACATAAATTCCTTGCTGCTAAGTTCCATTATGGTTGATATCTGACCATAAGGTCTGGAGTTATGTCCATTGAATGATTAAAAAAAAATGCCAGATTTCACTTTGTGTACAATCTAGTATCTTCATTTCTTAATCAATTTTCTTCAATTTTCATGACAATATTTTTTGCCATATTCTCTTGACTAAGTTTGATCAAGGCTGTTATTGGCCAATTAGTCAGGGCTGTTCCAAGAAAAAAAAGGCCTGGGAGGGGCAGAACGATGTTGAATTAAAATTAGAGGATTGATGGGGTAAAGGTGTTGTAATTGTGTTGCTTGTGAGTTTTTTTTTCTAGATCTTATGGGGGGTGTAATTTCATATTCCTATTATGTTGATAGTGGGGTACACCACATTTAATTCACTATGATGATTCTGTTTAATATTGTCCAAAATAAATTAAAAAAATTGCCCGTTGTATTGTAAGAAGAGTCAATTGGGTGAGAAAACTAATAAAAGCATAACTGTTTGCACGGTTGCATTTTTAGCTTACCTGTGCACAACGTGCTCATGGTAAGCTATTGTGATCACCTTTTGTCCAGCATCCGACCTCTGTCTGTGTGTGCTTGCGTCCGGTGTCAACAATTTTCTTTAAACAACATCTCCTCCTATATCACTGGGCCAAATTGGATGAAAATTGCCTGTGATGTTCCTTGCAGGAAGCTCTACCAAAGTTGTTCAAATGGTCTGCTGCATATCTGGGTCACAGGAGCTAAAAATAGATGTGAAATCTTTAAAATTCTTCTTCGAAACCACAGCGCCTAGAGCTTAGATATGTGGTATGTGGCATTATCTTATTTACCTCTTACAAGGTTTAATTCAAATCATGGCCTTGGGGTAAAATTGGCCCCGCCCAAGGGGTCACTTGATTATACATAGACTGAATTGAATTCCATGCCAAAATCTTTTTATCATGGCAACTAAAAAGGGAAAATGTTAAAACTTCAAAATTCTTCTCCTCCAAAAGTACTGGCTGCATTTCAAAGTTATTTAGCACAAAATTTCCTTGTGTCACTGTCTACAAAGATTGATCAAATTACGTTGATCTGTTGAAAAACATGGCCATCAGGGGGCAGAGCCCGTTTTCATTAAATGTATATAGTATAAATTCGAAAAATCTTCTTGTGTAAAGTACTGGCTGGATTTCAAGAGTCATGTTATGGCAGTCATATGTTTAAGCAAATATTTCAGTTTTTATTTCAACACAGAAGATGTTCTTGACTGTTAAACAAATAGTTGTGGGATTCTGTCTCTCTTTACAGCAGATGCATCACTAGGAAAAGGGAGAATAAAACTAATGGCTTTAAAATTGTTTACTGCCTTTTCAGCACTTTGATTTGAAAAGAACGACAACTGAGCAAAAACGAACTGAAAACAAGGGATATAATTTAGCATAAATTTGGATAGCAGGGCACCAGTATCTACTCGCAAAGTTTCTACATCCTGCCTAGCTGCCAAGATGGCTGGAGTTGAGTACGAGAGTGTACTATGCGTAAAACCAACTGTACACGTGTTTAGAATTCCTCCCAGATCATCAAATAGAGGATACAGGTAGGGGGATGTATCTTGATTAAGTTTACAGTTCAATCAAATAAATCCATTGTGTATATCGACTGTTCCGCCTTACTGACAGAAGGGGCGGATCAACCGGTCAGAATAAATTGATTTTTGACAATATTTTATCGCTTCGCTCAAAGATGTGAATATCTACCTTTAGTGTAGCTTCATCCATCGCTTTATAAATTTTACATTTATCATGCATCCAAGATATAACCATGTATCTCTTTGGAATAATTACAATGTTATTTCCGACAGACTGTCACCAGTTTAGTTAAAATCTTTCTAAACTGTAAATAGGTTCACAGAAAAAAACCTCATTATGTACTTGAGTGCAATCAGAGAATGGTACAAGAACTGGGTGCTTTTTTTGGCCTCTTCAGTAGCGTGCTCTGTAAACATAAGCAATTGCGCTCCTATTTCATCACAGTGTTTAGATTGTATACAAGGTACCAAATCACAACTGTTAGTGTGCCGTTGTTGGCAAACCGCTGCCTTAATTGAAAGCATGACATTATAACACTAATTTGGTGAAAGTTTCACCTGATGCTACCTTGCTGTCATTTTTTGGTGGGGCTTGAAATGGATGTTTAATTCATCTAAATTGTGTGTGAAAAAGTTTTATGGAGACACATGATTAAACAGAGAACACTACACAGTGGTGTCCCGAGGTATAGGGTTTTCTGGTATTCCCATTTTGTTGGAAAAACTGGCCGATCACCACCTAGGGACACCACTTTGTAAACGGGAAGTTACAAATGTTATTAAAATGAAAAAAGTAATATTTCTCTGACAGCAAATGATAAAGAAGTGTTTAATTTCTGGCAGTAAACTAATTTTCTACTATCACTACCCTGGGGCAGTATCTGTTTTACTTGTTTTTATTTTACTGTTTATATGCAAATATCAATTAGTTATGTGTATTATAAAAAATGTTTCCTTCAAATATGTAACAAAAAATATTTAAAATACATAGGAGCCTCAAACAAAATTAAAGTATTATTTGATAATTTTCCAAACCTTTTTAATTCAATTTTTAACAATTTCTACAAGTTAATGAAAAATAATAATTTTTCACTATATTCCTGGGTGGGCCATGAATAACCTGTGCCACAAGTGGTTTGAACGCATGACTTTTGGATCTACAGTTATTTATACCACTGGATCTAGGTGCCCTTGAACATATACAGACACTAATTTTGCAATGCAGACTAAAATTTTTAAGATGTGCTGGCAAATTTCATTTGTGTATCAAAGTTGACAGGTTGATGTTGAAGTTTGGGCCTCTGTGGCCCAGAGGATAAAGTTGCTGACTTAAACACACACTCAGCCCCTCACCGTGTGGGTTTGAGTCCGGGCAGGATCATTCAGATTTTCATATGAGAAAGCCTTCCAGCTGGCTTGAAGTAGGTTTGTGGTTCTCTCTGGATGCCTCAGTGCATTTTCCTCCACCTGTAATTAGCTGGACGTCGCTATGTGACTGAAATACTGTAGCAGCAACGGTAAACTAAAAAAAATCAATAATAAATCAATCAGTCAGTTCTGGTCATTGCTTATTTGAAGATAAACTTAAAAAAAAATAATTCGATGTGAAATCTTTTACTTCTTTGTAAGGTTTAAGAATTCAGAATAAAGTCTATATAATGTCAAAACCAATTTGATTTAATAAGTGTTTTAATACTAATAATATTTCTGCAAATGGTGCACACAAAAGCAATGACAAATGTCTTGACCATTTATGAATTGTATTGGCAGTTAACAAACTTCATGAAATTAATGACATTATAAATGTTTATATATAAATTCATATTTTCCAAGTTTTTTCTTGTGAATTTTATAAAACAGCAACCCCTGAATACCTATTGATTCATAAGTTTGAACTTCTTTTTTTTTGTATATTTTAGAGCAGCTGACTGGAAATTGGATCAGCCAGATTGGAGTGGTCGTCTTCGTGTTGTAGCAAAAGGGAGAGAACTAGCCATCAAATTAGAAGACAAAAATTCAGGTATATCAGTTTCTAGTCTTATAGGTAATATGCTTGGCTAAATCCTGCAGCAAATTAACCCTTTCCCTCATAGAGGAAACCATGAAAAGACCTATGCGAACAGCATAAAACCAGATCAGCCTGTGAGTAACTCACAGGCTGATCAGGTTTTATGCTGTTCGCTGCTCCTCAGTGGTCTGGAAATGAGGATTTTGTAATTAAATTTGGTAAGGTTTAACTGTGGTTTTCTGCAGATCAGGCTTTATGTGGTACCTACTGAGTGCGTCAAAATGAGTCTATATGAGGGAAAGGGTTAAAAAATATACCTTACAGACTATCACTCTTGTACTTTTGTGGGTTTTTTTTTTGGGGGGGGGGGTTATTCTGAGTAACCTGTATGAGGCTGAACACTAACAAGTACCTCAGTTCATGGCAGAGAGAAAGAGAGAGGCAAAAGGAGAGGAGAACTCACCTAAGTCTGAAATGAGAGACAGAGCATTATACAGATCAGTAAATACATAAAAGGAAAATATTCGATATGAACTGAGATTTGTTTTATATTTTAGTACCATACACATTGCTTTAACATAAAAAGTGACAGTCAGGTACATGTAGTAGAGAGGGATATTCTTGTATATGTTGAAATGAAACAGAAAGAAAAACTCATTACATAGAAAATTTTAGTAAAAACTCTGTTTTTTATTTCCTTGAATTGTGAACAGTCCTATGCCCCTTTATTTGTGAAAATTAGCGTTGTTTTTCTCAAAATTGCGATGAACTAATAGTGATGTTTCTGCTGATATTGTGAGGAGAAAATGTGGGCTATGACAGAATACCTTGCAATTTTTCTGCAAAATGGAAGGGAATGGTTTATATTTTTAAGGAACTGAGAAATTGTAGAATCAAGGCACTTTTGAAAGTAGAAAGCTTCCAAAGGGTATAGATCATGTCTGTATCAAAAATACACTTTTGAATTGTGAAGCAATTAGGTCCCTTCTAAATTGCTAGTTGGTCCTTTTATGGGTACCAGTTATGGAAGAAAGAAAAAACTGAAACTATATTTGTTGGTGCATTTATTGCAAGTGAGATGTTGATTTTTATTTTCATTGGCCTGACTAGGTGAGCTGTTCGCAAAATGTCCAGTGGAACAGTATCCGGGTATCGCAGTGGAGGCGGTGAACGATTCCAGTCGATACTTTGTGTTGCGGATAATGGATGACAATGGTAGGCAGTTATAAAACCTCAGTAATTATTATTGTGATAATAGAAATATTTAGATATTTATCTGATATTGAGCAGTTTTCTTAATATTAAAAACAACAACTTCCCAGTTTGTATGTCTTAACCCTTACCCTCATAGAGGACACCATGAAAAGACCTATGGGAACAGCATAAAAACAGATCAGCCTGCGAGTAACTCGCAGGCTGATCAGGTTTTATGCTGTTCGCTGCTCCTCAGTGATCTGGAAATGAGGATTTTGTAATTAAATTTGGTAAGGTTTAACTGTGGTTTTCTGCAGATCAGGCTTCATGTGGTACCTATTGAGGGCGTCAAAATGAGTCTATATGAGGGAAAGGGTTAATAGGTGTTGTTTATCAAGTTTTTGTCTATAGTTTTCATACAATGTTTGACCATCAGTTCACAGAAATAATTAACATTTAAATTTCAGGCAAATCTTATAGATCTGACTCTATCGGAATTGAAATTAACAACCAGTTTGAGTTAAAGCTTGAATAAAAAAAAATGTATACTTTGTCTTGTATTTTTGAAAGCATGATGTGATACCATTGATTGTTGAGAGTCTCCCATCATTTTAAAATTATGCAATAGTTTTCCATAGTCTTGATAAGTTTGTAAGCTGTTTGCGACAGGATTTGTTTATACTAACGTATACTGGTCAGTTTAGTCAATTTACAGATAACTTTCATGTGCTTTAATAACACCAGATCCTCTGAATGTTTTTTCTCGAGTTTAAGCAGAGTGCAGTTAATTTGCCTTTCTCATTTTTGAGGAAAACATGTTGAGACTTAATTTTACATGCTCAAAAGATCTGTATTATATTAAGGCAATGGATGTCTGTCCAGCCTCCTGTCTGTACAATAAAACATCATCAAAATGATAAGCTTGACACATAACATATTTTTCCTGTCTATTGAGGAAAGTCATTGTAAAGTTATTGGTTCTTAAACTTTGACTTCATTAACATAGAAAGTATATGAAAAGAACAGAACATGTATTTTATTTCAACTTATACATACATGTACAAGTATATTGTTATTTTACATGTACATAATCAAGTAACAAATCACAGTAGTATGTAAATTTTTGCTTATAACCCCTTTCCAGTTTTGACTTAATTTCAGTGACACCTAATAGATATTAAGAGGATGTAGGGTACATGTGAGTACATACATCCTTGGTCATGAAATAATTGCTGACCCTTTGGGCATATATTTCCCAGATTTGCCATGCTCTTGTTTACATTTTGGTACAGATTTACTCACTTGTTTTTATATACTTACAAGAGCTTGATAGCAGTAGAAGTTGTGGGTCCAATTAAAACTCTGAGTCATCACCAGAAGCTTTCGGGACTCTTAATGGGACTTCCTGACAAAATGTTTAATTGGTAGCAGTATATGAGCAGCACTTGGTCACTGTTTATTCCACTTGTAAGGCAGTTTAGGGATAATATTTGAATGGGAAGTCATGGGATTAGTTCCAAGCTACAATGTGTATCAGGGTTCACACTTACTTCTAGTTCGAAGCCCTGCTGGCCCATGTTCTTGAAAAAAAAAAATGGTACTGAAGTAAGGTTTTCACACTCATCAGACTCAAATTATTCCCATTAGTTTTTAAAGGGATTTTTGTATCGTACTCAGATTTGAGCCTGAGGTCGTACTTAAGTAATTTAGAGAACACTTGTAATACTTGTATCGCATACTTTGTAATGTCAATGATATTAAATTTGTATATATG
>CM037787.1:12021457-12071457 GCA_021229015.1 Solen grandis | reverse complement strand
TCTAAAGAAAGGAATCGGCTCCTCTAAATAGATCCATATTTGGCATGTGCCATGGTACATTCAAATATGTAAATATCATAGTTCCAGTGAAGTTAATTTTTTTCCACTTTGGATTAAGATCGGGTACATTCAATATTAGTTGATGGTGAAAACGAAAAAAGCGCTTGACGAAATTGAAAATCATCATTTTTATATCCTATTTGGCAATTCTGTATGAGAATGGGTCTTGAGCGCAACACCGTGCATCATTCAACGATACATCACGCAAAACGCAACTCTTTTTCCATTCAGCTACGAAGTTTGAACAGGGATACATTTCATTACGCTTGTACTTAAGGAGTACGTAACATCATACACGTCAGCTTTTAACCTAGCATATATCGGACAATAACTCAGGCCACAATCCTTCTGTGTTTCTATAGTATTTTTGTTGATCGTGTTAGAATACTATTTAACTCTCAATTTGTTTATCTTTATTTCATTTATGCATAAAAGTACCATTTTGATATTCATATGTTAATATATTTTAAATTCTCATAAGCATGAATATAAGAAGGGATCTATGTAATAACTAATACTACCTGATCACAAAAATAGTCTGCAAAATCCCAGAACTCATCTGAAGTATTGTCTGCCATTTTCGGAGTGAAGTTCGCGTTTACCACGGTTACGTACATGTCATAAAGCGAAAACCTGGGAGATGCGTCTTCACCTGGCATATGTAAATAAAATCAATAAAGATTAATCACGTGGGATGGGAAAGCAGATCTGATCCAGGTCTTAGAAATATTTTCTTAGAGGGCAGCCCTGCGTTCAGTTATCAGTAACAGTCGCCAATATTAACGTTTCCCTATTGTATCGCAGCGTATAGTATTAGAATGCAAACAGAGAACCAACTCCTTTAATTCCTAATGCAACGCATGTTTTCTTACTAGGCTGGTGGCGGGAATAAGCGGGAATTGCTGATTTGCATGATTACCGCAGCCGATTTAACTGTACTGTATCACTGCGCACAACAACAGATAGAATGTACTACTGAAGTTAGGCCATGACCTAACGCCCAGTTTAGAATTGAAGCTATTTCATGTAAATCCTGTCGATAGTCCCTCCGTGCCTAGATATAGATAAAAATGTTTTGTCCAAATCCATTTGATTTAGAAATGTTAAGAGTTGTGAAGGTGCCGTGTTCTATAGTGGTTTTGACTGCGGATCTGATTGTAGTGACTTCTGGGGACAATTTTTTGCTTGTCCTGCGCAGAGTACTGGTCCAACCCAGAAAATGTCGAAAGGGAATGGTTTCACCTTTATACTAATGATGTACAAGAAATAAGTTGAGATTTATTTAAAGTATCTAAGATAGTGTCTATAATTTGAGTATCATTTTATCACGTGACATTGTATGCTTACCTCTTTCTTCTTTATTTCCAAGGACCAAAACGAGAGTAGGAATTAAGGCAGCTGCAATCACCATGAGCGCCAAGCCAGCCACTAACAGCAGTCTAGGATTTCTAAACTTACAGCCGTGCACGTGCTCATCATACGCATCCGTCTTTCTGCCAGCACTACCGGAAATGTTGTGGAAGCCATTGCTGGTGTATCCATATGTAACTCCACCGAAAGCTTCTTCGTCGTGAGACGCTCTGATCATCGAGGTTCCGGGAGCTGCCGCTGGTGCCCATTTTGGACGCATCTGAAGAAATGTTTATCAAATAATATTTGTCTTGAAACTGTCGACAATTATCAAGAAAAAAGTTTGTTTGCTTTCTGTCTTTATTTTTTATTATCTTCGGATAACAGCAAATTCGCGATATTCAGGCGAGTTTTTTTTTATCTCGAGAACCGGGCTTTTTCGAGGTCTATTTCTATACCTTACAAAACTTAAAGGGGAATTGTTGAGCTTAAAAGGAATAACACCGCCTGTACAATTCAATGACTTTAAGACGTCGCAGCCAGGTATCGAACTCACGACCTCCCGGTAACCCAGTAGTCAACTGATGATCTGCATGTTTAAAAGAATGTTAGTTACACCCAATCGCACTTGTTAGCAGGTACGTGCTGAATTAAACCAAAACATTTTTTTTCGTATTAATGAAATATTGTTTCGTATATATGTACTATCTTTATGAAATATTATTTCGCACACACACACACACACACACACACACACACAAACGCGAGCGCGCGCAAAATTTGGTTATTACGAAACATCCATTAGCATTTCATAAGGAGTAATAAAAAATGTTACTTGTTTCCACTAACCCGACCGACCCTATTTTTTGTATCGACCCTAAATTGTTTTTCCGTATCATTCGTGTTATTGCGGTTGCTTAAATCTGTTTTTCGTCACCCTCTCTAAAAAGTAAGGTAAAAAAGGAAAAAGTTTAAAAAAAAAAAAAGTTTAGCCGACCTACTGACCCTATTATTTTCGGAGATGTTAGTGGAAACAAACGACCTTTTCTTTATTCGCCTAATCACAGAATTAATATTTCGTCATTACGAAAGAAGATAGATGTGTCGCACGAGAAATTAAATGTTTCTATTGTCACTTTAGTGGCTCCGTATTTTAACTAATTATTTTCTCTATTCTGAACAAATATACAAATTCAACGGTGTATAGCAATAGATATTCATAAAACTCTTTCAGGTGTAAGCTCGTGGTATTTAAACAAACAATGGCGCCATTTGAAATTCATCCATTTATCCACTCTTACAAAGCATTGGGGAACTTCCTGTATCCCGTTCTGTGAAATCACGAGGTTGCACTTTCAACGAGCAGACATGTAATTCAATATATTTACTATTTACCACGGCACATGCTTTAAATTAAAAGGTATTACAGGTAAAGGAATGCATTGATTTAAAAAAAAAATCATAATTTACATATCGTTGCTTTTATTTGCAGTGTGCCTTTACATACGTGCTGTAGATGGAAATATATAATTATGATTTTGTCACCGTCAAATCAAAATGAGAGTATACTAGACGAAACTTATAAGTACTCCGGCTAAAGTTTAGTCTATAGCATTTGTTGTTTTCAAAAAACAGATTTTTGGTTTTCTGTAGCTTTCCACGAAAATTGGTTATGCGTCAAAATTATTCAAGCAGACAAAAGATTGAGCCAATGCACATTTAATATCTTCTCTACAAGTTTGAAATCGGAGTACTTACAAGTTTCGTTAGGTGTATTTGTGAGTGCTTATCCGTGCTGTTCTACAGAAATTAGAAACTTCGATGGTAGCGATAGCGACTGGATTATGTTTCGAATTTCTGCTGCGGATTCTTAATTGTGGCAAGTTTTATTTGACTCCCACGAAAGCGGTAAATAGTAGGTCACTGTGGGCTTAATTTGGTATAGTATCGAGTTTGGAACTTCTATGAAAACAAACACACATAGATATAAAGGAATGCAGCGTTTTCAATGGATGGCAAATAAAGCTGGCCACTAATAAATTTAGAGCGCGTTAGTTAGAAAAAAAAAATGGTTTCATATTAGGTTTTGTTTTGAATTTAAATAAGAGAAAACTAGAATTAATGTTTATGGTTTTGTTGTAAGAATATGAATGAATGTTTTTTTCAATGGTGTTGAGTCTGCAATTTTCACCTTCATCTTTTGTTGTCACGGCTCTCAATGGACCTCCAATTTTCAGAATAATTATAACATACAAACATTGCATTAAAATGTCTCCAGAAAACTTAAACGTGAAAATAAAACCAAATATTAACTATTTCCATTTTCATCTAGCATGGTTGCCGCCCTTTCTACTGCTAAAGTGCACCACTATTCGGATATCACAAACCGTCCAAACCGCATAAAGGGGTGGTTTCAATAGTTTAAAAAAAAACTATTTTCAGTTTCAGGCAAATAAACGACAAAACTATTTTCGGTTCATAAATGGTTTTGGAGAATAAACTTACGGTTTCTTAAACCGAGTTTAAACCGAACCCAGTTCGTGTACAATAAACGCGCCCTTAAAAATTGCTGTAGAGACTTTCTGATTTCACAAGTCTTCACAAAAAATTTTTTTGGAAAGAGGTCTCATTAATTAATGTATTTCGTGGAGGTTAATAATTCCTTGAATTTTATCCACTAAAATTAAGACGTTCATTAATGATAACTTATGTTTCCTAGAACATGAATCCAAGAATATGTAGACACGTGATATTTTATACGTTCTCTCACTTTTCTAAGTTTTGCGTCAATGTTTTCATGTCTCCTTCGCTTCTTGGAATAGTTTGCTGTAATGATTATATATAGTTCCCACATAAGTGAATATCCCTTCTCTTGACTGCCACCTTGTAAGTAAGGTTAATTTAAGGGATTTTTACATGAATGACATAGAAGCAGAAATTTCATTTTCTTATAATTTCATCATTTTTGCTCCAAGAATCAAAATGAATACACCATTAAAAAGCTCTTGAAATTCATATTTTAAGGTTGAAATGGTTCTTCTATGTATATATGCACTAAAATTAAACACAGAAAGAAAAAAAGTAGGGGTTCAACCTTGAACAAAATAAACAGTGTAACTTTTTTGTTATAGAGTTTTTACCTTTAAATTTAACAAATATTCTTTATTTTGTTTCAAATGATTAATTAAAGCTGTTCAATTTTACATAGATTTCAGTAAGATAGACTGAAATATAAAAGCACAGAGGTGATTTAAAAACAGCAAGTATTCTCAACTTCGGCATTAACTTAAAAATCTCTCAAGATGGCTGCCAAAAAGAGTCTTATTAGTGGCTTTGACATCATACAGGAACTATGTATAAACTCGAGGTCCTTAAAGATGATTCATGTTAAAAACATCGATATTTTAAGGGAATTTCGGTAATCTTACTTGATAAGAAGGATATAAAATACGCATCAATATATTTCTGAAATTCTTCTTATTACATTTCTAGGTAAATTTAAATTTGACAGAAAACAAAAAAGCAAATTTTTGACATTTTTTTCAGAGGTTATGCGAGAAATAAAACAACTACGAAGTAACGACCTGCCCAACATACTTTTTACGATTTCACTAAGCAAACCAAGTTTTACTTTCACTTTCTCATACATATATTTTATTCTTATTCAAACAAATAAACCATGTGATAATTTGCTTTACCATAAAATTTATTTTTCATAAACAGACAAGTTAGTATTTAACAAGACAGGGTAAGTTTTGTTCTTATTTTACCAGACTGGGCTTAAATCCTATTTAACGAGATATATAAAGTATATTTAGTATACTGGACTTATTTATTGACCTATTTTATAAGACTGATTAATTTTTGTTCTAATTTTAGGCAATCCATCCATCATTATAAATTTTGATCATGTTCCTTCAGATGCTTAAAAAGACTTTAGATGCAATCATCCACTGACTTGGAGTTCTTGGCTCTTTTGCTCAAAGTCTATAACGGCTTGCATTTACTATTAAATTCACACGATCACTTGATAGAGAATTATCACAATTTAATGATGGGTGGGTTACCCTAACAAGCCAAGACAAGTTTAAGATTTACTTACTTTACCAAACAGACGGTTCCAGTTGTTCATCAGCTCACTGTTTAGAGCCATACTAACCCACTTCCGTCTCCTTGTCCCGTCTCCGTCGCCAGACCCCCGGTCCGCTCGCCGGGTCGCCGTCAGCCGCACCCTGTCGGAAGGATCCGCACTCGTTGGATTCTGCCCACCTGACGCCCTGATTTGCTCTTTGACACCATAAGGGCCACGAGATGTCGGTGATTGAGATTCGCTATCTCTCAATCGTCCGTTCCTCAACCGTTTATGGCTTTTCTTCAGCGCCTCATCTCGGGTCCCATACCTCGTTTCATTCTTCGTTACTTGAGTATCTGCTAACCAATCAAATGCCGACCCTAAATCACTTCCCAAACTGTCGTCATGGAGTTTAGATTTCCTACTAAAAGCTGTTTCTTTTTCAGGCAAACCACTGTTTATTCCATAAGAATTTCCAAGCGTTTTCTGTTCACCGGAGCTCTGTCTTAAATCCGAAGGGAATCTTTCACGTTTTGAGGCTGTGACACCAAATGAAGGAAGCGGCATAGGTTCGTCCATCCATTCCCTAATTAAATTGGGTGATCTAGTCTTGCCAAAATCCCTTTTAAACAGTCGACGAGCATGTTCTTCATCCATTTCGACAAACGTTCTGATTCCTCAGAATCATTTAACTGTTTGTGGATCTCCTCCAACAAGCTGAGTCTTCCTTGTAAAGTCTATAAACTCAACCGTGCTTCCGGGTCCACCTTAGCCTACATTTACGTGGTGTCATTCCTCCATGTAATCACTTGGTTGTGCACAAAATCTATACCCAATAAGGCGTAACGCATGTATTGAATAGAACTGTTCTATTGTTTAGTGACAATACTCTAAATACACTTGATCACACACTGAATGAAGGCGCAAAACTGCATTTTCTTTGACGCGGAGTTTAAAAAATCAAATTTCAGTTATACGTTAGCAATTATTGATTAACTGATCTCTCTATCTCTCTCTCTCTCTCTCTCTCTCTTATAAAGACAATGTCCGAGCTCATTAAGCACGCTGAGTTCGGAAAAACTAAACGCGATGAGCACAACATGTCCAAACTGATTTTAAAATATACTTGGGTTTGACACACGTGCAATGTTTAAAATATGAAAATAAAACACACTGAGAGATATGCAACGTACTATTTAAATTATATTGTAGCAAATTTTAAGGTTGGTAGATATGAATTATGTATGGAATGAAGTATGGCAGGTAAAATTGAAAGATATACAAAAGGGCGGTAGGGAAAGAATATTTTTTACCTTCACAGACGCAAAGTACTGGTTCAGCCCAGGAACAATTTAGAGGAATTAGCAAGAACATTTTCCCAAATCGTCGTATAAATTGATAAGGTCTAAACAAAAGATTTGGGAGTCTTGTGACATGCCATAGACAGATATAGCACGATATCACGCCGTAGAGAAGTGGCATGATACCACATACAGTTACATTATGGTAACACTTGGCCTGGAACTATATATATATACTGAAAGTACTTTATATACTAAAGTGAGATATGCCTGTACAATTTTACGGAATTTCACGACTACGGAATGTTGTGGCCGTCGATCGAACCCACGACCTCCCAGTTACGTGACAGGTGCACTAACCGCTCTGTACCGGGACCTTTAAGGTGATCCATCCATCATTATGTTATGACCATGGTCCATCAAGAATTGTGGGAATTTTACATGCAAGCCTTTATAGTCATAGAGCAAAAGAGCCTATAATTCCAAGTCGACAATGGATGCTTGCGTATGTAATGAAGCCTTTTCAAGCATTTGAAGGACCATGATTATAATTTAATGATGGCTAGATTTCCTTAAGAATATTTACGTACAGTAAGTGGAAATGATATACGCATACAGGTAAGTATGCTTTAAGAAAGGAGAGTGTCAAAAATATGTAATATCAGTATCAAATTACTTCCGTGTGTTATACAATGGTAACCTGCTATAAGGATATCCAAAGTTACCATGAGTGTTCTGCCAGAAGGGTCTATCAGCATATATAAAAAGAAGGCTGATAGCCCCTTCTGGCTTTCAATGGACGATTTAAAAGATATATACTTCCTAATACAGTTGGGTATAGATACTCGTACATGGGTTTTCATCCTAACAATTAAAATTGTAACAAAGTTTTAATTTTATTTAATATATAATTCAAAACTTGAACTTAATGAATCACAGGAATCACGTGTCGGGTGTTTTGGTCAATTTTCCTTTTCACTAACACTAATGTCATTGATTTAACAGGTTGGATGATAAATATTACCGGGCCTGGGTTACCTGAAACCAAGTTAAATATCATTCTTATTGAACATGGAAGATAGAGCAGTTCATTCACCGGTGTTTCATTCTAAGTCGGATTCGATCCAGCCCGATCGGGCGTTTTTTTTTTTTTTTTTTTTTTTATTTTGTTTTTTTTTTTGTTATTCTTGATTTTGTTTTTTCTTAGTTTTAACTTTTCTGTCCTTTTTTACGTCGATTTTTGAACAGGTTCTTTAAGTAATGCCTCTCTACGGTTCCTGGCTTGGATTAGTTCTTTGCGACTGGGAGTGTCAAAAAAAAATCCTCCCCACCCCCAAGGGGTTCGAATCCACAAACTTCGGATCTCCAGTCATGTATGTTACCACTAGACCACGGCACCTTCTATATCGTGTATACAATAATGCCATCTACCAATCAGAATTTGTTCTCGTCATTGTGTGATAGTAATAGATAGTGTTATATATGGTGAACTTCGACTATTCCCATTTGAGTCTCATTTGTAAAGAGAGGGCAATCAAATTTTGGCTTAAAATATTAAATAGCGAATACATATCATCTATATATACATGTTATGTAGACCATGTCAATCTATTACAGGTACCTGCTGGTCTACTAAGATGCACTCAATCACAGATCACCTTGGTTATTCCTATCTAAGGGGAACTGCTTCCGCTCCTCGTGTTATGTATTCCTACATATTAATGAAGAACACGTTACGTGACCAATATATACAAGAATGGGGAGCTTCCCTTGTAAACAGTCCAAGATTTACATATTATTCTAAATTTAAAAAAGTTTGGTTTTGAAAAATATCTCCAGCTAATTCAAATTAAGAAAGCAACTAAGCAGTTTTAAACTTAGTTCACATTTACATATACTTGAAATTGAGACTAGTAGATTTAATAATGTTCCTCGCGAAAATAGAATATACAAAGTATATAATATGAAACAAGTTGAATCTGAATATCATTTTTTGTTGTGTTGTCCCAAATACGATGATTTAAGAAGAATAAATCTTGGTAATATAGCCTGGCTCAACATTAATAAATGTTGTACAATTATGTCAAACACAAATGAACCAAACTTGTAAAATCGGTCAAGATTTCTCTCACATGCAATTGAAATAAGAAAAAGTTGTCTCTGATATTCCAAATTTCTTAAACTTTTTATATACATAGATATATGTATGTCATATAACAATACCCTATCATATTTCACTGTTACTGATCTGGTACATTGCTTTTGTTAGAACATTCCTATATCACTTAATGCTTTTGAAATTGTGTCTTTGCCATATTTCCGTATCTTGTAAATGGCCAAAGACAGACATGTCTCGCCAACAGTTTTTCTTTCAGTCATTTTGGGGATTTTGTCTACATGAGACAGGATCTTTTCTGCTGCCGCACTGCGGTGCCATGCTATAGACAGGATTAGAGACATGGTACTCAAATCACAATATCCTGACACCAGAACAACCATTCCAGGCTTGAATTCCACCACCAATAATTAGCGATAGCAATACATGTACTTACTTTCTTAGATTAGGTAGAAAGGCCCTCCACAATTCTAGCTTTTTTTTAAAAAATACATTACTATGTAGAAATAAATTATTACCTTGATACTTACAATATGTTAAGATTATTGGGTATTTCCGTTACAGAGAGAGTATAATGAAAATCACCTCTAAGTATTGCATGCAGTATTACTAAGCGGTAAGTATGGTTATTGGATTTTGACCCTTGAACTCACTGCCATCGTATGCTAAACTCCTAGCAATGGGGTTGAATAATTATCATTTCACGTCTGGATATGCCAGGACTAGAGATCAAACCCATGTCTTCCCTCGCCCGAGAGTGACGCTCACAAGCGGTACCGGTCTTAAGTTTTTGTTTAAAGTTTTAAACTTAAATGTATGCTTAAAAGTGGGCTATTCAAATTTATTTTTTATCTTAAAAATATGGGTTTGTTCAGACAAAAGAATAGTGAATATTTGTGGCTAGAAAGATTCAGTAACTAATGGTTAAGGAATTCAGGAAGTTTTGCACATCATTTGAATCATGAATATAACCATAATCACACAGAATTGTGGACGGTAACATTGAAATTCAATACCTTTAATGTGTAATTCAGGAATTAAGAGAGCTTGAGTATTTCATGTATTGAAGGAAATTGTGATCAGGGGGTATCCTATATGACTGCGAACCTGCCGGTTGTTTGTTCGAACCACCGCATAGTACCGGTCCACCCCAGAAACTTTCGAAAAGAAATACTACGAGCATAAGTTTCAATAGATTGTAAAACCGGGAAACAATTTTAAACTAAATGTATACGAATTTTAAACTAGGTAGATGCTCATTCCGCCATTACTATTTTATGAAATATCCAAATAAAAAACTAAGCTGAAATGAATTATTATCCTAATAACTAAAAAAGAATGTTTAGTTATGAAATACTTGGGTATTTAATAGAGAAACAAGACAAATGAATTTCCCCTAAGGCAGTACTAATAATTAGTTTGACTGTTTGTTTTCATAAACCTTTCAACTTTATTGACATTCATAATAAAACATAATTATTGTAGTTCAGTATTTTACTGAATTCTTATTATGACAATTTAATTTAAATGACTTAACATCAGTAAAGGTTACCAATGTCTCATCTTATAATATGAAGATATGTGAACAATAAATTGATCATTTGTCACAAATCAGGTGGTCTGTATTATGCACATTTTCACATAATCAAATTCCTTAGAATTTAGTTACATTCAATGTGTTTATTATAATTTTTTAAAACCCATAACTCTTTCATATTTTAGCAATAATTAAAACAGGTATAGAACAGGTACTGATTGTGACTGATATCTGTGACCCCCTCCACCCCCCCCCCCCCCACCCCCCTAAGGCCATTTCAGCCTTTTGCTGGGTCCAGCCAGATAAGATCGTGAAGTACCTGGCAGGGTGCCACAATCTTTGCATACCAATTTTCAATGCCTAAAAGTATTTAAGTTTTTCTTGGCGCTTAGAATTGTTTGTAAAATTTGAACCTGTTACTACACAGTCTGCACAGCAAAGAAAAATCTCTCGTTTCCTATACCGTTTTATATGGTTACACGAAAAACATTTGTACATTTGTACAATCTCTGACACCTGTGATAGGAAGTCGACTCTTTGGCTCAGTGGTTAGAGCACTGGGCTATCACGCCGGCGGACCGGTTTCCATTCCGGCCGGGCCGTGTTTGTTACATTTAGTTTGCATGCATTAGTCCACAATATGAAATGAATTTACGAGGCATTTAAACATAGACATTTGAAAATTACCTTCTTTCTTTCCTTATTACTTTGCCGATTTTTATACTTGAGTTAACATAATGTATATAATAATATATAAAATGTTATTACAATATTTTAGGTTAAAAGTAAATATTCTTGTAGATTTATAAACAATGTATTGTAAGGTGGCTCTCCAGACTGCTGTTATGACGGGGAAAATTAAAATGATGAACTAAATAAATAACCCATTTTTTATTTAAGTTGAAAAACATCATTTAGATCTTAAAATTAAATCTTTATTAATTTTACATCGACTACGAAACAAGTTATTTAAACTTATATTAATCATTCTCGATGGCTCTGATGGTGACGTATGTGGTCATTATTGTGAGAGGAAACCGGAGAGCCCGGAGAAAACCCACGTGTCTGGACGGGAAACAACTGTAACCTTTCACGTACGTGACCAGGAATCGAACGCATTGGTGAAAAGCGAGGCGCGTTACGACTACGCTATCCAGGCACCCTTACGTCTTAAATTGTTTACAATACGCAGTCGTTTTTAACTCTTTCCCTACTTTCTGGACTTTGATCAAAACAGTATTATATAAAAGGAAACAGACCTTTAGTTAAGATAACAATCCTAAATCCCTTAGGCCAAAAAAAAGGTTCCGTTCCTGGTCTCCAGCAAATAAAAAAGTGGGTCGGTAGGTCGGGATTTTTTTATATGAAATGAAAGGTTAAAAAAAAAAGGAAAATATTTTTTTAAAAGGCGGAAAGGTTAAAAAACAAGAGGGCCATGATGGCCCTGAATCGCTCACCTGAGTACCATTGCTTCAACTGATGTCAAGGTTTTTAAACAGACAAGGATTCTGATATAACTTAATCTAAAACATTTTACCCCTGACAATACTACACACCAAATACCTAAGCAATGGGCCATATGGTTTCAGAGAAGACTTGGGCGCAGGGTCATTTATCACCGTAGGGCCAAGACTTTGAAAATCTTTGTAATGAACCATTAGATGCTACTACATACCAAAAATCTTAGCTCTAGGCCTTATTGATTCATAGAAGAAGATTTTTTAAGATTTTCCTATTTAACTCTATGTAAAACAAGTGACCCTGGTGTGGGGTCATTTATCACCATTGGGCTATGATTTGTACAATCTTGGTAGTGGCCCATAAGATGATGCTACATACCAAATATCTAAGCTCTAGGCCTTATGGATTCATAGAAGAAGATTTTTTAAGATTTTCATATATAACTCTGTGTAAAACAAGTGACCCCTGGTGCGGGGTCATTTATCACCATAGGGCTATGATTTGTACAATCTTGGTAGTGGCCCATAAGATGATGCTACATACCAAATATCTAAGCTCTAGGCCTTATGCATTCATGGAAGAAGATTTTTTAAGATTTTCCTATATAACTCTATGTAAAACAAGTGACCCCTGGTGCGGGGTCATTTATCACCATAGGGCTATGATTTGTACAATCTTGGTAGTGGCCCATAAGATGATGCTACATACCAAATATCTAAGCTCTAGGCCTTATGCATTCATGGAAGAAGATTTTTTAAGATTTTCCTATATAACTCTATGTAAAACAAGTGACCCCTGGTGCGGGGTCATTTATCACCATAGGGCTATGATTTGTACAATCTTGGTAGTGGCCCATAAGATGATGCTTCATACCAAATATCTAAGCTCTAGGCCTTATGCATTCATGGAAGAAGATTTTTTAAGATTTTCCTATATAACTCTATGTAAAACAAGTGACCCCTGGTGCGGGGTCATTTATCACCATAGGGCTATGATTTGTACAATCTTGGTAGTGGCCCATAAGATGATGCTACATACCAAAAATCAAAAGGTTAGGCCTTGTGGATTCATAGAAGAAGATTTTTAAAGATTTTTTCTATATAACTCTATGTAAAACAAGTGACCCCTGGTGCGGGGTCATTTATCACCATAGGGCTATGATTTGTACAATCTTGGTAGTGGCCCATAAGATGATGCTACATACCAAAAATCAAAAGGTTAGGCCTTGTGGTTTCGGAAAGAAGATTTTTTAATTTTTCCTTAAAAACCCCGGGGCGGGGCCAATTTTGACCCCAGGGTCATAATTTGTACAATCCTGGTAGAGAGTCATAAGATCATGCTACATACCAAAAATCAAAAGGCTAGGCCTTGTGGTTTCAGAGAAGAAGATTTTTTAAATTTTCATTTTTAAAATCTATTTTTAGCTCCTGTGACCTAATTATGCGATGGACCAGAACCATTTATACAACTTTAGTAGAGCTTCATCCAAGAAACATTCCTGCAAAATATTTTTCAAATTGGCCAAGCCGTTTAGGAGGAGATGTTGTTTGAAGCAATTGTTGACGCCGGACGCACGGACGCACGCACGCACGCACGGACGACGGACGCCGGACAAAAGGCGATCAGAAAAGCTCACCTTGAGCACGTTGTGCTCATGTGAGCTAAAAATTTAGGGTCGGTCGGGAGACCAGAAACGGAACTTTTTTTTGCCTTACCAAATATGTCTATCCAACTTTAAGGTAAAGTCCCTGTAATGGTTCCGCTATACATGTATCTTGGTCCGAAATGTAGCGGAACCATTACAGGGAGAAAGGACGCGAAAAGCACTTTAAATATGGTTATGCTACGATGACCAAAATTGACGTCACACAGTTGTATGTTATATTATTTCGTAAAAAACGTAGAAATATTTCGTACATAAAATTTTCTTTATATTTTAAATATCATTAGTATATATGACATAAGACATCTTATCCCGATACTGGGCCTATCAATCTAGGAACTACATGAGCACTAAGCACGAGGGATATATACCAGTATCATTTTTAACGTCTTCAGGGATCGACCGCACGACCTCTCGATTGCTGGGAGACACAGGGACTGGCGTTTTCACATTAACTATGTCAGCCCATAAACTAATTATTTGAATGATTGTTATTGTTTTTCTCATAGTTGGCGTCAAGCAGACCAGGAAAGAAGCTAAATATTTCATTTAACAAAGAAATGTGTCGCAAGAGACGAAACATCCGGGAAGTTTATAAATATCCACATTGCAATTGTGAATTTTACCTTATATATCATACCTCACTTGTAAACGATTATCGGTACATCGAAACTTTATAGTTTACCGATAATCGATATTTCAATGAGAACAAACAATAGAATGGGGTTGAACACTTTGTAAAGTTGTACCATACATACCGGTTAGCACTTTAATAATCCAATCAGATGACTCTTCTCTCAATCGAACGGTACCTTTGCAACTTCCTGATTCAGGATAGCGTTAACTCGCGTTGTACAATAGCGAAAACCAACTATATTTATGGTAGCCTACTGCTACCATAACTAATCTTTATCCATAACAATAATCGTAATATGAGGATTTGTTTAAGGTTGCTTTGTTCTTTTTTTCCATGATGTTGCTTTTAAGAAAGCAGTTTTTTGTTGTTGGTTTTTAGATTTAAAAAAAAAAAACCCTATAAATTTATACAAATTTAAGAAGTCTTGAATAAAAAGTCAGTGCCTAGCTGCAAATACTGTAAAAATGCGTAAAATATAAGTTTGGATGTGCTGCTTGCATGCTAGATTGAGCTTACCTGAGATGATATTTTTACTTTAAAACTGCCTTGATTGCGTGTTAGTCTAAATCGTTTGGTTTAACGTCAAGCCGAAAATATTTCAATCATTTGGAGACTAGGTCTACCCGAGATATAGTGCTGCCACACTGCAGTTTCACACAATAGGCATGTGGCATAACACACCCAGTCACATTATCCCGACACCGGGCTAACTAATCCCAGAACTACTTTTGTTGTGTTCCAAGGGAGATAAATCCAAAATAATCTATCTATCTTCCTATGATGTCAAACCCCTATTGGGGACCTAGACATTTTGCGCGTCTAGCTGCAAGAGTATTAGTAGTGATTGTGTGAGGATAAAATGATAAGATTATGAACAAAATAAAATTTGAGAGTAAAAGAGTGCAGAAGGTGTTACTTTAAAACTAATAAAAGTAAGAGCTTTGTGTTTTCTAAGGGGAAATGTGATCAATCTGGCAGACTGCCTGATTGAACTGTTCTTGAGTTAAACAAGCGACGGTAGATGGTGGTAGACTGTTCCAGTGGAAGACAGCTCGCGGAAAGAAGGAGAATTTGTAATAGTCTGTGGAAGCAGGTATAAGTCTGTAGGAGGCAGAGTGGTAATGTCTAGATTGTCTCGTCATTGGGATGAGGTAGTCAGATATTGGAATAGCTATGAGGTTATTAGTGATTTTAAACACGAGAGAGAGCCTGCTATCAATTCTTCGTTGATCAAGCCTACTCCACTGTAGGGACTGCAGCATATTTGTGACGCTTGATGTTTTTCCATAGTCATTCTTGACCCACCTTGCTGCTCTACGCTGGACAGATTCAAGCTGTGAGATATGTGTGTCGGTGAAAGGGCACCAAATGGTAGAGCAGTACTCAAGCTGAGGGCGGACAAGTGTTTTATAAGCAGTAGACTTGCGAGATTCTGAATGCACTTTTTAACAAATTTGTTATGTAGTTTGTTTGCTGCGTTTAACTCCCAACGACATTAAGTTTTGTGGACAAGGAACAAACCCAACACTCTCTAGTTACAAGGCAAACTTTCTAACTTTGCCTGACAACCTGCAAGAATTAAACAAGTGCCCTACCGATGACGTGCATAATTTTTTCCGTTACCATAGCAGCCAGAATTTTGCTCCGAGAAAAAAATAAGTGACGTGCAGAATCTCTATACTGCTATCTATTCATATACCAAGTTTCATAATATCATCTTAAACGGTTTTTAAATTATCGCGGATCAAGATTTCCGGACAGACAGACAGACGGACGGACAGTAAACCTACAGACCATACGGTGTAGGCACCGGTAGGTGACTAATAAACTACAAAAAAAATATGTAAAAACAATCAGATTAACAACAAACAAACTTTCAAATGCTACAATTTTATTCCAAATACATGAAGAATCGTAGTGAAATCAAATTATATATTATTCATCGATTCCAAAAACCACTTGTTATATTGCATTATCTCAAGCAATAGATACAACTTTTCAGAACAGAAGGTTCATATACTCACATTTCCACATATACCAAAGATAAAACTTTTATGCTAAATGATGAAATACTGTGTTCTATCAGTGAGATAAAGTCTATACCCCACAGTATGAGTGATACAGGTCTGCTGAAACACCTTTTTTGAAACTTTTAAACAGTATGCACATGGGTACCATATGTAGCAGCAGTTCGCAAAAAAATGAAAAAGAAAATTTTGAAAGTTTGCTTTGAGTGGATATGGAATATATCTAATCCAGAAGTGATACAATTTTAATATTTTCACAAGCACATAATTCTCTATGTATACTGTTTTATTTTCATAGTAATACAATATCTTTTCTTTCCTATTAAAAAAACTGATGCTTTACTTAAAGTAAACAACAAAAATTCACAGTTAATGATAACCCAAAGGCTATGAAGCAGGAAACTGCTAAAAAGTTAAGAAAGTTGCTACGTAGTGTAGAAAGAAAGTAGCCATATTTTTATCAAGTAATTGTAATGTTGAGTACAGTTGTAGTGATACTGACATTGTGAGAGCAAAATTAGAGAGGAAAACCAAAATTATTTAATGCCACAAATTCAGTTAACAACTTCATCTGTTATTCTACCATTACCATTTTCCATTTTGGTTACAGAGGTATACTGGTGGTGAAATGAATAAAGCAAAATAGACCTGCATTTGATGATACCATTATTTCTAAACCTGCACAAATGAAATTAACTTATACACTGGAACCTTTTCAAATACCAAGCAAATTTGTTGAGTACATAAACATGTCCTAAATAAAATCAAAGTCAAGGCCAACACAAGTTTGCTAAAACTGCTGATTTTGAAATTTTATGGAAAAACAAAACCGTTCCATCTCCCCATTACCTCACAAAATTCATTTTCTTAAAGGATATAACTGCAAATAAAAAAAATCATACTAGGAAAAAAATAGTTGTGATAAATTAATCAATTAAAAAAATAACTACACATATCATTGGGCAACCATGGTCATTTCATTTTGTTACTCTCCATTCATCAATTGTGGGATTTTCAACTAGCAAGTCTTATATGTTAAGCACAAAAATATTTAAGCCAATCAAAATGATTTTTACATTTTGGATAATTTCCAGAGCATCAGTGGTGGGGGATATACTATATAGATAATTGGAAATTATGATACGAGCATTCAGATTGGTTAATGCCAAGCTAGACATGATTATCCTGCATCCATTCAGATTATTGCATTGACTTTAAAATCTAAACAATATAACGGTAGTTGAAAAACCAAGGTCGATGAATTGAGAGTAGCGTGTTTAGCAGTTGTGCGTTATCTGACACTGACAAATTAATTTTTGCATTTTTCCGCTGCATTAAAACAGTAAAGTTCATTTACAACAATCTTGTTAAGAAATGGCTGTTACTTCTTCTTCCTTCTATTCTGAAAATGCTTTTAATTAACTCCTCTATAAGGCCTGTGGCTCTTACTTCTTCCTCCCTCCTCTCTCTTTGAGCTGCAGCTGTACAGTTCCATTGTTGATGAAGTTGTAGAAGGCCAGAGTGTTGGCGTCCTTCAAGAACAGTCCCTGTAAATATTCACATCATAGCTTAGATATATGGTTTGTTTGTAGGATTGGGTTTAACGTTCCACCCGCAGTATTTCAGTCATTTGGAGACTATGTTTACCAGACAAATCAGTGTTTAAACCCTGATAACAGCCCAGTGCTCCAGCTAGGCCATAATGGCAGGGCGCCGTGCCCTGCCGCCTTTGATATACGCCCTGCTGCCTTTGATCTCCGCCCTGCCCCTTTCAGACAGTGCCCTGCTTTGTCTTTGTCGGTAAAAGTTTAACCCCATACTGTTTTCACCAAGCCTCAACTTTCGGCGTACTTTGATTTTGCCAACAAACCTTAGCGTGTGTGTGTAACACAGACGTAGTCACCCATTGTTCAAAGTTGGTGTCAATCAACCAGCACAAGCCATGATTAACAGTCGGCTATTCTAGTAATAATTATCAACATAATTATGTGCAGATATTTGGTAATAAAAAGTCAATTTTAATTGCATTTATTACTAAGGTTAGTGTTATTGTCAACTACCTGGGGAAAAATATAGAATCTTGTCATTATTCATCTAAACTGCGCATTCTGCTATATTTTGAATTCCAAGTATGACGAAGTGGAAAACATGCCCTAGACCAGCCATCAGGTTAATAACAAACATTCTAAAACTTATCTTTCTCCAAAGCCTCAACTTAGCTGAGGCAAATCAGTGTCAACAAAATTAAAAGTCAGATTAGTCTTTTGCAGGCAGACAAAAACTTGACTGACGAAAAATTCCATTTTCCCCAAAATATAAACCAATGAAATGGCCCAATAAAATTATGTTCAGAGAGACGGATAATTGTCATAATAATTTTTATCATTAATGTTTAATTTATCTGTCTGTAAAGATTTATCATGTCAAAAGCATAAATTAGTACAGTTTTTAAATGTATCCATGTTTACTTTCGGTATGTTCGAAGAAAATCATTTAACAAGCATGCACTGATACATTTTGTTTACACCATCAAAAAGTTTAAAAAAAATGTTTTAACATGAATGTTTGAAATAAGAAACTGTAAATACAGATTTTACATCATTTTTTGAAATAAAGATTGGCTTTAAACTTACAATATTTATGATCGTAGGGTAAAGTGAAGTGGGTGGGGTAATGCACTGAGATAAGTTTGCATTATTTTTTTTTTCAATAAAAATATCAGATCTAAACTTAAAAAAAAAAATGATATTTAGAGATAAGCATAAAAGTTCCCATAGTTTGTTTTGAAAAAAAAAAAAAGTTCTGGAGACAAAGAAAACACCTAATGAAAAATCTGATTACACAATTATTATGTTTATCCAAATGGAATTTTATTTTAAAATTATTACAATTTTAAATGTTAATTATCAGGTCAGAATGGACAATACATACATGTCTTCAAAAAAACATTCTAGATCTTATACCTTTTACACGTATTTGGATTACTTTCAATGTTACATGAAGAAAGCTTCATATTTTGAATTTCATTATTTTTTCTGAAAAAGCCATGCTCTTTTTTTTCTTTTTTTTTTAAATCAAATTGCATATACAATTGCCCTTTTAGGGCAACTAATTATGCCTTTTTTCATGTCCTGGGGGAGGGGAAGAACACTATGGAGTCATCAAAATGTGGGCCTCTCTATGGTATACATATTAAGAAATTAAAACAAAATTTAACTGGGATCCATGTTTTTCTGTGGAGACTTGGATGCCCGTTGTCGAAGTTTTTCAGCAATATGCAACTGAAATACGAGCTTCATTGGCATTTTTTCTCTTTTACTTTTGGTAACGATAACCGGAAAAAGCAACATTACAGTAATAAGATCAGTGATCAAATGTTCTTGAAACAAATTCCATTTTTTAAACTCTGCAAATAATATTTCCAAGCAACTTATCAAATCTGGACATAAATGCAAAAGCACATTTTTTCTCTTGTTTACTTTCCTCTTCTATTAGTATCATCAATTCTTTTAGGTAACATTCAATGACTCATTTTGTTATCCGTTGATTATAAAAATGAGTTTTATTATTTACATGTTAAGATATGCATCTTCAGTTTATTAAAATCTTACATGTATGATGCTGAGAGATTTTAATATACATATATATGAACTCTTTGTAAGATAGTCAGTGGGATGCTTCCCCAACCCACTGCTATCTAAGAACAGGGATAATAAAATGAAAATCTTGATACCAAAAATCCCCAAGAGGCCTTATTTAAAGTCTTAATTTGAAAAATTTTCCAGGCGGAGATCCCCCAAACCCCCCTTCCAGGAGGGGTACTCCCTCCCGCACCCTCCCCCTTCTCATTGCTCCTCGAACTGGATGCCCCTTTGGGCCACTAGCACCCTGCCCTTCTCAAATCCTGGCTGGAGCACTGTAGCCTTATCATTAGCTACTGTACAGCATATCCTTTTTATCCACTGAAACTTGGCCTATCCTTCATAGTGATGTAAGCGTATATTTAATGTCAGACAGTATTTCATTCATTGTGGAACTTCATCTATATCAGACAAATATAGTGCTGCCTCATTGCACACCATAGACATGAAGCACCATACCAAAATCCAGTCCCAATATCCTGACACAGGGCCAGCTAGAACTGGAACTACTAATTAGCACTGAGCAGCAAACACTAAATACATATACCAGTACTATTTCTAACAACTTTATTATCACATCACATTTATCTATACCCTCAGACACCGGAACCAGTAATTAAGAAATATAGTAATATTCGATATATCTTGAGACAATGGGACCTCTCAGCAGCAACATTTGCCAGAGTCACAGAAAAGTGTAGTGGTGTTACTGTACAAAGATATTGAATGGCACCTAGGAAAAACTTATGGGGCAAAATTTGACTGTTGCTACTGTGCTGTAGTCATTGATCAGAGATGTCGCTTTGGGAGGTTTTACTGTAAAACTGAACAACAACACAAGGGAGGTACTTACGTCATACTGCAGTTTCTGTTTACCACCTGGCAGTCCAACGGACTCATTGATCTTCGCCTTCAGCACGGACACCTGTACATACATACATGCATCATTAGTAACAACATTTTCAGAAACAAGTTGGAAAATAAAGCTGCTTGTTTATTTATTTGTTTGTTTATTGGGTTCGAAATCCCACCTACAGTATTTCTGTCATTTGGAGACTATGTCTACTTATGACAGATATAGTGCTGCCACACTGCAGTATCACGCCATAGACATGTAGTATGATATCAAACCCAGTCACATTATCCTGACACGGGCTAACCAGTCCTGGAACTACACTTATATGCTGAGCACCAAGCAAGGAAGCTATACCAGTACCATTTTTAAGACTTTAGTATGTCAACGACAGGTATCAAAACCACGACTTCCAGGTCCCAGGCGAACGCTCTAACCATGCAGCTACTGGGGACTGTGGTACAGTGCACTCTCAGAAAACCGGAAAGCTCTAAATACCAGACACTGTGTTTGGACCCAAATTTTTCACTATATAATTTTACTTTCCTCTGACAATACCGGGTTCTGTAAAATCTGAATATATGACTGCTGACTGAGTCCCATTCAGCCCATTATATAGATAATTACCCTGACAATACCGATTGGTCAAGGTGTGAAAGACGCGTCGCCTTGAAACCATTATATCGACTAATGGGTAAGGTTTAATTGGTAACAGAAAACTGATCAATACTGATTGCTGGTTTGTATTATTGATAAGTGTGTATTGAATTACTCAATATTTGTTAAGTATAATTCAGTCGGAATAGATATATATATATAACTACATAATTTCAACTTGTAAAAAGTTCAGTTTGTTTTAATGTTTTAAACATGATAGGAAACATCATTTCTATTCCTTTGTGAATTAGCCTGTACCCAGAGGCACATGTGGATATATTCGGACTTTATCGTTATGAGGTAACCAGCTTGGTTTTAATACACTGCACAATGTTTGTATATTTCTTGAACTTTTTTCATATTTATGAAACAAAATATGCAAAAGTACTAGAATATTAAACAAAGATATTATTTAAATTGCATTTATTATTACTGTCATAATCTATACATACATACAAAATAGAAAAAAACAACATAAACGGTCATTTATTATTGATCATAGCTTAATACATAAATTACATGTGACTAAAATGTGGACTCTTTGAAATACTGGTCATCTGAGAAAACCAGACAAAAACTGCGGTCCGACTGCCGTCAGGTTTTCTCAGAGTACACTGTAGTATGTACTGAATGTATATCTGACGTGTCAGTACTTACATTATCCGTATAAGGCAAGGAGAAAGTAAGCGTCTGTCCCTTCAGGTTCATGTCTGGTTTGTCTGGCATGTTAGGCACAATCACGCGGAAACGCACACTGCCCTGTAAAATACGATATACACATTTTATACCAGTAAATCTGAAATCTACACTGCCAAGAAAAATCAACATGGCCACAGATATTAATCTTTCTTATAATTAAGTTATGGATGGAGATGAATATCAATCAAGTTATTTAAAACATTTTGTTTATTTACTTACAGAATCAAAAAATATTTTCTTAAAGTAACAGCTTCACTGTAAATCCTTTTTTTTTTCCAATATGATAAACTGAATCATCCAGTACTTTGCCTTAGACAATACAATCTGTAGCTTGGTGTGGGTTCCAAGTTCAAATGCAAAATATATTTTATATGGATTTGAGTCCATGAGTCTGAATCATATTTAAGGGATTTCAAAGACCTAAGGGCCTGGCACCAAATTCATTAATCTCATGATGACGAGTCTGTATTTTAGACTCAGAAAATGCATATGTTTCAAAACCTATAAATATTTCAGAAACTGTCATAATTTCCCTTTATATGTAATGGTAATACTGTCTTGAAAGAAGGGTGTTGTTTATAATCTGAACAAGGGTCAGGACTGCCACAAAATACGCCCATCACAGTATGGGGACTCTCAGAAATAGCTCAGAGAAACAAGCTTTTGTCTCCTAAATCCCATTAGTTAATGAATGTTACTTATTAAAACAATCATGTTGAAACATTTCCATTAATTTGAAGGAAAATGTCTCTTTTGACTTATTCAAGTGTTCAAGGGCCATAACTTCTAAGTCATTCACGCGATAATGCTGAATATCGAACTCATCCGTGATTTTATGGCCATGCACATGTGTGGAAAGTTTGAAAAGGATTGGTCTAACGGTATTGAAGTTAGAGCCCAGACAATCACAATTTCAAGTATTTTGTGTACGTCAAGGGCCATAACTTCTAAGTCATTCACGTGATAATGCTGGATATTGAACTCATCCGCCATATTATGGCCATGCACATGTGTGAAAACTTTGAAAAGAAATGGGCAAACTGTATCGAAGTTAGAGCCCGGACAATCACAATTTCAAGTATTTTGTGTACGTCAAGGGCCATAACTTTTAAGTCTTTCACGCGATAATGCTGGATATCGAACTCATCCTTATATTATGGCCATGCACATGTTTGAAAAGTTTGAAAAGGATTGGGCTAACGGTATTGAAGTTAGAGCCTGGACAATCACAATTTCAAGTATTTTGTGTACGTCAAGGGCCATAACTTTTAAGTCATTCACGCGATAATGCTGGATATGAACTCATCCGCGATATTATGGCCATGCACATGTGTGAAAAGTTTGAAAAGGATTGGGCAAACGGTATTGAAGTTAGAGCCCGGACAACAAATGTTCCACGCCCACCTGCCTGCCGTGAGTGTTCACATAATACGCCCCATCTTAAGATGGGCGTATAAAAATTGAATATTTACAATTTCAGAATCTAAGACTCAAAGGACATATGAATTAAGGCCCAGGGCCTTGAATTCAGGCCCAAGACCTTAATTCACTAATCGCCGAGTCTATATCTTGTGCTTTTAAAAAGACTCATGATTCTAACTTATATAATTGTCTCTATTTATTAAATAAATGAATTTACAAAATCACTATAAAAATTAGCTACTTATTGTTATTATTTGCTCAGATTATTTATTTGCTCCAGTTATTGTCTGTTTGTGAATCAAATAAAATCTTGCCTTAAAAAATTTGCGCTTTTTGTGTCCGTGTCTAAAATATAGACACTTGAGACTGATAATTACCGTAGTAAATACTGTGAAAGAAAATCAGACTGAGAAATAATGTTACCTTGTGATTACGTAGCCAGTCTTCCTCTGACACCAGCTGATCCTCTGTCTTCTGCTTCTTGCTTGGGGGTTCATCATCAGGCGGGGTGGGGCCTGGGGGTGGGGCAGGAGCCCGTACCATTGGTGGGAACCCAGGTGGCCGCATCTGCTGGACTGGCATAAGACTGGGGGGACCAGGGGGCATACCTGTAGGAGGTCTCTCACTTAATTACACTGAACAAGATGTGTTTGCTTGCTAGATTTAACTTCCCACTAAGAGTGCATCAGTTAGATTGGTTATTGGGTTTAACATCCCACTGACAGTATTTCAATCATTTGGAGACTATGTCTGCTGCCACACAGCAGTATCATGCTGTAGACATGTGGCATGATACCACACATAGTCACATTATCCTGACACCTGGCCAACCAGTCCTGGAACTACCCTTATATGTTAAGTGCCAAGCAAGGGAACTACCAGTACCATTTTTAATGACTTTGGTATGTCACAGTCAGGGTCAAGAGAGTTTACAAGAGCACTCAACGCGGATGCCAACACTTTTCTGATGTTTTCTTAAGTAGAAAAAAAAAAAATCTCCAAAATAATTGCCATTTGTAAAATACTTGCTCTAAATTGGTAAACTATAACACACAAACAATTCAAATTTTATCTTGATGAAAGAAAACTATCTTTTGCAGTCATGACTTATCTGAAAGACTTACCAATGACCTGCATCGGTGGCCGTGGTGGCATCATCATGACGGGCTGGGGCATCGGTGGTGGATTGGGTACCGTGGCAACCACTGGACGTTTCTGAGCCACCTGGGCTTGCTGTGAGGACACTGGAGGTAGGGGAGGCTGCTTGGGTGGGGCTGGTTTGGGTGGAGCCGGCTTTGGGGGAGGGGGAGGTGGCAAAGACATCCCCATGGACTTTGCCAGAAGGGCGGGGCCAATTTTCTCCTTCTCTGCGTCATGACTGGATTGATAATAGATGATGATCAGTCATGCAGTTATTTAAAGTATGTTTTTATACTGAAGCTGTAGAAAGTTATATATTTTTATTTTGATCCTCTCTGGGACTACAACAGAAGATTAACGTTGAAAGTTGAACAGAGAATTAAAATCTTCTACTGGTACAGAATTTTAACCATTTGGATATTTCCTTTACTTGAAGGATGTTCATAACCTGGTTACGATGCCTTTATAATATTATTTTGCAACTTCATGGACAAAAGTATCAACTGTTTCAGCCTAAAATGTATAATTAACAAGAATTATAATTAAAGATGATGAAAACCCCCAGATACCGCTTTGTCACAGTTACTGTTACCATGTCAGACAGTCACGAGAAATATAACAAAGGTCCATAACTCATTCACGATCAAACAAATCATGATGCGCCAACATGAGAAACTAGGTTTGGTTCTTATCAATCTTGTAAAGTTTCATGAAAATCCAATGTGACCCCAATACAGCCACCTGATACAAAGTATCTGAGGCATATTGGTGTCATTTCATATCTGGGGGTATAATAATATATTTCTAAAGTAAATTTCCATGGTTGCTGTTGGATTAATACATGGACTTTTATTAAACAAGAGTATAGCAAATATAAACACTCCACAATGTAAAGAACCTATACCGTACACAATGAGTTCACATAAAAACAACCACCTAAATTCTTACATTTCATATTCTTACTCTTAACCCTTCACCTCATGAATATTCATGTACAAAATTTTGACTTAATTAATATTAATTGACTAAAAATTAAATGGTACATGAAACAATGGATTTTTCTTTGTCATGCAGACTGTGTAGAATCTGAACTACAATAATTTATGAGTAAACAGAAGAGACCATGTTCTTGGTCTCATTGGTTTACCAAGATGTTAAAACAAGTCTTATGAGATACAGGGTTAATATTAAAATTACAGCATAATACTTACACAAGGCCTTTAACCTTGTGAATATTAGCGATCTGTTCATCAATGGTGAAGTTCTCGCGAGCCTTCTGCGTCACCTTCTCCATGGATGCCGAGTGTCCGTCCCACACGACTTTCTTCTCCTTCTTCCCTTCATCTTCTTCCTCTCCAATCTGTGAAATAACCAGAAGATTGTAAAATAACACAGGCCTTAAAAAAAATTTTCATTTTCATATAGAGAAACAGAGAATTTTCCCCATCATACGATCAGCAGTATGTTGGGGAAAATCCAAATGAATACCTTACAAATTATACAACAAACTTGTTAAATAAAGTAAAGAAATACATTAATAATTGTGAAGGCAATATAAAAATCGTTCAAAATTGACATTAAAAATGATGAATATTCATTTACACGTCGTGTCATTTATAGCCATCATCCTGTTTTTCTAAGATTTGACTAGTGACCTAGTTTTCCCAAACCAACCTTTTTTTTGGGAAAACTGTGGCCTCTAGTGTGTTCTCAAGGTTCCTAAGACTTTCTAAGATTTGACCTAGTGACCTAGTTTTTGACTCAACATGACACAATTTCAAACTCATCTGTCATAACATAAAGACAGACATCCTGACCAAATTTTATGAAGATTGAGATTAAATTGTGAACTCTAGAGTGTTCACACGATTAATCTAAGATTTGACCTAGTAACCCAGTTTTTGACCCAATGTGACCCAATTTCGTACTCATCCATGATATCATGTAGACAAACACCCTGACCGATTGGGCTAAAACTGTGGCCTCTAGAGTGTTTACAAGCAATTGTTAATGTCATATGACACACGACGGACAAAAGTTGGTCACAAAAGCCATCCTGAGCACAAGTGCTCAGGTGAGCTAAAAACAGATGGAAACAAGGAACTGGTGTTGCACGCAACACATGAGTCCCCTCCAGGTGAGATGCATAATTTTTCTGTTACTATAGCAACCAGAATTTTGGTCCAAGAAAAAAATAAATTCATAAACCAAGTTTCGTAATGTTCTTAAACATTTTTTAATTTATCGTGGGATCCAGATTTTCAGACATCCAGACAGATGGATGGCAAACCTATAGTCCCATCGGGTGTAAACTTATAAAGATACAGCATAGATGAATCTAGTGCAGCCCCCATTACACAAGGTATCAAAATAAGCTCAAAAGACAACACACCTTTTTACCAATGCCAGCTTCCTCTGTTCCAGCACCGAAGATATCGGTACGTCTCTCGGCCAGGTGTTTCAGCTGCTCTCGATGGACGAGCCAGCAGCGAAGACTTCCTCCTGCTCCGTTTTCTCCTGGAGCTGTCTGTTTCGCTCTTCGATCCATTTTGGATTCAGCAACCCTATCATGGATTACAAGAAACTTTCATATACTGAAGTGAAATAGGAGTACTTTAAACATATCTTTCCAATGATCGCAGTTTTCTCCAGCATCTCCGGTTTCCTCCCACAATAATTACGAAATACGCCCCCACCAGCGTTATCAAAAAGTAATCAATAAAAGTTGTGATAACTTGTTTCGTAAAACTGTAAAATAACTAAAGATTAAACTTTTGAATTATTACAGTGAACAGATCAAGTTAGCATTAAAATTAGCTTTTTTTTTAATTAGTAGCTTTTCTTTTTACAATGATAACAGAAAGATTAATTGCTAATTGGTATAAGTGGCCCTTCAATTTTTAGCTTGTAAACTATTAGCCTATCAAACTCTTTAAGACTGTTACTAAAACTACATTTTTTTTATCATTTTTAGCCCAAAATAAGTTCCCTCATACTACTGAATAGAAAAAAATTAAAAAAACTAAAATTATCACTAAAGATGGTTAATGTTCACACATCCTGCCTTGTCTTCTTGTAATATAAGTGTAGGGGAGGACATGATGTGATGTGACTTGACAATACCTGATGAGCGTGATTCCTATATAGCCCCTACCCCTGTGAAGCAGGAGTGTAATTAAGCGCAGCATTACTTACCAATCTTCATATGCTGCGGCACTTTATCAACAGGGATCTTCTCGCCAGTGATGGGAGACACAAGGTAACTCTCCCCAGATGGGTCCGCCTGGATAGCCCTTGCTGCAAAACACACACAGAGGGGTTTATCAATACATGTACAAACAGCTTCAGAAACCTCACAATCTTATTTCTAAAAATTATTCTAGAAAACATATACAGTCAAACCTGGTTTAAGGGGCCAGTCAAGAAATATGACCATTTTGACCATTTAAGGCTGGTGACCGTCTAAACAAGTGGTCAATCAATAACCAAAGAATGTAGTGCATTTTAAATGCAAAAGTTGTATAATTATGATTTCCGTATGATAATATTTAGCAGACAGTCATTTTTGCTATCAGAATAATGTAATCTAACTTCCGTATGATAATATTTAGCAGACAGTCATTTTTGCTATCAGAATAATGTAATCTAACTTCCGTATGATAATATTTAGCAGACAGTCATTTTTGTTATCAGAATAATGTAATCTAACTTCCGTATGATAATATTTAGCAGACAGTCATTTTTGCTATCAGAATAATGTAATCTAACTTCCGTATAATATTTAGCAGACAGTCATTTTTGTTATCAGAATAATGTAATCTAACTTCCGTATGATAATATTAAGCAGACAGTCATTTTTGTTATCAGAATAATGTAATCTAACTTCCGTATGATAATATTTAGCAGACAGTCATTTTTGTTATCAGAATAATGTAATCTAACTTCCATATGATAATATTTAGCAGACAGTCATTTTTGTTATCAGAATAATGTAATCTAACTTCCATATGATAATATTTAGCAGACAGTCATTTTTGTTATCAGAATAATGTAATCTAACTTCTGTATGATAATATTTAGCAGACAGTCATTTTTGTTATCAGAATAATGTAATCTAACTTCCGTATGATAATATTTAGCAGACAGTCATTTTTGCTATCAGAATAATGTAATCTAACTTCCGTATGATAATATTTAGCAGACAGTCATTTTTGCTATCAGAATAATGTAATATAACTTCTGTATGATAATATTTAGCAGACAGTCATTTTTGCTATCAGAATAATGTTATCTAACTTCCGTATAATATTTAGCAGACAGTCATTTTTGTTATCAGAATAATGTAATCTAACTTCCGTATGATAATATTTAGCAGACAGTCATTTTTGTTATCAGAATAATGTAATCTAACTTCCGTATGATAATATTTAGCAGACAGTCATTTTTGTATCAGAATAATGTAATTAACTTCCTATATAATATTTAGCAGACAGTCATTTTTGCTATCAGAATAACTAATTAACTTCCGTATAAATATTTAGCAGACAGTCATTTTTGCTATCAGAATAATGTAATCTAACTTCGTATGATAAATTGATATTTCAAAGCCTTTAACTTGTGAATGAATGTTTGAAAACAATAAAAGCTGCTTGTATATGATTGACTTCCAACAAAATACCATGCAGAAACCAGTTAAATTCAGTTCATTATGAAGACGAAGGTTTACATCAGCACCAGTGTCAAGTTCATTTTCTGGGAACAAGCTGTCACTGGTAAATAATGATTTGTATAGTATTACAGTTGAAAGGTTCTGGAACATTAACTTTATAATGCTTGTTGGTAAAGTGAGAATTTGCAGATAAGTCAAACGTTAACAGTTGATATAACACTTCGGGAGGTCTAAAGCAAGGTAATCTTTCCCTTGGGAAAGGCATTTTTTGGCTGTTTGTTTCTTAAAGCAGGTTCTGCTTATTCCAGTGTTAGAATATAATAATTTTCATTGGGAGGATCTCAAACTGACCGCAAAAAGCAGGGAGACCACTGATACCAGGGCTTGATTAAGGAAGGTAAGACTGTATATGCTTGACTATGTAGTAGAATGGTGGCTATCACAGAATGTATTTTGCATACTGAGATTTAGAACTCTCCTAAAATAAACAAGCATTCTGAAAGTATGCATAGGCAATACTTAATCCCCTACAGGCAAATAGAAAACTAAGAATCTCATCCCTCTTCACGCTGCAAACAAGTCAATTATTTGATCAATACTTTTGATGCAAGTCAAAATGACAATAGATATCAACGCCTAAGAGCCTGAATTGCTTATCTGGTGCATTTTCTTCAAAAATCATGAACCAAAACGAAACTCAAACTTAATTTGTACCTAATGGTGGTGTACTCACATACTTTAAATTAGATCAATATCTGCAAACGTTAAGAGAAAAAAGTCTGGAAAACTGCTACTTTAAAAAAAACTCTAAGTCCAAGGCCCGTAATTTTGTCAAAATTCAGTGGAATGGAATATAACTCAAACATAATCTGTAACTTATGATGGTAATATTGGATCAATATCTAAGTGCAAACCTATAGTCCCATTTGGCGGTGCCGGTAGGGGACTAAATTTCTGCATTTTCTTTCAAACAAATTTTGGGAGAACATAAATCATAGTTGTTTTTTTCCAGAACTAATGAAACATTTGGGCTTCTAAAACAGCATTTAAAGTCACAATGTATTTTCTCTGCTGTTTTTTAAATCAGAATGTCTTTTATATCATATTTGTATAAAATTTCTCCTAGTAGTATATTTACCGGCTCAACTATGGCAAAAAAAAAAGGGAAACAAAATAAGGAATGAAAAACATTTTTGCATGAAAACAAACAAAAAGATGTTGTTTTTTTGTTGCTGTTTTTTTAATTCTGAAAAAAGGCAAATAGTAAATTGAAAAATTAAGTACAAATGTACAAAACAGCCCAACCTTTGGGATCATATCCTTTCTTGATGACCACCTGATCTGGCACTGGGGGGAGGGGTGGCTGGGGTATGTCTGAGGGTGGTGGGGGCGGTGGTGGGGCGGGGACAGGTGGGGGAGCCTGTGGGGGTCGAATCTCCTGCCGATCTTTGTCCTGATCCTCCTCATCCTCGCTGGAAGAACCAGACTCCTCCATCTCCTGTGTAACACACACATCACACATGTCAGTTATACATTGAGAAATATTCATGAATGATATATCAAATAAACCTGAGGAGATAAGATTTTCACATCACCAAGTTAAAATGATAATATCAAGATAATAAACAAGAGCATCGCATGCGGATGTCAACGCTCATCTGTTGAAAGTGTTTGAGTAATGGGCTACATTAAAGTTTTTGCATGATGACGACAACAAAAACAACAACGACCCAGGGATCATAATAGCTCAACTTTTATTTCGAAATAGACAAGCTAAAAATAAGTTCACTTTTTTAAATAATTATAACAAAAGATGGATTTTCTAACACATTTTTCAAGGGTTTAAATGGGAATTTGGATGTTAAAATTTGGAACATTGCTTGATAAAAAAAAAAGAAGATTTTTATGCAATCGTAACCAATGACTATAGATTGGCAATCAGAAATTGATTGAAACCCTGATCTTATAATTGAGGTTTTCAGTGTGGTATTACAATAACACAAGGGAAATAATGAAACCCTGCCAGAGAGTATCAGGATATAAATGCAACAAGCATTATATCACAAATATGCAAATATCAATACAATTATAGTTTACTGTAGAACATCATTATGCTGATTTTATTGAAAGATTATATTTTCTGGTTAATGGTTGAAGTAAATCAGGCCTGTGCTTGCAGACAGTATGCATTATTACAATCAGTGGGAGGCAAAGCAGAAGCAGCAAATGCAGAATGTCCAAGCATGCGACAGTATTGATGGGTGTGCCCTGGTTTTGGGAAGACTGACCTGATGCATGGACGGGGGTCGGGGAGCCATGCGCGACACTTCCTCTTCCTCGTCATCGTCCTCTTCCTCATCGCTATCCTCGTCTGAGTCGGACTCTCCTGACTCCACTTCCATCTCGTCCTCTCCCAGCTGTAACACAACACACAGTTGCTATGACAACGGTGCAGAAAAACGTCTTCACCTTATACAGTGCAGATATATCAAAACAAGGTCCTGTACTGGTGGATCCTTTATAATGCACTTCAAACTTATAAAAAATTCAATATTACCCAGTCTTAATACTAGACCTCAAATCGTTTTTTTTCTCCCCCCCCCCCCGTGTTTTTGTTTACTTAAACTGAAAGTCCAGATGTGTAAATATCCGATGTCCATATAACTAAAGATGTCAGAGCCAAAACGAGTAAGCAAAATGGATAAAATAGAACTTTAATACAGACAAGAGCAAAAAAAAATTATGCAAAAGTTACAAGTAAAAAACATTCTATAGATGACTTGGCCTGGTGAAGACGTACATAAATGAAATAGGTTTGTCAGAACTTGTTTCTCACTCAAGGTAACATAATTACGTTTAAACATAAGTTTTAAGGTATTGTACTGAACAAGCTTGTGCCTCAGGTAACTTGAGAAATACTTTAAGCACTGCTTTTTTTTGGTGCCTCTTTCCAACTCTTATGGCAGCTGATGTTTCTAACCCTGACAGATAGAAAAACATTGAGAAGAAATATTATGGATTACACTCCATCAAACATAAACAAACACGAAGACCAACCAACAGTTTGGAGACTATGTCTACTTGAGACAGATATAGTGCTCCACACTGCAGTATCACGCCAGAGACATGTGGAATGATACCAAACCCAGTCACATTATCCTGACACCGGGCCAACCAGTCCTTTAACTACCCTTATATGCAGAGCGCCAAACAAGGGAGCTATACCAGTACAATATTTTATGACTTTTGTATGTAGCAGCCGGGGACCAAACCAATTACCTTCAGATTCTGGGGTGGATGCTCTAAACACTCAGCCACCTGGATTTGTATATTCGGAGATGTAAAAGAACAGTGCAACAGGACACTTGCAGTACTTACCATACGTTTTCCATGTCTTTCTTGTGCAAGGACTCTTGCTCCAACCTCTTCTGGGGTAGTTGGAGGGGGCAAGTTGCCTGAAACACCCAAGAAGTATACAATAACATTCCTTTTTCCATTTTGAGTAATATCAATTATGCACTTATCAAAAATGACTACAATAGAATCTAACTTTGTGACAATAGGGCTTTTTTCCCCTTTTTTTAACAGAGAATGTTTAAAGACATCATCACCCTGAGAAAATTTCTTCAAATTCAAAAGATAAAAAAAAAAATTGCTGTTTACCCAAAAATTACTACTTTCACGCCTTTTCTTTCCTAAAACTTGAAAATGGTGGTTTTACTCCTCAAAATATAATTTTAAGGCCCCTTTCCATCAGAAAAATCTTACCTTGTTCATTTGGCTGAAAGTCCACCGTTTCTACGACAACAAAGTCATGCCAGTCTATCTGTGTATAGGCAACTGAAATGCAACAAAATGTTACTGATCAATATGAATACACCTTCCTTGTTAACATCATGTAAATATATCCTAACCACTTGTCTACCATTAGTCTATTCCAAATAATTTTGATACACATCACATGGATTACATACAGACTAACCAACTGACAGAGTATGAGGAATCCTTCATTCTCCCTTCCAACTTTGTTAGCAAGGGTGCAATGGTAACGGCCCATCTACACAAGACATTCTTTGTCTGACATGAGAACCAGGGTTTCATATTAAATGGAGGCCAAGTGACCCTTTGATATATAGATAAAGACACAAATTTAAAACAATTCAAGGTCAATAAAGATTATCTGTATGTCATGGATATACCTGACCAATTATAAGTGTACAGTTATCTGTTGCCATTATCACAATTAATCACTACGCTACCAACTTGATTCCCCATACTTCTTTAACAGTAACCAATATTTAATGACTTTCGAATTTAAAATTGATCATTCACTCCAAATTCTGGGGACAAATTTTCCAATATAAAAATGTTTATTTTATGACTGTATAGTCTATGCCTATTTTTTTTTTCCAATTTTAAACAAATTTGCACTTAAATTACTTTAAAATCATTAATTTTTGTGGGACACTAATTTTCGCTGTTTTTGTGGAGGAATTTATCCACTAATATTAACCCCCATGAAAACTGCCAATTTCATAGATCTAAAATTCTCCACAACATAAATCCATGCAGAAATGTCCCACAAAATTCCCTTCAGTAAAAAATCAACAAAATTTTATGTCAGTGAAAATAAATGATTAATAAATGGTGCTCACACTTCCCAAAGTGAACAGACTAAAAATATGTCAAAATATCATGGAAAAAAAAACAACAAGAAATGTTTGTGAAACATATATGCCCCCCTCATATGCCATAATATGTATATAGCTATATTACATGCAAGGAGTTTGCCTTCATAATGTTGGCTTGTCACAAAAAATTCTCAAACTTCAAAAATTTGAGTGAAAATATAATGTGCTAAAATGTGGAACTAAATATTTACTGAAATAAAACCAGACACAATGAGATTTTGAGTTATTAGTCAGACAGTGCTTAAATTGTACAAAATATTTATAAGAATCCAACTTATTAATTTGAAAACAGGAACCAAATAGGACTAAAATTTTATTTGGACAAGGCCAAGTCATCAAACATATATACAAATGCAACCTTGTGACCTTGACCTTTGAGGTATTGACACCAAAATTGATAGGGGTCATCTACTAATCTAGCAACAACCACAGAAGTTTGGACTTAAAGGTCAAATAGAACTTAAGTTATCACTCGGACAAGGTCTGGTATTATACATACACAACATGTGACCTTGACCTTTGGGAAGTTTGGACTTAAAGGTCAAATAGAACTTAAGTTATCACTCGGACAAGGTCTGGTATTATACATACACAACATGTGACCTTGACCTTTGAGGTAATGACACCAAAATCAATAGGGGTCATCTACTAATCATGACAACAACCACAGAAGTTACTAAGGTCAAAAGAACTTAAGTTATCACTCGGACAAGGTCTGGTATTATACATACACAACATGTGACCTTGACCTTTGAGGTAATGACACAAAAATCAATAGGGGTCATCTACTAATCATGAGCAACAACCACATGAAGTTATCACTCGGACAAGGTCTGAGCAAAGCAATATACCCCCTCTTCTTCGAAGGGGGGCATAAAAATATCCCTGCCTTGTTGTAACATCACACTATACATACTTCTCTCCCTTTCTGCAGCCTCCTCCTCTTTACGCCGCTGCATCTCCTGGAACCGGGCCCAGTCCACACGGTACTTGACTGCGTCCAGCACCTGCTGGTACGAGTCGGACTCCAGCTGTAGTTTGCCCAACAAGTCCTTCGGGGGGATAAGAATCTGGAGAGAAACCATGTCACTATCTGTCACTATTTTGTATTGAATATCATTATAGTTTTCATATATCTGTACTGTCACTATTTCATAGTACATTCATATAATAATTAATAGCTATGACATAATTGTATTATAACAAGTAGTGACAACATATTCAAAAACTAATAATTATTAAGATTCTCTATGAAAGTCAAATCTGCTAGGTAAGAAGAGATCAATCTGTATGGCAAAAACTTGATGAGGATGATATCACAAATAAAAACAAAGAATCTGAGTACCTTTGTGTACTGTTCCACTAGTTTTGTGAAATAGTTGAAAAGACTGTGCTGTGGCCTCAGGAAATCAAACTGGTAGTTTCTCTGTTCTCTGTTCATGAGATTGGTAAGGAACTGGCGTCCATTTCGAGCAACAAACTGTGCGGTAAGTCGGACAACATCCCTGAAATTTGCGATTAAACATTTAACTAAACGTCATTAAGATAGCAATGTGATGAAAAGCTGGGGTTGATTATAAAGACAGTAAAACCTTGCTATCAAGTCCGACTTTGGGACCAGAGCCAAGTGGCCTTAATTTGAAATTTGGATTAAAAAGCAAGGTTTGACATCAGCTGAAGTGGACAACCCAATGACAACCCATATTTGGTATGTATTATGGTACAGTAATCATTATACGTACGTTATGACTTCATATTACATAGTCCTAGACCATTTTTTGTATGGCGAACCAGATGCCAGGAGTGGCCAATCTCTTTAAGCTCGTTCGTTGTAAAAAATGATTTGTGATTATTATCAATAAAAGGCCAACGAGATTTCGAACCAATCTGAGCAAATGTAACCGTTGACGATTTTCATGACTTTTCTTGAATAAGAACAAGTATGTGAAGTTTGATGACAGACAGTTTATAATATATATTACATAGGTAGACAAGAGCACCACATGCAGATGCCAATGCTCGTCTGTAAAATTTTTTTTTTTTTTTAAAAAGGAAGATAAATTAGGTCAAAATGAACCTAAGAGTTATGACCTCTTGATAAAAATGTAGCCCTTGTGGTAGTGAACAAGTATGTGAAGTTTGATGACAGACAGTTTAATAGTTTAGAAGTTATGGTCAAGGTTAAAGTTTTTCACGACAACGACGACACCTGGGAGATGAAAATACCTCAAATTTTATTCACTTAAAACAGACAAGCTAATAACGAAACGATCTGGACTGCACATTTTGGCCACAGTACCAAAGTTGCCTGTATTATTGAGGTGCCTGCTATGCAAGTTTCTACTGTATTGCAAATTTAGAGTGACAATATGATGATTTTTACTATGGCTGCAACAATATTTCAGTCTTACAGACACATGTCCAACTAATTACAGATGGAGAAAGACCCCTGAGTTTATATGGAGCACCAGAGTATTAACAGCAACTGCAAACTCAAGACTAACTGAAACACTTCCTTACATGATGATACAACTGACCAGACCCACAATTGTAAATGTAATATCAATGAACTATAGATACAACACAAATCCATTTGAATCTGAAATCAATTGAATGATTTTTTCCTGCTTAATCTACCTCATAAAGGTTCATGTAAAAATTCATAACTATAATCATTACTGTACCAGTATTGACTTTCAAGAGTATATAAAACAATAGGTTTTTCTTTGCTGTGCAGACTTTGTCAAACCTGATCTACAAATGAAAACTATTTTCAGAGCAAAGTAGAGAAGCGGTCTGACCTAGGTTTATTCTGTTTGCCAAGAAGTCAAAACGAGTCTAAATGAGGTAGAAGGGTACACCTTTCTTGGTCATTATCCAACAAGAAAACCATGAATTAAATAGGAAGTATTATCAGTGATGAAATTACTACAAACACAGTGTCTCACAAACACGTTAATTCACAAGAGGAACACATGTGTCACCTGCTGAAGCATGACAAAAAAGTGTGTCAGACAGACGGAAAACAACTAAGATAATATTGATGCCAGAGTTATGGACCTTGTGCATGGCAATTTCTCTTGTCAAGCTCTGTCCATCAATAGCATGGGTAGAGCAGGAATATTGCAGAATTAAAGAGTGTGCCAAAAACTTGTGGCAGACAGACAATGGAGAAGTAATCCCTATGTGTCACCTTTGCTTACTCATCCTACTAAGGAGACTCACTAAAATATGTAACTTACAGATCAAATGCTGATATAGATGGTGGATCAGCGATGAACTCAAACTCCGGGGGTGGCTCCTTAGGGACGATAGGTTCCTGAATGATCTTGGTCACCTCCTGAATTTTACTGGGGAGTCCCAACTGCTGGCCCTAAAGGAAACCAGAAGACTTTCATAGACTGGTCAATCAAAGCATCTCTCTCTGTGATTTTTTGGGGTAATTTGCCACAATTTACAAGTGGATTCACCTAGCCGAAAAACTGAGAGTTTTCCCTAAATAATTGCCCTTTTCCCTCAATGAAATAATTTTCTTTTTTTTCTCAAAAGAAATAATTCAAAGAAATTTAATAAAACTTGTGTTATTCTTAAAAATTTAATGTTGCTTAATGTTGATTTAAATCTTTCTTGACATATAACACCTATAATTAGATATTTTATTGCTTATTTAAAACGTTATCATTATCTTATAATTTTCCATTTATTGAAATATAACGCTGATATTCCCAATACGAAAGCCACATGTAGTAAAGATAATTTAAACAAAAATCACAACAAGCATTTTACAAGTCATATCTGAATTAGTAATCTTTTCTTTCATGATTTTTTTTTATTTATCATCCAAGTCAAATATATTCATATATACAAGAAGTCATGACATTTTCGAGTATTTACACTGTGAAAACAAGGCAGGTTTTTTCATGCTTTATCAAAAGTAGGTCAAAAGTCAAGGTCAACTGCAAAATGAAGAGGTCCATCCACTTAAGTCCAAATATTGAAACAATCCGATGAAGGACATAGAAGTTATAGCATAAATATAAAGGATGGAAACCCATCAGGAAAGAATAAATCTAGCTTAATTATTGTTAATATTTACCTTTGGTACCAGTGGTTCCTGACCTGAAAAGAAGCAAAACTTGGGATAAATCAAAAACTGCAAACACCTCTACATTACTTATAAATAGCCTATAAAACAGTATATAGAATAAATGTGTTTTTTAGTATTCATACAGAAAATTGGAGGAACATTAAATTGGATATTTTGATAGTATTAGTAAATTAGATTGGAATAACAGTTTTAATACATTATACAGTAATCTGATTAAATGGCAGATTTGTTGTAATTTTTAGCCCTGAACTTTAGAACTAATGACATTTTTTAAAATGTTATTTACACAGTAAAAACCTGATACTTGTGTGGCACGGTGGATAATAATATGGGAATTTGCATTTTTCAAGAAAAATTGATACTCAAATATAACGAAGCTAAGAAATACAAATTAAGAGTAAATTACACTGCAATAATTCTAAGACTGATCAAATGTGGCTGCAATGCAGTACTTATTATTGCTTTACTTTGCCCAGTTCATAGATTAGTCTGAAATTTTGGTTTACAAAGATATTGACAACCACCATAGGAAAGGCCTGATTTGAACAAATCCATCAGTTTTTTCTACTGGATGCTGCATAGCTTCATCTTATCTCGCTTCCTAGCTATAAACAACAAAAGCCCTGAAGCTGTTACAAATATTGACACTCCCCATTTTGTAGGTTCATGGTTTTGAAGTATTTCAACTTAAATCATGTGAGGGACATTTGAAAATGTCACAATCTGTAAGCTTTGTCAGGTTGACTTGAGTTGGTGACTATCAAATCTTCAAATACTTTAAATATGTAAGCACACCTTAAACAGTACGCTGCACTGTACATGCATTGACTAAACATGCATTGAGTGCCATACCGTATGGGCCCTGTACCGTTAAGAATTAAAATGATCAATTTCTTACCTTTGCCTTCTCTGAATTCTTTGACTTTGTGTTGATAATAAGCATGGTATGGGTCAGCAGGATTCAGGAAGTTAAATTTTGTGTTGTTCTGCTCATTCTGACGGATCCGGGACTCAAATTCTGGACCATTTCTGGCTACAAAGCTTGCAGTCTTGTCAACGATGTCTTGTTACTGGGTGAAGGAGATAAAACTAACTGGTAACTGCACTAGTGAACAGATTTTTTTCCATGATAATTGAGGTCCAGAAAAATCTTCACTAAAGAAATCAAGATAATATTAACTTTTTCTGGAGGCACTCCTATTGTAGACACTTAGATATTACTTTAGACCTTTTATTCTAATAAACAATATTTTTAAAATATGCATGACTATTGAGCAGGTTAAGAATGTTATCTGAGCAATGGTAGTGCCAATTGTTAGTACAACCCTAAAAATACAAGTTATTTGGGTTACATGCAACAGAAATCCAGCTTTACAATCCTACTCTGCACCCTGCCTTATTCAAATCCTTAAAGGTTGACTAGTGAAACAACAACCTAAGAATATATTGCTTACCATTTTTTCTCTTTTTCATTCAACACAATACATGACATTTACTGTAATAATTAGATATACCCAAACACATAATGTAGCTATTACATTGTTACAAAGATGCACTTTTCATATTCTGACAATCACGTCAGTGCTGTTTAGCCCACTAGCTTCTTACCATTGGCGTCCAGAATAGGGCATCATGTTTCAGATAGGTAGCCTACCTATCAGTCATCAGCCCTTATTTGGTGAACAGTCGCTAAAGTGAGTCGCTTAACCAATTTATGATGGTCTAACAAGTTTTTGGGGTACTAACAAGATTGATCCATATTTGATATCATATATAATTAAAATTTTCATTTAATTAGAATGAAGGGGTGCAACAACAAATTTTGTTACTCCCTGTACACATTTGCTATCTTAAAATCATCTCGATCAAAACAGAGCAGCGTTCATTCCAATAAAGGTCAATGGTGATAACATAAAAAGTTACTGACAAGTTTTCGAGGGTATTTACAAATTAAGCTCAACATACTCTAATGGTTTAATATGTATCAAAATTCCAATTCAGGGAATTAATGCTGCCATGATTTGATATTTATAGAGCCTTTGTCTGAGATGCTGTTCTGACTTTTTTTCTTTTTTTTTCTGACTGGCATCCAAAGTTAGAAAAATGTTGCAACTTATTCCGGAAAACTGCTGACCTTACACCCACCCTGTTCGACGATCATTTTAAACTTAATGACAGTTACCATTGATGACACATAAGGATGAATGAAACATTTTTACACATATTCATCACAAAGCTATTTTCCAACCCCTTAAAATTTATAGCAAATATCCGCCATTTTTTTTATTCAAATTAAGCCATCATGTGACTTATTATCCGGGTAATTGATAACATTTAGTTTGCTTTCAGCGCTAAACACTTAACCTGTAAGGTGTATTAACTTAAATAAAAACTATAAATGGAATTTTGTTTGAAAATATGTAAATTTGAATAAGTCAGACAAGTTTGAGCTACAGAAAAGCTACTCAAATACAAGTTCAAGATTTTAATGAGTTGGACCTGATAACATTGTCCCGAATTCACAAAAGTCACATAATATCTTAATTTGAATATTAGGGCATTGCTGACATTTGTTTTGATCATATGGGACAGCGAAAAACAACTTGTCATATCACGTTCTCACGCACAAATGGTGTAAAGGTAAAATACGGGTCACACGATTAACCGAAATACTCCTGAAATACCGAAATACTCCTGAAATACTCCCAATTATAAAAGTGTATGTAGTATGTGTTAATATTTAGTGTGGTTTAAGTGTGTGTTTTCGAGCATATTTATGATGATTATGTTCTTAGTTGAGGATTTTACCCAGTGCAAAGTGGATCGCGAAGTAACTTTGTGACTTTGTATACATTAATTGTTGATACACGTACATTTATAAGCAGTGTGCATCATAGCACGGAACTATCCTGTGTTGATTTTCTAGTTTGTGTTGTATTAGTAGTGTTTGAAATATATAATGAATGAAGTATTAAATGTATTAATTTGTATTAAGAGTGGAGTGTAAACTAGTTGCTGCGATAATGCGATATATATCATTTCCGGTATGGACATGGCTAGTTTGATGGACTAATGAAATTATACATCAATTTAATAAACGTATAAATGCTATTTTTTTTTTTTTTTATCTTTTATTATTTTTTTCTCAGTCGGAGACCTCCGTGGCCGAGCGAATATGGTCATAAACTTGCAATCTCTCTCTCTCTCTCTCTCTTTACTTTCGTTCGTAACATTGAACATGACATATCCGTTGAAAAGAATGAAAAAATGAAAACAAGAAATTGTTCAGTCTTCATATTTATGAGATTGCTTAAATAATAATAATTATTGATATTATTAATAATAATAATATTATCCAATACAATCTAGAAAAATACACGCATGTCAAGGTTCGAAAAAAATACAGCAAAATTATACATGACAATGCAATGTCACCAATTGGAATGAATCATCAGGAAAATAAAATTCTTAGGTTTGCAGAAAAACTCATAAAATAAGGAACAAAAATATATCCCTCTACCGAAACGAAATATAGAGGGAACAGCATGAGTACAAATGTATAGAATGCAAAAGTGGTAATGATAATATTGTTACATAAAGAAATCATGTTCCTTTGCCATACTTAAAATTGTGATATTTATTACCAACTATTTAATTATGGTTTATCATAATCTTGGTCTCTTCTGACTAGAAGATATCAAGGGGTAGAAATAATCTACTATGTCCAAATTAAATGCCAATCAAAGAACATTTCATTGTTCTGTTCTACACACAGCAGTATAAATTTGCGACTTTCAACCTTCAACTTTAATTAAAATAATTAGGTAGGCAACACCAGCAGTGCAATCAAATCATGCATATACATATAATACAAATACAATGGAAACAGCTATATATGAATATGGTAAGTATAAAATGGATATATAATATATTCACTTATACACGTTTCATGATTAGAACTATTTTTTTTAGGATTTTTGACAAATAATATTCTTATGCATTAAATATAATTTTTCAAAAGAATGATACAACAGTTGTCATCTTAACATTCAGTATCATAAAAATACATGCACAGCCTTTACTCTGAATTAAATGATTTCACAAATATCTAAATGACTATTTATCTATAGAGAGAATGTGTCAGATATGAAGAATTTACACGTATTACTAAAACACATGTTTACACACATATACAGTTGTATACATACATGAATTGCGATGAAAATTTTACATCTCGAAAAAAATAAAAAAAAAAAATAAATAAATGGAAAAAAAAATATCTATGAGGGCAAAAATTTTAAAGAAAAAGAAAAAGTAAAACATAACTTGATAAACTTATATACTTTCATTGTAGTTAAGCTTTGGCGACTACCTTAAGAATATACAGTAGAGGGAGTACTTAGACATAACACGGAATATAATAGTTATGTTTATGTCTATCTCCCTCTTTTTTTTAATTAAGTTGTCATTGAGTCCTCTCTCTTGTAAATGTATCGGCGTTCGCGCTTATTTTTCGAAGAAAAATGGCTACACTTTTAAACCCTCACAACCCATCATAGCCCGATGCTTTTCATGAGAAGATGTCCGATAACAATGACCAAATGTGTAACTTGTAAATGGGATACTGTGCAACAGTTTACATTCCCCGGCAGGTAAACACAGTTCTTTAACAATACTAAATTCTGGCACGCTGCTTGAGTGTTTTAGCACCATATTAAATACTCACATTTTGCGACTTATGTAATGCTTTGTTCTATTTTATTTTTCTAGGCGTTGTATCAACATATGTATGAATTATACTACATGTGACACAAATTTTATATATCAAACTATTAAACTAAAAAAATAAGCACATTCTTGTTAAACTCTCGCTGTTTGTTTAATAGGCTCTTGCTATTAGAAATTGCACTCTTAATACATCCAACCTCCTATGATTATTTCCGTGGAATATTTATTTGATATGCTCCTCCATACACAATTCTGCTTTATGTTACTATGTATATTGTTTTATTGTATGCAATGCACGTGTAAACTATTATTTTGTATAGTATGTGATGATACGATGTACAATGTACAAGTCTGAATAAAATATATTCTGATCTGTTCTATATTTAATTATGTATGCAACATGTTGTTTATTGTTGGAGGCTTAATCGTTCGTCTGTTTTGCGTGTCTTGCCTTGTCCGTTCAGTGTGGGCGTCTTTGCTTTTCGTTTACGTTGTCCTGGTTTACGTCTGTTTTTTGCAATGACCGTACTCTTTCCGTCCGTTGAAGTCACCGATTTCTCATCATTTTGAACAAACTGTCTGTATCGCCTATAGTGGTTTTCCCGTTGTTTTTCCGTCATTCTTATCCATTCCGTCTTTGTTTTTTCAAATTGTCTGTGTGTGCTGGCTAGTCGGTAGTTTCCTGTCTGTACGAGTGCAGCGGTAAGTCGTTTGAATTGGCCTTTTACAAGTTCATGGATTAATTTTACAAGTTCAGGAAGAGGTTGTGATTTCCAGTCGACTGTCTGTTGCAGAACATGATTCATGGACTCGCAATTGTTGTTTGTCCAGCGTTTGATGATCTTATTTTCCCTCTGTGGATCGTTAACCTTTATTTTAAGAATTGTAACCAGTCGTCTGTTGAAATATTGATGAAATCTGGAAGAAATGTCTGTTAGTTCCTGGTTGATGTTATTGACCATGTAATCATAACAGATGGAATCATTTGCATCTAAAAGACCCCCTTGTCCAAAGATTCGGTTTAACACATGTTGTTTTTGAGTTTTTGTCACTGCATCGTCCGTTAAGGCTTGTCTAACATTTTCCTCTAAATGTCTTGTGCAAAGAACATGGGTCGCGTCCGGAAAAACAGTTTCGATTGCTTTAACAAGAGCTTTTTCGTCGTCGGATCCGATTACCAATTTGGATTGAGGGCTGTCGTGTAACTTAAGTTTTAGTTGGTAGAAGAACTGGCTGAAAGTCTCAAAGTCACTGTTATCATGGATGAGTATAGGGCCTAAAAAAATAGGGTGTTGACCAGTTCTGTAATGGTCTACAGTCTGTTGTTTGTAACAAGTGACTGTAACATACATCTTGCAGAGCATGAATGTTTTGTCGATGCCCAACACCGTCCTACCGGTACAACACATTTTCTTTAGGTCCATAATTTGATCTTCCGTATAAAGAATGATAATTGGTGTCTGGCCACTTGTCCGAATAACAGACCTAACAAAGGGATCGTTTTCAGTTACTAGATTTTCGATATGTTGAATTTGGTCCGAAAAGTTGTCTTTGTGACCTTCTAAATTACTATTTTTCTGTCGATCACGGTACTGTTTGTCATGAACTTGTCGAAGGCCTGTTGGGTGCGTCAGTTCGTCGTAGGTGTCCATCAATTTGTTAAGAATTCTGTGTGGTTTCATTTTCCCTGTCATTTCTGTAATAGTGTTCATAACCTTTGGATTAGTACGTAGGTACTCGTTGTTTCTTGTCGAATTTCCATGTGTAGCAAGGCCTGGAAATTTCCCAACATACTCTATTATTGATAGGTTGCCACCACCTAGCCAGGTGACTCGCTTCTTGTATGTTGGGTCCTTTTTGGAGGCAGCATAATACCTATGAACAGCATATACCATACTGCCGTCCATCTGTGGGAGATATGGTATGTATTCGATATGGCCATTAGTTTTCTTCCTATAACAAAACAGGTCGTTTTTGATCCAAATCTGTTTAAATATATTGCCAAACTTTGCATAGAGTGTTTTTGGTGTTGCCCCTTTCCCACAGTCCCATATACCACAGTCATCGGGGAAATCACTACGTTTTCCGGCCTTCCGATTATTTGCATTCATTGTATTGTTCATTAAGAAGTACACGTTTTCTTTGACCCCCTTAGGTAACTCCTCTCTACCCGACAACTTTGCTGACAAAAGTTGAATGGCTTCTGCTGTTTCCATGAATCCATTTATCAATTTTCCTGTTGTTTCATCCTCTAGTGATGTTCCTTCGTCGCTGTCAATTTTTTCTTCAAACATCGTTGTGTCTTCCTCTAGTGATGTTAGATCATTCGATTTTTCTTCGCTGTCATCTTTTTCTTCAAACGTCGTTATGTCTACCTCTACTGATGTTAGATCAGTTGATTTTTCTTCGCTGTCATCTTTTTGTTTGCGCGTCATTGTGACTTCCTCAGGTGATGTTTCTTCAGTCGATATATGTTCGTCGCTTTCATCTTTTTGTTTCAATGTAGATTCGCTGTCACGAAATGCGAACTGTTCATGTTCATCGCCTGATACAAATGTGTCTGCTTCCGGTAGTTTTACCACGATACTTTTTTTGCTGAATTTACGACGTTTCATCACTTCCTTTTTCAGTAGAATGTCTGAGTGAACAGTATTTGACATAGTGTCATCATCCGACAATGTTGCATATGTGTTTGAGATGCTGACGGTCGTTTCTTGGAGTGGTGCGTTGTAACTCCTTCGGCAATGTCTTGGTTTTTCCCACTCGAGCTCAGGAAGGTGATATGATGAAGACGCCTGTGGATTGACAGTAATTTCAGCGGAGGTATCTTCAGGTGATGACTCATTTGTAATGGGTGTAACGGCAACGAAATGGTTTGGAATCCATAGCATAGTACTATCCTGGCTTGGATTAGTCATAGTCGTCCACATTATCATGACCTTACCGCTTTGGCTTTCCCAATTGAAGGTTGTGTTTAGACACTTATATGCTAAGTCTTCCGTTCCATTTACACACGGGTAGAGACTTTGCACAGGTCGACCAATGACCTTAGCAAGAGTCATAATTGTCCATGTTGAAGACCAGGATGTTACTCTTGCACAGTGCAGTACGGAGGCGTTATAATCCGGAGAACGATATAACAATTGTCATCTTAACATTCAGTATCATAAAAATACATGCACAACCCTTACTCTGCATTTAATGATTTCACAAATATTTAAATGGCCACTTGATACAATACTATTGAAAGATTATACCTCTCGCTCTCTCTCTCTGTAAATATATATATAGAGAGAGGGCACATTCATATATATATATATACAATGTATATCTATATAGGGGAGTGTGCCAAAAAAAGCAAAATTTTATTATAACGCATATATACACGTTTACACATACAATGTATACACATATTTATATATGCACACATGAAAACTAGTACAGCACCTTTGGCAAGCTTAACCAAAAGCGAAAACGAAAGTAGTTCCAGATGTCAGTGTTCAAACAACTTGACATACGAAATTGTACACAATTATATCATGTCAATGGCTTAATGAAATATATATTTTTTACAAACCATGTCGGGATTTTGAAAGTTTACTATGTAATTCTTTATCACAGCCAATGCAAGTTAAATATTAACTACTAGATATAACATGTGTCTTATTATAATTTCACGTAATGAACTCAAATCTTTAAGCTTATTACTATTTTTGGAATTCCTCAGTTCACAAAATTTTAACATGATTGGACGTATAAGCATATTTGTATCTAAGGTTTGTTCTCATTTGATTTTAAAAATTGGACATATAAATAGATAACGAAATTTATCTCCCATGTCGTTGCAGTTTTGTGAATTTACGTTCATTACTATGTATATTTTGCCAGCGGCAAGTTTCAATTCGCAGGTTATGGTTTCTGGTTACAAAGGCAGCAATTTTCTTACACTAGTATACTGACAGTTTTTCATTATATGGGCTTCGGATAAAACTAGTTTTAATATATTTATATAAATTTGTGTTGGATGTATAGGTTAATTCTGTATGCCACTGTTGTATAAAATATCTTACAATTTTTGGAAAGATGATTTTAATAGCCATTTCCTATCTAATCTTTGGCTATACCAAATACCAGAAAACCCTAACGAGAAAGGTAGTCTACCAGTCACCATCCCTCACCCAGGTGACAAACCTGACTACCCCGCCCTCTCACAAAAAAAAGGCCACATGACACTTACGACCCCTCACTTAGATGGCATCCCTAGGTGTGAATACACAACCCATATGCACCATGTTGTGCTCGGAGGGAAATCCACAGAGCTTAGTATTTTATAATCGAAAAAAGAAAAACAAATGTTAATGGTTCTTCCTCTCATCTTTTATATGAATAAAAAGGTTGTTGATTTAATTGATTATGTGTTCTGTTAAGAAATTGAGAATGTGATTTCAAGTAGAACAGTGTTTTGGTATAATGTTCACGAGTACATGAACACATAATCAAAACATAAAAATAAAAAAAAAATATATTATTATATAATAGCTTCACGTAATTTATTTAAAAAATAAGAATAAGTGTTAAGTGTAATCATTGACGATTTTCCTACTTTCAGGGGTATTTCGGAAGTATTTCTGTTAAATAGATTTTGTTTATTGGTTGTTTGTTTTGTATGTAATTTTTTCATCATCAAAGGCGTATACTAATGGATCTAATTAAACTGCCACAATGTAATCAAACCAGATAATTGGCCGTGTATCATTTCATTAGTCCCGCAAACTAACCATGTCCATACCGGAAATAATCTATCAAATTACCGTAGCAACTTATACTTTGTTTTGTACTTCATTCATTTAATATTTCAGACACTTAATAACACAACATAAAATAGAAAATTATTTTGTTCCGTGCTATTTTTCACACCTATCATACATAATCCTGTATCAACAACATATACAAGGTCACAAGGTTACTTCGCGATCCGTGATAACTTGGTAAAAAAACCTAGATTCAAAAACATAAATACATAAATATGTTCGAAAACACATTAAACCACAAAATATAAACACTAAAACCACAATAGATATAAACACATGTATACTACATGTATAGATATTCCTATAATTAGGGGTATTTCGGGAGTATTTCGGTTAGTCGTGTGACCGGTAAAATACCCCGAAAATTGTTATACCCCGAAATCTGGTTAGTCAACCATAATGGCTGTGTAAGAATTCATTTAATACAGCAAGGTACAAACTAAGAACCATTCACTCAATGCACATCAGATCAGACTGGTGGGCAATAAATACTATACAAATCACCATACTTCATACGTTTGTTACTGTAGTTTTTAAAAAATTAGTTTTGGGTCTGTTCATCTTTTTTTTGAGGAAGGGGAAATAACTCATAAGATTCGTGACTGCGATGAATAATAGTTATTATTACATTCAAAGGATACTTCTGACTTCTGGAGGAGGATATATAATTCCGATAACCGGGGTTTTAAAGCTTTCTTCTTCATTATTTGGTTCATCTATAGCAGTCGGTTGTGATAATTCGACGGCCGGCATTTTTGCAAGAAAATGTCGGTTTTCGTCAATACGGTCTAGCGTTTAAAGTACACGTCTGTGAAAATCACACCTAACACGCGCACGCACACCTTTAAAGACGTGTGCGCATTCTCAATCTCTTACTTTTCACGATAAAATATCAGATAAAAAGGTACGCGTCATAAGTATTAAATACTGAAATTGAATATGTAAAGAATATATAATTAGTTAACTAGATAAAGCATAAGTCATATATAAGTTGTTTAAACGAACCACCGAAATTAACCTCTAAGAAATAAATAAATAATATATCTTTTTTTAACTTAAAAGTTATTTTCTTTTCAATTTTTAGGAAACATAATTATTATTATGTTTATTTTAACTTTTCTTATTTAATTTTTAATAATATTTGTTTTTATTATCCGAAATCAGTTTCGAGATTATAGTCGGAAGAACTTGGAAAAACATTTCGTTCTGTCAAAAAAGTGCTCATCCTCAGTGTGGTAGCACATAAATGATTTCTCATGAAAATGACGCCTCAGATGGCGATTTTTGGACTTATTGTGTTCTTATGGATTATACCAGATTCACAACAAAATCTTAACTTATATATGGATGCGAAAGAAACTTACAGACTCCTTGGTAAGTCAATTATTTTGGAACTCCAGAAAAATCAGTGAACCGTGAAATCTTGCTGAAGATGCTGGCTCTAGGTTGAATCTTTGTGCTCATAAATTCGTTTGTCTTTTTGCTTCATTCATTTAACTCATTGTATGTGATCAATGTTTATGAATATTGAGACAGAACTGATAGAACTTTAGTAGCTGAAATTCACAAAGTGTTAAGTTGACCTTATTTGACCCCAGTTTATGTTGGTGTTTGTGTATTCATTGTTCATGTATATATATGATTGTTATGGTTAATGTATCAATTAAGTAGAATGGTTTAGTTTCATTCTTATTTTTATTCTAATTATTTAAAACTTATATTTTATAGACATACGAAAAAAATATCTTTAGAACTGTTTGTATAAAACAGTTAAATTAAGATAGATTTTTCTTCTTTGATATTTAAACATCAAGAGTTTTATTAATCGCATTAAATGAAAAATCAGTTTCATTTACCTAGGATTTCTTCATAATGTATATCATTGACAAAGAGTTAAACACAATACAGTCATCAAAATCAAGATTTTGGATGAACAAGTTTATAAGTTATGAAATTAGGAAATTTATATAAACCTGAAGAAAATCAAGAAGAATTTACCTGTCTCATGCTCGTAGGCTCTGCCTATATTTGATCACTGATACAAGAATGCATTTTATTTAGTTTTTTAGAATCAATGCTTAAAACTTTGGATTTTATTAACTTTTTTTTTATCTTGAAATGACTTGAATAATATTTTTAAAATATTATACATTTTTTGTTTGGTTTTATCTCATAAAATTTAATGAGATACTTGTCTATATCATTAACATAGAAACATGAGGAAAAATATGTTAACCCCAATTTGAGTTGTTTGGTTTAATTTTCATAGCTTTAATATTATTTATTATGTTTTTTTTTTGTTTTTTTTTAATAATTCTGGCCCCAGGTTCACCTAAAATACATAATTTTATTTTAAC
>CM037787.1:11971357-12021357 GCA_021229015.1 Solen grandis | reverse complement strand
CAGCAGGGATCAAGCCTGCAACCCTCAGATTCCTTGTCAGAGAACCCTTACCACAAAACCACAGGGTTATGTAATTAAGTTTTCGATATCAAGTCTTCAATATTCAGTGCTGTCTGTACAGTTATGTCAAAAAATACTGTTTCTTTATTTGGTTTAACATCCAGCTGACAATATTTCAGTCATTTGGATTATGAGGACACCATGAAAAGACTTCTGTGAACAGCATAAAACCAGATCTCGCTGCTCCTCAGTGGTCTGGAAATGAGGATTTTGTAAATAAATTTGATAAGGTTTAACTGTGGTTTTCTGCAGATCAGGCTTTATGTGATACCTATTGAGGGCGTCAAAATGAGTCTGTATGAGGGAAAGGGTTAATGATCACATGTTGCTCAACACATTCAATACCCTTAAGACATACACATCACCTTCTGCTATGTTGAGTTATATCTTACCATTTGCTATCATAGTACAGCTGCTGTAAGATATTGAGATGAATGCAGTCCTCAATGTGCAACAGCACAACCTGATCTTTCAGCATGACACTGCCTGGCCAATGATGTAGCCAGAGTTTGTCAAGACTTTCTGACAAATCATGTGACATTAACCCACTCGACTGTCCATCCTACAGTCCAGATTTTCCCCCCAAATGAATATCTTTTGGATGAACTGAACAGGAGATTACTTGTGAATTACTGGTTAGAATCTAATGAAATTTGGATATATTGTTGATTAAAGATTAATTGTTAAACTGATATAAACTATTCTATAGAGCATTCAAATATGTATAAGTCACAGACCCAGAAAGTTCACCCTGCGTTTCCTTTTTGGTACAGTATATAATAACATTTTAAAACTTTTATGTAAGACTGGACATACATTCCAAAAATTTAGCCTTATTGACTATGGTAACAAGGCTATTGTCTGATTTCCTGTGACGGCAGACAAAAGAATTAGTCATCGTTCCTTAAACTTACTTGCATTTAACTTTATTGCACTGCCTGACCCAGTGTAAGCTAAATAACATGTAAATCAATTGCTTTTATGTATGTATCCCATTTTCCATTTAATGCTCCTTTCTAAGTATGAGTAATAAAAAAATACACGGTATCTATATGTTCTGGATTAACCATGGCTAGTGTTCTAATCCATGTTCAAACAATGGTTTAACCTACAGTATGAAACTGGATGTTAACACCAATAGGAAATACATTAACATGCATTATGTTTATAGTTTTATACTAACATAGGGGTCAAACACGAATTACTTTGAATTAAAACCTGGTATTTTTTTCTAGTAGGTTAATATGTTTACTTTATAGTTATATAACTAGTATGATTCAGCACTTGGTTTAAAATTCAATTTTACAAATTTAAAGACCTACTTAAGAAAGATATAAAACTGTTTGTAGTCTAATAAAGTTTTATCTTGTGACGAAAAAAAAAGTGAATGGGATTTGAATGAGATCTCGCTGAGACAATCAACATCTTGCAGATGTTTACAGTATCACTCTTAAAAGAGATCTGTGATCTAATGAAAGACGTAATTATATTTGGTTTAATCAGCAACAAATTGAAGAAAAACTCAGTATACAATTAAATATATATTTGATATGAGCAATTTATATACATATCACATTATCTTGCGGTCACATGAACATACACAAAACTTAACAAGAGCTTTACTTGACTTGCTCTTTACCTATATCAGAGTTGCAGATTTCTGTTAGATTGTTAGGTCCTTGACTCAGATTGTAATATTCAAAGGAATTGAATGTTACCATGATAAAGAAACAGTATCTTTATAATGAGATGTCCTTTATTCAATATTAACCCTTTTCTTCATACAGACTCCTATACATGCTGCCTGATCAGGGTCTCCTCTGCTTGCTCATACAATTTGTAACTCAGTTCTATACAGTTATCTGTGGCACAGAAAAATAAATCATTTCATAACCCATTTAAAGATCATTCAATCAATATTCATGAAGTCATGAATTTTATACATGAATATTCATGAGGTAAAGAGTTAAGAACAACATGAGGACGATGGTTTTCTTTACTTAGTTTTTTTTGTTTCAACACACAGTTGGATCAAGCTGAAAACTGATCACAGCCATTGAGTTTTAGGTATGATCAATATACAAAATAATTTTAAACACATTCTTCCCTGTTAAAATCTGATAATATTTGGGGAAATAATCAGAAGTTTTTCAACAAAAAAAAAGATACTTTGTTTAGGAAAAAATAAAAAACAACGCAGATCCAATTAACTATGTTGTTTTGGGGTCCAAACCTATTAAAACTTACAATGTTACATGTGACTACAGTATGTAATTAACTATATGACAACATTGACAAATTAATGACTTGGGGTTCATGGTATGAATTGTGTTATACACTGTTTTGGTGGTCACATCATAATGTAGTGTGTAGCGATTTATCCAAACTGCAGCTGGATATAGATTTTAATGAAACAAAATGATGTATTGAAAGATGTACAATCAAATATACATTAGAGAGTGCCAGACATGCTGTCTGGCAGTAGAAAGAAGGAGAACTCCATCCTTGGGTTCAGGGTGAAGCAAAAAATAAAATGACATCCCATTTACATTCCAAACTAGGTTAGCAATTCATCATCATTCCGAGCTTTAAGTGCACCGACTTCAGCTGGAAACTGACTTATCCGGACTACAGAAGTGATAAAGTTACACCAATCTGTGACTTTCATCTTTATTTTGAAGCAATCCTGAAATAATCAGAGTATATCTAAACTACAGATAAACATTTAAGTGAATGAAAATTTGGATGGAATCCCATTTTGTGCTTAAAATAATTGGTGGACAAAAAGTGAGACTCACGTAGTGGTATCTCAATTCAAATATTCGACAACTATCCGTCTACTGAACCTGATGAAGTGAATTACATATAAAGGATTCCATTTTATCACCGTTACTTTATTCAACTAAATCTGATTTGAGCAAATGCTTGTATCTTTGGCTAGGTATCATCAGATTGATTGGATATGATACATGGATATGAAAAGCTTAGATCAACGTATGACCTCTGATGGCTGAATGCCTTTTGACATTTAGTTATCCAACCAGAAATAATTCCCATTAACCATTCATACGGATGCAAAAACACTTATGTCATGTCGACATAACTTTCGTCATCTGCTTTTTCATCCAAATACCTCTAGATTGCTAACTTAAAGATTCTTTCAGACCTGTACAGAACCTAATCAAACTGCAACAAATCAGTACAAGTCTGATCAAGTTAAACATGATATCATCCTGTCTTGCAGGTACTGATGACTGACAAACCACAAAAAACCTAATCAACCTGAAAGTCATGTATATAGGCAGCCTTTCAAAATGAGATACAATAGCCTCTAATCAATCAAAAGAGAGGAGAACAGATCTAGACAAAAAGAACCACAATAAACAAAACTGAAAGTAACTTCTCACAACAAACAAACATTTTCATAGGGTTTATACTTTTCACAAGGTCTAGTTTAACCCTTTTCCTCATATAGACTCATTTTGACGCACTCAATAGGTACCACATAAAGCCTGATCTGCAGAAAACCACAGTTAAACCTTACCAAATTTAATTACAAAATCCTCATTTCCAGACCACTGAGGAGCAGCGAACAGCATAAAACCTGATCAGCCTGCGAGTTACTCGCAGGCTGATCTGGTTTTATGCTGTTCGCATAGGTCTTTTCATGGTTTCCTCTATGAGGGAAAGGGTTAAACTGGTAATTTGTACCAGCAAGATAAATCTGGAAATCAACTTTATTGCTTGACCCATAATAAGAAAGAGGCTTTACATTAACTTTGTCTTAAAAGAGGATTACAAGGCACAAACTTTTCAACCAGCATGAGATAAGAAAAAAAAACGTTTGATCACATTGAAGAAAGATATCAGTATTTAAGTTAATAAATAAGCCTACAGCAGTTTAGTAATGAATATGAATCACTTTTGTATTACTGCAAATTACTCATTTATACATATCAGTTTAAAAGCCCCCCATCCCTCCCATTCATTTAAAAAAATGGGCTTTCATTTCAGGAACTATGTTTATAAAAAAAAGCATCTTATCCTTGTACTAGGTGGAGGGGTGGCTCTGTGATAACACCCTGGACTGCTAATCCAGGGGTCCAGGGTTCAAATCCTGGTAGAACCTGGGATACTCTTCAGTGTTCCCTGCCTAATTAGAAGCCTTCCACTGGTTCATCCAGACAGTGATTAAGGGGCTTCACTTGTACCAGTGCTACACACTGGGCATGTTAAAGATTTGGAACAAGGTAGGGTAGCACACCCACATCCCTTGTATCTGCATCTGTCTCTGTGTGTAGGTGCACCTACCTAGAGGTGCTAAGGGAGGGCACCCTGACAGAAAAAGTCTGAGAGAATCCGAGTCAGAGGTGCTCAGGGCCTTAAATGTGTTCTCTGTCAAAATCACGCAGCACAATGCACAATACGCCTGAGTGCAAACGCAAACAACAACAACATCCTTGTACTAACGAAAATAGACTTAGCCTTTAAGCCTTGATTAAAAAAAATATCCAAAACACAATTTGTTGAAGAACTGATGATTTTGAACAAGTGGGGAGGAGAAGAGGGACATCTTACTGAAAGTTTGTTTTTCAACCTTACTCAGCTCTGGGGGCATGTAAATGAGATTATTTGGTAATTTGTATAGAACTGTATATAACCAACCTTCTTCAACCCATATTTCAAAACATCAGACTGATCTAGGGTTAATCCAAGACTGCTCAGAGGTAAAAGCCACTATAATGTCTGGACATTGTCCGAATGCAGCAATGTAGGGTACGTCATGCCAGTCAGGGAATGCACTACCCATTGCATCTAAGTTAGTATGTAATTAATTAGTGAATAAATAATTAAGCAAGCATAGTCTTTATTTGAAATTGGACCCATTGGGTAATATATTGGCAAACCAGTTTATGGGAAAACAGGCCCATTCAGAATGACAAGTTAATTGATTTGGTATACAACCATTTACCTCATAATTTCTGCAGGGCTGACTATTTGACTATTTGAGTTTACCGCCGCTTCGACAGTATTTCAGTCACATAGCAATGTCCAACTAATTACAGGTGGAGGAAGACCCCGAATGCACAGAAGCATCCAGGTAGAACCACCGACCTACCACAAGCCAGCTGGAAGGCTTCCTCACATGAAAATCTGAATGACCCTGCTGGGATTCGAACCCATGCGGTGAGGGGCTGAGTGAGTGTTAAAGTCAGGGACTTTACCCTCTTGGCCACAGTGGACCCTTCTACTAGGAATGAACAAGACAATATACAAAGTCTGCAAAATACTTGCATAGAACTTAGCCCTTTATCTAATACTGACATGTTTTGACATCTTGGCAAACTGATCAGACCTAAACCAGAGAGTTCCTTCTGGCAGCTGTCTGATCAGGATTTCCCCTGTTTGATCACCCCAGTATTGCAGCTTAGGTTCTACATAGTCTGCACAGCAAATAAAATTATTTATATTGTTTCAATATTAAACATGGCAATATCTCTGACATTTTGAGATATTTGTGAGAAAGAGGCCTAAAAATGCATTCAAAATAAAAAAAAATCTTCATTGTAAAAAGTCTCATGCCATAGACCTACACAAGATTAATACTCTGATACCTAGATCACCTGCACCTCAGAATCCAGCACTGTTTTCAAAGGTGTTTCTGAGTTGGGAAGGATTTACTGCTGTAGAAATGGACCTGCCAACTTACTGATGGTAGAGCCAGCTAGAAGCTTTGGGATACTGATCACTGTTTTGACAATAAACCACAGGAGAGCCCCAATAAATCAAAAATAGACACCAATCCAGCCAAAACTTCCCCCAAGCCTTGTTAGAGGTCTATTAATTACATTCGCAATCCCTTGATTAGTCTTCCCAACACATAAACTTATCTGACCTTTGCTTAGATCTCTTAACCATTTACCTAAATATAGACTCATGATGCATTGGAGAGAAGGAACGGTCTGATCAGGGTTCCTCTGTTTGCTCATAAAATATTGTCGCTCAGATGCTTTAGTCTGCAAAGCAAAGGAAAATCCATTATCTTATATTCTATTTAAAGCTCAGTAAATTCTTCAAATTTTGAATTTGCACATTAATATTGTCTGAAAATACACTAAGTAATACCCCTGTCACACCAGGGTGAAGTTCCCACAGCGTCCAAATAAATAGCAAAACGCCAAGGTATGTGCAGAACGATCGCAGGCATTGCCGCAGCAACGCAGTGACATCGCCGGAAGACGTGGTGGGATTGCATAGAATGCTGAGTTCTGAGCACATTTTGAGCATGCACAAAACAAACGCCATGACTTGGTGTTCTGATAAGAGCGCAGTGGGGCTGCCGTAAGGTCGCCATAGCAGCGCAGTAAGGTCTCCTACAATGCCACAGAAGCTTCTCTGGTGCGTACAGAGGTTGCACTGCGAATGCTCTGAATGTCACTGCGTTTACCAGGCTTATACGACACGTATACGGCGCTTTTATGAAGTGTTATTTTTTTTTTAATGTGCTTTAACAACGCCTTATGGAGCTGTCATGGTGATCGTTGCCCTTCCAAGGTGCTTCTACCTCGTCATTCAGCATTTGCAGGATAAAAACGAGCAAATTAGTATAAATTATTAAGATAATTATGCAAATAAGTATTCATTTCACCATGGCTGATGTACACCAGCAAGCCGGGCTACTACTTGCCAATATGCTTGCTGTCAGTGCAGTGTGATCACAGTGGAAGCGCAGTGCACACAGTGGAAGCACCATCAGAGTGCAGACAATCGCCAACAAAAACTCCGAAAGGAACGCGATAGAACGCCAAGGAAACTCCGTATATAGCAACGCCTTAGTCTCTGTGAGGACACCATGATATCTCCACCTTCATGAAAAATACCTGATTTTTCTTGAGATCTCATAAGCAATAGAAAACTAAACAACGTCTCCGTGTCAAGGCAGTGAAAACACCTACAGTGTGACAGATCCTAAGGTACATTATGTTTATTGTTTGACTTAGTTTTCTTGGGATATATTTTTCCATATTGCCTTCTTTCTCTCTTCTTCTTTATTATACTGGCTAGCAATCATTTCCTGATTATTAAGGCCATATGTTTTACCTTTCCCACATGTGAGTCCTGTTTTTTTGCTGAAGGAGACAGTAGTTGTGAATAGACCATGGCTCATGCTCTGCTTTTTTATCTTTGCTCATTGATGAAAAACAAGTTTTCCATTTATATATATAACTGTGATTTTAAACTTTTACGTTTTCAAGCTATTCACATGAATATGTTAGGGCACCATGCAATATTTCATAAGATTAATAGCTTTTAATCTGTCACAACCTACAAATGTTTAAACATAGATTTAAATTCCATAACCTACTCTATAGATAAGATTGCGTAATAAATAAACTAAGAGTTTGTATCAGTATAGAACACTGATATTTGTGTATGTATTGATGGTTTGTGTATGGTAAGGTATAATAACTGCGAAACTTCTGTGTCACAGCCTTTCCTTATCAATTAATACGATGCCAAACCACCTTAACTGAATATGTATATAGGGTTAACCCTTTCCCTCATAGAGGACACCATGAAAAGACCTATGCGAACAACATAAAACCAGATCAGCCTGCGAGTAACTCGCAGGCTGATCAGGTTTTATGTTGTTCGCTGCTCCTCAGTGGTCTGGAAATGAGGATTTTATAATTAAATTTGGTAAGGTTTAACTGTGGTTTTCTGCAGATCAGGCTTTATGTGGTACCTATTGAGTGCGTCAAAATGAGTCTATATGAGGGAAAGGGTTAACCAGTGAAACATTGTGCAAAGCACTGACAAGTAAATGCATATGAAATTTGCTTTCATTAGTTTCCTATGTACAATAACCTCCCGACAGACATTCGGGGCGTGGATATCCTGGTTTTGGAGTCATGTTAATTTTACAACATGCAGTACGAGTCAACAATCAATATGAAAGAGGATGCCCTAGTGTCTGGCATATAAATGACAGTCACTGTTTAATACTTTATTCAACTTCTTTCTGTTTCAATTGAGCTGATTTATTTTAGAAATAGACAAACATTTTATTTTTTGTCACCTGAATTTATACAGAATAAAACCTATGGTAAAAATAGTGGAAATGTCTGAACATCCTATGCAAATTATTTGAGAGTGCTGTGGTTTTCTGAAGATCTGATGGTCGTGGGTTCAAATCCAGGTTAGGCCTAAAAAAACATCTGTTTCAGGGCAACCCAACTGTACCTAGGGAAAACTCACCAACTCTCAAGTTTTTTTAGCAGCTGTTTTCAGAGGCCATTTTATGTGAGGAAGCCTTCCAGTTCAGGCTTGCAGTAGGTCAGTGGTTCTACTCGGATGCCTCCGTACATTCCAGGTCTCCATCCACCTATAATTAGCTGGACGTCGCTATATGACCTTTGACAAAGTGACCCCAAAATCAAAAGGGGTCATCTACTAGTCATGACCAATCACCCTATGATGTTTGAGGAATGTGGGCCCATGCGTTCTTCAATTATTGATCAGAAACGACTGACATTTGCAAAACAATATGCCCCCTCTTCTTTGAGGGGGTGGGGGGGGGGGGCATAAAAAAAAACTCAATCCCTACTCTACTGAACATTTTGATATGCTTTTTTTTATGGGGGGGGTAAGAAATTATCATGATCTTCGCACACGCAAAGTACTGGTCCATTCCAGGATCAATCGAGAAGGATAAGAACATATTTCCCAAAAGACATTAATTAAATAAGTTTAAACTATTTAAGTGGTCAGTGACATGACTTCAGCAGTTTTTGCCACTTTGAATATAGTAAAAACTGTGTACAGGAAATCAAAGAGATTAAACAGAAAATAGGATATTCTTATGGAATGTGTTGAAAAACAAGGATATCATCAGGTCATCAGGAGAATGATGACAAAACCTTGCCTTGTGTAGAAGGTGTAGGGCAAAGCTAATCACGAAAACAGCTGCTGGAAGTAAACAAACTTCTGAACGGATGGGGTATTTCTGAAGCAGCAAGTTATTTCAGGTCACAAAACACCTTTTTCTGTCTACAAGAAAACTGAAAAATAATCAACCTCAGGGAAATATCTTAAAATATGAAAGACGTAAGAGACGAAAGGTTGAGTGCAGTTTCGTCACAGAATATGGATCCTAATTATCACCGAAACCTTTGGAAAATAGTTTGGTTAATTGGCAAAATGTGTGCCAGTTTTTATTCCTTAGTTGTTGAACACCTGAATTACAGACGAAATACCAGGCATCTGAAGGATGTGAGTTCCCAAAGTAACCCAAAGTCTCAATACTTTTATAATATTTACACCTCCAAGGCTTGTATAAAAGGTCTCTTTGTACTCAAGCGCTCTTATATCTACACAAATATACATGTACATAAACATGGAGTCCAGAAAAAGGAAAAAAAAATTGTATCGGAATTTAACGAAGCTTCTTAACCCTTTCCCTCATATAGACTCATTTTGACGCACTCAATAGGTACCACATAAAGCCTGATCTGCAGAAAATCACAGTTAAACCTTACCAAATTTAATTACAAAATCCTCATTTCCAGACCACTGAGGAGCAGCGAACAGCATAAAACCTGATCAGCCTGCGAGTTACTCGCAGGCTGATCTGGTTTTATGCTGGTCGCATAGGTCTTTTCATGGTTTCCTCTATGAGGGAAAGAGTTAACAAAAATCATAACTTACCTGATTCTATAAAGTATGTTGAACAACTTATGACTTCTGATTTCAAGGTGAAAAACTACCAGTACTTGACTTAAATTGATATTTCACTGATATATGAGGTAAATATAAGAGACAAGCAGTCCAAGGGAATGGAATCAAGGGTACTTGCCCAGTTACCTTGAGCTCCTTAGCTATCAAAATGTCTCTCCATAAAAAAATTGTTGCAATCTTAATGTTGGCGTATAATGGTTTGATAAATGTGACTGATTATGCATATGAAATAATGAGACGCAAGAAATGAGGCTATAGATCAGAACTTTAATCTTCTGGTTTTATCATAGGTCTCATTGTACTAAATAGGTGTAAAATAGAAAACCCACGGGGCTACTAGATTGAGAATTACATGATTTCTATTGTGAATATAATTTTGCAGCAGTATTCTGATATGGTTTAGATATTTTCATTTCAAAAACACATTATTCAAGCAAAAATGCAGAGATATTTCTCATACTGTTGAGATTTCCAAGATATTTTGAAAAAAAAAAGAGGGAATTAGGTAAGCTGTTTGTGGCATGGTGCCAAGTAAATGACAAAAAAAAGTTTACTATATATGTGTAGATTTTTTATATGCTTTATCACAGTCAGGTTTGAATTCCATCAATGATACTGAGTGTTAAGTTATACTTTAATTCTTGAATAGGTAGACACACATTCTGCCATTCCTGGGTCAAATTCCACCATCAGTTCTTAGCACTAAATAAAACTTAAATACTAAAGGGCAAATTTCATAAGTCTTGTTTCCTCTGATAAAATACCCAAATGTTTCATTTCTTATTAATTATTGTTTTTTATTTTGGTAATAATTCATTTCAAACTAGTCGTGTACTTGAATATTTCATAAAATAGTAATGGTAGAATGTTTATCTACCCAGTTTAAGAATTTAAGTATTACTTAGCACTAAGTATTGTTGGTGGAATTTGAGCCTGTTCTAAAAATATTTAATCACATGACTGAATTTGTTAGCTTTATTACCTGAACATCTGGAATCAAATATTTCAATTTGGATATTTCTATCAGAGAAACAATAATACTGAATCAGCCTTGAGTATTCTTTTCTCCTACAAGATGAAATATTTTGTAATTAAATTTGGTACGGTTTAACTGTGGTTTCTGCAGATCAAGCTTTCTGTGGTACCTATTGAGTGCGTCAAAATGAGTCTATATGAGGGAAAGGGTTAAAGAATTACTTTGAGCTAAGTATGATTGTTGGAATTCAATTCTGAATGTAAATCTTCTAACATGAACAGATTATATATAATGAAAATATTGTATTTTAACACAGGTAAAGAAAAAGTTTTCACAAAAGTAACTTATATAATCTATTTCAATGATTACTTTATAGTTCAATATTTTCCATCTAAAAGGGTCATAAAGTCAACCTTGTCCTCGTTTGGGTTTCAACCTTGCAACCTGATGATTTAATATGTTCTATGCCTTGATGTTTAAAATGACCTATTGATTCCTCTTGTAAAACAGGGTGAACCAGTATATGTTAAAAGTAAACATTGTTTATCAAATTATTGGGAAAAAAAATGTTTATCAAGCACACTTAAGTCCAATATTATTCTTTAATCAAGTATATTGATTCCTGGTATAGGTCTGATTTTTAATATGCCAGTTTGTGTTTTGCTTTCACTTCAAGAAATAAAACAAAGTAATATTGTGGTCTTATTTACAAGATATTGGGAAGGGAGGCTTTGTATCGAGAAAATATTTTGTGTTGTCTTTTTGTGAAAAGTTTTATGAATGAAAATGAGTGAAAAGTAAAGGAGTTTAAAATAATATATTATCTCTGATAATTGGCAGATTCTGAATAAATTTCAAAAGGGTTGGAGCCTAATATCACAGGTTCTTGACTTGACTTGACTATTTGAGTTTACTGTCGCTTTGACAGTATTTCAGTCATATAGCGATGTCCAGCTAATTACAGGTGGAGGAAGACCCCAAATGCACGGAGGCATCCAGGTAGAACCAACAGGTTCTGATATTAAACGGGAAAATATATGAATGAACAAAATGCACAGTGATCCTTTTTTTTTTTCAGTTAATCTACAGGTTACAATATTTTTAAACCTTGCATGCATAGATTAACATTCATCATGGCTGGAAAAACTACAAGTGATAATGACATTATTGTCTGACATTATCATTCAATAACACATGGATAAATCTATAAACAGATATAATATTGAAATCTTGAACCCTGCTGACAGGCCAGCATATCATGGCTTAGCATAAGAACTGTCACTCTTCACTTTTCTGAAGGGAGTGGCAGCTTATAATCAGACCAAGAGCTAACCATTCTCTGTAAATTGGGCATCATGGATATTATATTGATAGTTTCTACATGTAGTCTTACTTTTTTTTTTAATTCAAACTAAATTAAAATTTGATTTAAAATCAATTATTTTGAAAATATTTACAAAACAAAAAATGCTAGCACAATTCAATATTGATATAGTATACTGATTGAGTGAAAAAAGTATCCAATACATTGAATGAAAAATATTAAAGATTATAGACATATATTTATATTAATTCACTTTGATCTAGATTGCTGTGATACTTATGTACAGTTATACTACTTAAGATACAAATATACATAAATTACTTACCTTTAAGCTAGAATATCATAAAAGTTTAAGAAAGACTTTGCATTTTCCTTTGATTTACTCTTTTTCTTTATTCTTAATTACTGAAAGAAGAAAAAAAAGTAATTGAATTGTGAGTTTGTAGATAAAAGTTAATATTTCAGCAATAAAACTTGCTAAACTCAGCAAAAAATCAAGTATACCCATTATCTGCCTTTGTTTCAAAATAAATTCTTTACTTGTAATCAAGAGCTGCTTGATTATTATTTTATCATATCCTGTCAGATCATAAAACCAATCAAATACACTTTTTAAAACACTTTTCTAGACAACACTATCTCCTATATTTGACTGTAGGGAAATAATTTAAAAACAAAAACAGAAAACTCACAAAACAAATATGCAATCACAAGAAACTGTTGTACATCCAAACACTTAAGTTCTCAACACTTAAACCTCCAGATACTTTATGTAAATCCTTTTCATTAATGAAGCCAACAAATTTTGAAATATTTTTCAAGTATGTAAGACGCATGCCATTTTTTTTATTTAATTCAACACCCCATCTCCCTAAATAAACGATATTGATCGAGATTTCGGCCTGGTATACCAATACTGTATTGATCTGTGAAAGTAACGGTAGACATTATTTTGGAGCAAATTTATTCACATTCATTCAGGGCTTCCTATCAGTGTTTGGGGCGCGGGCAGATGTTTACTCTGTGACACGAGTTAAAGGGGTTTGTCTTTGGTGTAGGTAAATAAGAGATAGTTTGCGACAGCATATTACGGGTTTCTCACAAATTGATTATGTTTGTGTTGAATTGTGAATTTTACAATCATTTCATATACCAGTCTGATGTCATATTGTAGAGTGGAGGGAGAGTTTGTAAATAGGATTTGTTTAAACAAAAATAAAAAGGACATTTACAGATTTATGTGACATTATAGGAACTTGAAGTTTTGATAGCATATACATGTAATTATATAAAAAGTCTATATGAAGTAGGGCTGGAACAAGTCCATTGTTTTTTTACCCTGGTACCTGTTATACTGTAATACTTTTACCCGTGGGTACTTGGGTATACCTACAGATAAAGTCATTGCATAAAAAATACTTTACCAAACATCTGTATGTGTACCCGGGTACCTGCGGGTATTAGTATAAAAGGTGCCCTTCTATAAATGTCTGATTTAATCATTTCCTTCAATTACTGATATACCTTTAAGAAATGTGTAATTCAGTTATAGTTAAATAACAAAAATGTTTATGGAAATGATCAGTTCATATTCAAAAGTTTGAATTCAGGATTTAATAGGTATCTAAATACGTGTATTGCTAAATTTAAAATGCAAAATCATTGAAATGAATTAGACTTTTTTTAAATTTTTTTAATTACAATAAATGTGGGGTGATGTTTTATATTTCAGAAAGGTAAAAAACAAATTAGATTTTACAAAATATGCAATAAAATTTGAATAATTGCTTTCAGTATGTCATAACAAAAAGTCACATACATGTACCTTAATCATGTACATTGTCAGTCCCTCCTTTTTTCTTCACAAGTTTATCTCTTTATCAGAAAATGGATAAATTCTTTATAAAGTGAGGTAATAACATTCAAGATAAACCATGTAAGTATGTCATGAATCTCTAAATTAAAGAAGCACCTACAATATGTAGACGGGACTATCCAAACATATCTGTTTTATTTCTTTCAATATGCTAAACTATTAAGCAGTTAGAAAGGGTATCATAATATGAAATACTTTGAAATCATTCCAAAAAATTTCCCCAAATAAAAAAACAAACTTACCTGGGAGTTTAAAGTTTACATTTTGATATTAATCCAATATCCAATGTTTTAATACGAAATAATCCAAGGTGAGCTAGAAATCCTCTGGCATGTTCCTCCACATTTAGCTGAATTCCTTTAACATTTAAATCTCTGTGTCACACTTTTCCTTTATGCTTGAGCTAAATGTTTGTCACTCGACTAGGAATCGTCCCCGTGTTGAATACAGTTGCCTACTGTATTACGTGTCATCAGACGTGTCATCAGAGTTCAATGTCATGTAATCAATCAGTTCTTCTTCAAACTGAAATCAAAAAGAGATCAGCTGATAGCAGGTCAAGATCTGAGATATCTAATCAAACAGCAAAACAAAATTAAACTCGATCATTCTCCTTCATTCATCTTAATTTGATTTATCATGAAAGAAATAATTTTGTAAATCAAAACTTGACATGAACTCAAGTAATAGGATATAATTAAAGCAGAGTTGCTTGTATTCTTTTTTTTTTTTTTTTTTTTTCTTTTTTTTTCAAGCACTAGAAGTTTCAGTTCGGAAAAGTAAGGGGGAATTGTTTTTGAAAATCAAGAAATAACACATTTTTTTCTATAACAAACACTAGAAGTAAATTCTGTTTTTTAGCCAGGACTTAAAGTTTAAACACTTTGGTTTCTTCTGATTTTTAAACCTAACTCACACACCCCAGACATTATACAAACAACTTACTCAGGAACTTATTATGTTTTGTATTACATTATGAAGAACTGTTGAGACCCAGATTACTCTATAAGTAGGAGAAAAATAGGTCAAATAGATTAATCACCAGTTGATCAAAACACAAAATCAGACAGTCTATACATGCGTTTCAGAGTTTCTGGCTTGTGAAAATGTGTCAGCACGTTTGAGTATGGGAAAATATTCAAAACTAACTTTTCACAGTGAAGTGTGAAAAATAATCTTGTACTTTATGATCAGCAGGCAGACAGCAAGACTGGCAGATTTTTTTATATTTCAACATGGATGTCACATTTTGGACCATTTGGAAGATTACATAACAACAATCCACACTGAAAAGAAAATGAAAGGAAAATAAAAATAACTTAGTTTCTTTAATAACCTATGAATATACTAGTATGCACAGAAGACATTGTCAGAAATGTTCCCTCAACTCCAGAAGTCCCTGATGATGGTGAGAATAATGATCTAGGAGACCAATATAGTTAAAGCCTAATCAGACTTCAAGTAACTCACAAGCTAAACTGGAATTGTAGTCTGGTTCCCTGTTGTCCACAAGATTACAGATAACATAGTATAAGGAAAAGATACCCAAGCCAAGAACCAGACTACAAAACCCATTGTGTGCAACTTCCATCTGGGATTCAAAACAATGCCACACAGTATGTCTGCTATATCTACTGGTTCCCCATGTAAACTGGGCTCAAATAAACATTTAAGATTTCTCTTCCCAGCACACAAAGATTAAATATCTCAATCTCTTCGACCATGACTTGATGGAAGTATTTACCACTTTAGTGGTTATTAAGTGACATTCTCTGTCGCTTGTACTAATACTTGAAAATAATACACATGTACTTCATTAGATCCATTACCACCTTCAGTTTCTTAATTTTAAAAAAGCCTGAAAAATTAAACCTTCCAAATTTAAAAAATTTCCCCACTGAGGAGCAGCGAACAGCATAAAACCTGATCAGCCTGCGAGTTACTCGCAGGCTAATCTGGTTTTATGTTGTTCGCATAGGTCTTTTCATGGTTTCCTCTATGAGGGAAAGGGTTAATACCATGTTATACCACTGGAAAGCCAAATCAGACTGAAGAGCTTTAAATGTGCAAATTGCTTGATATACACCCTGATACTGAGATGAAAAGCAAACATTGTAAAATCTGATCAGCTGGCACATTCCAAACAGATCGACTCAAATTCTGCCTTTCATACTCAGAGCTATGAAATGAAAACTAAGATACTTTGAGGAAAACTTCTTTATTAAAGATACCCAAATATTCAATTTCATGATAAATATTGTCAATTAATAAAGAGATAACGTATGCCAGCTGTATCATATAACCCTTTCCCTCATAGAGGACACCATGAAAAGACCTATGCGAACAGCATAAAACCAGATCAGCCTGTGAGTAACTCGCAGGCTGATCAGGTTTTATGCTGTTCACTGCTCCTCAGTGGTCTGGAAACGAGGATTTTGTAATTAAATTTGGTAAGGTTTAACTGTGGTTTTCTGCAGATCAGGCTTTATGTGGTACCTATTGAGTGCGTCAAAATGAGTCTATATGAGGGAAAGGGTTAACTGAATATTTCATAATACAGGAAAAGTAAAATAACTGTTTTTACCTATAAATTTAAGAATCTAAGTAGTACTAAGCCTTAAGTATTGTTGGTAGAATTCAAGCAAGATCTGGCTTTATACCGTTGCACATAATTTTCTTAGATAAGTTTTTACTTTATTTATTTTAAATCGAATACGAAACAAGTTATCACAACTTATATAAATCACTCTTGATGGCTTTGATGGTGATGTATGTGGTCATTATATTGATAGGAGATCGGAGGAACTAGTGAAAATCCATGTGTCTGGACGGGCGACCATTGTACCATTCTTAGATATGTTCAACACTCATGATTCCACTGACAAACTGGTACGTACCTCTGATTTACAACTCTGGGATCAAACAAATCCATTAAAGTCCATTGAAAGCAGAATGTTGGTCAGCTAAATACCACTGTATGTCAGCTGATAGAGACAACATGTCATTGTAATGAGAAGTGCTCTAAGTTTGTTTAACAAAGTACAAGTACCTTGCATGTACAGGTTTGGGTATTAATAAACAAAAGAAAAGCTATAGACTGTGGCAAGATATTGTTTTTAAAACTTTCAAGAGGTACGCTTTTTCTGACAGGCCTCTTTTACTAGCCAACATTATCATTATGGTATCTTGATCAGTATGGAATATATAGGACTGACATATGGCATTTTATATAATAAATTGTATTCAGTGTTATATATAATAACTTCCATATATCACCAGATGTATTTATTCCATATATCACAAATTGTACCATCAGTGTTATATATAATAACTTCCATATACCACCAGATGTATTTATTCCATATATCACAAATTGTACCATCAGTGTTATATATAATAACTTCCATATATCACCAGATGTATTTATTCCATATACCACCAGTTGTACCATCAGTGGTATATATAATAACTTCCATATATCACCAGATGTATTTATTCCATATATCACAAATTGTACCATCAGTGTTATATATAATAACTTCCACATATCACCAGATGTATTTATTCCATATATCACAAATTGTACCATCAGTGTTATATATAATAACTTCCATATATCACCAGATGTATTTATTCTATATACCACCAATTGTACCATCAGTGTTATATATAATAACTTCCACATATCACCAGATGTACAGTGTTATATATAATAACTTCCACATATCACCAGATGTATTTATTCTATATACCACCAATTGTACCATCAGTGTTATAAATTAAAACTTCCATCACCAGATATATTTATTCCATATACCACCAGTTGTACCATCAGTGGTATATATGATAACTCCCATATACTACCAGATGTATATATTCTATAATTACACCACTGGCATTATAAATATCCCATATACCACGGTATGAGTTGTATAACAAACACTCCTAACCCATTTTAGACATTATGCCAGTTCAGACTTGCATAATTACCTTCCTATTTTACACACTGCAGTGTAAAGAACAGTATAAAACCTGATCAGCCTACCCAATAAAGCATGTTATTATCAGCTGTGTAGGTCGAGTCCCTCATAGCTCTCATGTGATAAAGGATTCATTCCTAAATCATGTGAACCTGTCATATATTTAGCTCAGTATAAATTGACAACTTCATGATGAATTAAAAATTCATTTAAAAGCTTTTCAGACATAGAAAAAACAAACACACGATATCATCAAAAATAGCATATACCTAGATAGTGCATCTTTAGCTACACAGTAAATACTGATGATATCTTTTACAGATCAAGAAGTTCATCTTGATAAAGTAATATCATCCAGTTATACAAACAATCTTTGAAAAAAAAATGTGTAACTGTAAACTAAAATTATGGTATATCCTTGGAAAGGCATATCATTTTCATACGTCGACTGATTACAATCTGTCAAAAAAGAGGTTACAAGTTCTTAAATACACATTAAGTTTGAACCCTTATCAGCAGAGGTCTATCATAAAAGGAACAAAAACAAGAAAGCCAGTATGTAAATAAAACATATACCTATAAGCAAAGCTGACCACAGAGATGGTCTATAAGATATAGACATTACGCCGAGTCACCTTCAGTTGGCAAAAACAGGTATCTTTGTTTTTTCTTTAGAGAAACATTGGCACTGCAAACTATACAAGATCAGGAGATAGGGTATGGGGTTTAGAAATCAACTGCTGTACTTCCGTTCCCTTGAAAATCTCCATCTATTCCATTCAGGATCAAACACTTATTTTTATAGCAATCTTCAGACTATAGTCCAAGATTTATTCTGGCATCTCATTATCAAGAACAAGGAGGGTAGAATGAAAATATTAAGGATCAATTTAAATTTTTTCTTGTAAACCAGATCTTTATTCTATTTGTTCAATAATGGAGAGTTTGACTTTCTCTGCTGCTTGTTTTTAACTGGGGTGTATTGAATATAGATTAACCATCATCTTTCAGTTGTGAAACACTCTCTGTCTATAGGACTTGATTTGCTTCAAGACTTTCAGTTAATTTATTTGTGACTATTTACTTGTATGTTTGTCAGAGCTCTTTATACAATGTATTTCATAATATTTTTTAAAACCTTTTTTTTTATTACTGTTAAATGGAATGAGAGAAATAAAGGTGATATTGAATTGAATTGAAAATCATCAACTTAAGTGTATTGCACAGTTAACCATCATCAACTTTGGTAAATTGCATAAATAACCATCGACTTTAGTGTATTGCATAATTTACCAAAGAGGACTGACTGTCATCAACTTTGGTGTATTGCTTAGCTGACTAATTAAAAAAAATATTTTTAAGAAACCCAGGGGTACCATGTTATCCACATTGATATATTGCTTCATTAACAAAGGGTAATATTGTCATCAGCTATGGTATATTGCTTTTAAACCAATCTACCAGGATACAAGGGATACCATTATTATTTGTGAGATAAAATACATCTATTGATACACCATGGACGGTAACAATACAAGATATTCTCTTAGAAGTATCAACACTCTGTCAGTGTATTATGATCTTCAAGCACTTGCATTGTGCAAACATATTTGAAATATTTAACCCTTTCCCTCATATAGACTCATTTTGACGCACTCAATAGGTAGCACATAAAGCCTGATCTGCAGAAAACAAGTTAAACCTTACCAAATTTAATTACAAAATCCTCATTTCCAGACCACTGAGGAGCAGCGAACAGCATAAAACCTGATCAGCCTGCGAGTTACTCGCAGGCTGATTTGGTTTTATGTTGTTCGCATAGGTCTTTTCATGGTTTCCTCTATGAGAGAAAGGGTTAAAGATAACTTGCTCCTAAAATGTTTACTCTTTGAAGACACATGATATTAATATCAATTGCAGGCATAATGGCCCCACACTTGTGACACATATATACCTTATATACCTTGAGCAGGGGATTTAAACTAATTTTCTTTTGAATTTTTAATAGTAGAAAGAACATAGACCATTTCATAGCTCTCCATGGTAAAGGAATATTCTATTTATGTTCACAAACATTCAGTTTAATTGATGTTAACTTCTAAATATTGAATAAAGTATCCACCCATCCTGCTGTTAAGAAGACCTTGTGGGCATTCAGTATGCCAAACCATATGCAGCCAGTCACTTACAGTCAGCTGTGGAGTTGTCTAAGGACCATGATGTTCACATGTACGTTATGCTGAACATGGGTATATGTGAACATAGTGTTTATCACACTGAGACAGTTTCATGTCTGAATGTAGACTGCATACGGTACATGGCATACTGAATGCAGGCTTGTTAAAAAAATCTGAAGAAGGTAAGACTGAGAGAAACCATGACATTATATTTCTGTCTGATAAAATCATGAGGAAAAACATCTCATTTGGCCACAGTAAGTTAGAACCTTTGTCAAGTGAGAGATTTAAATCCTTTGTATATGGGATTACATTTTAACATGGGATTTTCTCTCATTTACCAAATTTCAGGAAAAACAGAACCATACTCAACTGAAGAACCGATATAGTTAACACTAATGAAGTACTTATTAAAACGCTTTAAATGAAATGATAAATGAACGTGTTCAAGGTTGTGATTCCTTTCCTTTATACAAGTTAACATTTAATATTGAACAGTTTTTCCACTTGATAGGGAGGACAGTTGTAATTAACACAGCACACTACTTCTATTGAGAGTTTGATACTAATTGGAAGGAAAGATTTCTGCTTTAATTAGTCTATGCCACTTTTTGATATTGTCCTTGATTTGAAAGGCACCCCTACCTTTGGCATTATACAATGTATTTTGTAAATGATTAACCCTTTCCCTCATATAGACTCATTTTGACGCACTCAATAGGTACCACATAAAGCCTGATCTGCAGAAAACCACAGTTAAACCTTACCAAATTTAATTACAAAATCCTCATTTCCAGACCACTGAGGAGCAGCGAACAGCATAAAACCTGATCAGCCTGCGAGTTACTCGCAGGCTGATCTGGTTTTATGTTGTTCGCATAGGTCTTTTCATGGTTTCCTCTATGAGGGAAAGGGTTAATACTTGTTCTACTGTGACACCAGTAAGACTGACATTTGACTTGCATGCAGTGTAGTTCACATTACATGATGAATTTGATAAATCCAGATCATAAGCACTCCTTAGTCTTAGAAAACCTAGAAATTAGGGGAGAGAGTAAAAATGATGAAGATCAACATACCAAATAGTTTGTGATAAAAGAAACAGTGTTTCCCTTGACATCAAAAATAAGTTCTACAACATGCGCTAATCTGTCTTGATGGTTCCTTAACCCTTTCCCTCATAGAGGACACCATGAAAAGACCTATGCGAACAGCATAAAACCAGATCAGCCTGCGAGTAACTCGCAGGCTGATCAGGTTTTATGCTGTTCGCTGCTCCTCAGTGGTCTGGTAATGAGGATTTTACAATTAAATTTGGTACGGTTTAACTGTGGTTTTCTGCAGATCAGGCTTTATGTGGTACCTATTGAGTGCGTCAAAATGAGTCTATATGAGGGAAAGGGTTAATTGAAATCAGTACCGGTACTTTTGTGACTTGAAAGATTCTTTTTCCTGACCTGGGCTTGAACCCACAACAGTCAGACCAGCAACCAGTGGACCATGGTCTGCTCATATTTTTTAATGAGAAAGTATGAAAAACAGTTTAGTTTCACACCCAATCTTTAGTTTTCACCCATTTAATGTAAACTTTAGTTATATTGTTTTGGAAAATTGTGTCAACAAATAGCTATGGTTTTGAGAATAAAATTGTTACATAGCCAAACCAGTGTTCTTTGAATCTCATATGTTCTAAAAAAAAAAAAAGAGAGAATACTTATACAAGTTTAACAAGCTTCAATCAAACTGATATGTAATTTTCTGACAACTTTTAATCACCCAGCCGTCAAGCAACCACATTGGCCATGGCCCAATGATATAGGTAATTGCTACTGATTTAAACATGATATGGTTTCATACGTTCAATTTATCATATAATAATTTGTATGAAAATGTCATAAAGCTTTGTAATTATTGCCTGTGTGTTTACTTAATATGTTTATAATGAGAGGTCTTTCATTTAAAAATGCCACATGTTTGAATATACATAGATGTTTAATAAATCAAAGATATAGAGTAAAATAATACTTTTAGGGGGATATGAAATGGTTGCTTAATACAAAAAAAAAGATTCTTGTAAGACCTGGTACTTTGAACAGATTTGACAGTAATAGTATGTTTTAATACTGTAATGTTGCAGATATGTTAGCAGAGTAGTAATTGCTGATAACATGTTTTTAAAGCATATAGATTTTTTTTACAATGAAAAGGCAAGTTGTGACAGCTGGTTTCACCAACATATAAAGAAATATGATCAGAAGTCAATTTATTCCTATATCTCACAGCTGATGCTGATAAATACAGCAGCAAACACTTTAAGTATACTTGAAACAAATCTATACCAATATTAAGATGACCATATTTCATGGCAGAAAGCATATATAAACAAAGTTTAATAAAGAAATACTTAAAGAGGCTGTAAATTACTTAAAATATAGAAATAACATGCTGTAAAAAGCTTCATGTTCCTAAATACAGTTTCAAAATGATTTATCAACCTTGTGGAAACATTATTTACTCCAGGTCCTGTGATACTATACCCCTCTATCATCAAGATAAGCCTGTTTATATCTTATGTGACCATTATCCCTTTCCCTCATATAGACTCATTTTGACGCACTCAATAGGTACCACATAAAGCCTGATCTGCAGAAAACCACAGTTAAACCTTACCAAATTTAATTATAAAGTCCTCATTTCCAGACCACTGAAGAGCAGCGAACAGCATAAAACCTGATCAGCCTGCGATTTACTCGCAGGCTGATCTGGTTTTATGCTGTTCGCATAGGTCTTTTCATGGTTTCCTCTATGAGGGAAAGGGTTATGAGACCATTAATTGTGAAGCCAAAGCAGACTGAAAGTAAATCTTAGTCTGAAAACAATTCTCAGGTCAGTAATTAAAAGACTTCTAGATTTTCAAAAATTTGAGTTTGGAAAATCTCAATTTGAGATGTCTCCTGAAATACAGGCCTCAAGTATCATACTGGTTGCATCTGAATGTTGTTTCCAAAGTTACAAGGTCTCATGTTGCTTATTAAGAGATCATAAAATTATATACAAAAAAAAAAAAAAAAAAAAAAAATAGACCAAGGTAACAGATTCTCTACTGAGTATTTGTAGTTCACTTTGCTCATTCAACACAATGTAAAAGGCTTACATATATATACATATAGGTATACATGTTTACTCTTAATCTTTCTGATTAAAAACAACAAAAACAACTTTGTACCCATTCAATGCAACAATTAGAATATTGACCCTGACCTGGCACCATGACTAAACTAAATCTGGATGCATTCCATATAATTTCTACACTGAATATGTCATAAATCCTTCAACTTCTGACTTTTTTTTTAATTTCTGGATTTACAATTGATCCATTAGTTTTGATCCTGACCTTTGCCTCCACGGCCTTTGATTTAAAGGGGACCATTAAGTGACCATTATTAGATACTAGGCTACAGAACTGTGTAGGTGGCTGTTTATTCAAGGATTCCTCTAGATCTCTTACAAATCAGGGTTTCAAGAGACAGCAATTTAATCTTACATACAGTGTGACTTAACCCTTTCCCTCATATAGACTGATTTTGACGCACTCAGTAGGTACCACATAAAGCCTGATCTGCAGAAAACCACCGTTAAACCTTACCAAATTTAATTACAAAATCCTCATTTCCAGACAACTGAGGAGCAGGGATGCTGTTCGAATAGGTCTTTTCATGGTATCCTCTATGAGGGAAAGGGTTAACATTCAACCAACATGTTTTCAGTCATTTTTAAACTTAATTTTCCCTCATCATGTTGCATTACGAATACCACATCAAGTTATACACAATCCTGTATGTCACAAGGATTCATGCTTTCGAACTCTCACTTAAAATGTAAGTTAAATCTTACCATGGTTCATTTGGGCTTAGACAAATTAGATTCTTGTGTACCTGTTACAAACACATCTGAAGGTTAAGTTTAACTACAGCTATAGTCTGCCAGAGACACTGAAGGTTGACTTCATGATGCCTTAATTCACCTGCCATATCTGTTTATCAGTCTCTTATTACAAACCTTGGGTTGTTTAATTATAATCACACAAGATTGGCTAACTACAGTAAAATTGTATACTGGTAAATACTAATCCTATATTTTCTGGGATTTACAGATGAAGGAAAGAAATTCCAATCACTGGCATTTTAATTTTATCAAAATTTATAAATGATAATGCAGAAATACTCTTAATTAGGAGCATATTATTATTTTACTTCAGTCAAAACTTGACTTTAGTTGCTTTGTAAATACAGGATCTTGCCTCCTTTTCTGAAACCCAACTACAGTGGAAATAGCAGAAAGTATGTGGCTTTACTTTCCACCTTAACCCTTTCTCTCATAGAGGACACCATGAAAAGACCTATGCCAACAGCATAAAACCAGATCAGCCTGAGAGTTAAACCGACTCCAGGCTGATCAGGTTTTATGCTGTTCGCTGCTCCTCAGTGGTCTGGAAATGAGGATTTTGTAATTAAATTTGGTAAGGTTTAACTGTGGTTTTCTGCAGATCAGGCTTTATGTGATACCTATTGAGGGCGTCAAAATGAGTCTATATGAGGGAAAGGGTTAAAACATTGGTAACAATGACTACAAAGGTAAAACACTAGAATGTATATATATCATAAATCTTGCCTTTACTACATTGTTGTAATTACATGTATATACTCAAATTTTACATGTAGAAAGACTTAAAATAATATTGAAAATAATTATATGAAATAAAACCAGAAATAAAAATGTAAAAATATTTAAATATTAATAGTATTTAACTTTATACATGACTGCAGATCTGACGGTTGTGGGTTCAAACCTGTTGGGGGAAATGAATTTTCAGTACCTTAAAGTACTGATCCAACCCTGAATCGTCAGAGGGGTTAAGTATAATTATTAAGAATTTGTTTCCAAATTGATGTAAAAAATGTTTAAATATGATATTAACAATGATTATACACAAATACTATTGATACAGTGTTGAATATGACATATATAACAATGTATATGACACAAACCTTGATACAGTGTTATAATATCGACAATATTAACAATGATATGACACAAACCTTGATACAGTGTTGTAATATCGACAATATTAACAATGATATGACACAAACCTTGATACAGTGTTGTAATATCGACAATATTAACAATGATTATTACACAATATGTACTATAACTGGTATTTCACACATCTGTTGCAGCATGCATGTACATATATACACGTGTATATAATCCTCACACAATACCCATAATTCCTGTTATAATGCACCGATTAATCTCCCATGATCCCCCACAGCCTGACCTGCAGGTCTGATTCTGACAGATGTAGGACTGGATAACTGGGTCACATGACTCGTTTCAATAATGGCCAATTAGGAGAGGAATTTCACAGACATAGGGCTACATGTCAGGGGCATCTGATACAAATAATGTGAGTTTACAGTAAAACCTGTGAATAAAGGCTAGTCAAAAAACAACAGAAAACTGGTCTTTATCTGAAGGTGGATTTTAATAAGAAATTAGTTATCTTTTAATTTATGAATGGAAATCCAGTTACTGGCTACCTATAATTCAAGATGATCGCCAATTCTACTGTACAATGTGTACATGTATGGTGCAGTATGCATGTAATTTATGGTGTATAGTTCACTCAACTCGAACAAGTTTCTCAATTTTTCTGTTAATACTGTCTTCATCTACTACATGATATTGGAGTATATTGGAACCTTCAGAAACTGAAGATAAAATGTTAAAATAAAATTGAAGTCCAAACAATTACTAACAAAAAAATATCAATCACAGACTTTTATGACTTTGGTTCAAGCTAAATATGTTACACAAATTGTATTTAGATTAAATCTTTGATATATATTTAAAAAATATATTTTAAAAAAAATCCATTCAACTTTCACATGCTTCGTGAAATGTGTGAAAACTTAAGAATATAGGGTGGACTGTATATCTAGATTGGCAACAAAAAACTTTCTTCACATGGATCACCAAATCGAGACCTGGATACGCTGGCGAAATGCTTAGTGATAACCTGAATTCACTCTCCAAACATTCAACCATCTGAGCAGGTTTCAAGTGTTTCTAATATTTCACATCCATTTTTTTTTCTCAAATAGCAAGGATTACAGAGGTCATTGTGTAACTAGGGGAGAAAAAAGTGCAGCCAGACTGAGACTTGAACCCAGGACCCCTCTCTTACAGGACAAGTGCTCTACCATCTGAGCTACTTGACTGCATACAGAAATCTCTCACAGCCGTAACAGTTGCATAAGAAATGTTTCAATATTAAACATATTGCTTGCTTTTTGTATCTCCTCATTAAGATAGTCTGCAGCTGAAAAAAATCAGAAGATTCTATCTCAAAGTCATGTGCACGGGAAGTTGGTGCAGTATGCATAATTGCATGCATCTGTGGACAACAGCTGCGAACATGCATGAAGAATATCTTTATATCATTCATTAGTCTTATCAAATCTTCATCATTCTGGTGCTATCTGCCACAATTATTGTAACATAATGACAGCTCCGTTTTCCCAACAGCCAAATTGTATTTTGGAACTTTCTATTTCCAGTACGCTCAAATACTTACAAAGGTATGTGTGGTCTAATAAACCACATGGCAACTTTTGAAGTTTAATTTTTTGTCTTAAATAAAATTAATTGCCCTAAAGCATGTTTAATGCTGGTAGATAAAAGGGAAACCATTATTCAATAGGAGAGTACATATCCCTAGAGTTGAAGGCTGTGAGTTCAAATCCATTCATGACCTTACCAGATACTGTAAACCCTGGTACAACCAGTGAATTACACTTCATTTAATTCAAACAAATGGAAGAATGTGAAGATGTTTAATTAATGTCAAAAAATATTATGAAAACAGACATTTACAACAAAAATTTCGTACAATTTTGATGTATTTTTTAAGAAGGAAAAAAATAGATTATGCTGTTTCTCTTTCATTGTCTATTTCTATCTTACTCTCTTTTCCTCCTACACCCACACACACACACTCTCTCTCTGTCTCATCTACTTCCTATCAGTCTCTCTTTCTTTCTCTTTCATTGTCTATTTCAATTTTTACTCTCTTTTTCTCCCACACTATATCTTGCTCTCATCCAATTTCTCTCTCTCTCTCAATTTAACACCTGTGTCATGCATCAAGTATCGAGTATCTCTTGAACTAATAAGAAAAGTATCTCATACCTATCCCTTCCTCAATAATCCTCATTCCTGAACAAATATTCCTAGACCACAGGGAATACCCCTGAAATAAAACACAGCCATCGAAAATAATGAGAAACATATCACATTTCACTCTCTCCCATTCCCAGTGTAAAAGAACAACAGAGAGGCGCTTCTTTCCATATAAGAACCAGAAGCCCGAAGAAAAAATCAGCACCCAGAACTGTTTTCAAGTGCTGTCGCTGTTCTTTATACCAAGGAGAATGATAGGACTCCAACGATATGTAGCTTACCGATTAATCCACTTGACAAATTCAAAACAAATCCCCACCAGAAGTAATCGCGATAATGCTACTTGTCTGTATTTATAATCAATTTTGTACACATCAATTTGAAAAAGAATATGAGAGTATTATCACCAATATTTAAACGCTGGACAAAAGGCTCGATCAACCAACGCACTCCAGGTATTATAAGTCGTTTTGAGCCTATTATACTGCCGACTAACTGTCAGTCACTATTACAATAGTCGCTGATACCACGCTTAGACAAGAAATAGTCTTATTAGGGACTTTTGATGTCGGCTATTTTCACTTCAGATGACTATCATTAGAGAGATAAGCTGAGGCATGTACTATGTATTCGGGTGTTTGGAACAATATATGAACCTGCTGTGCATGTAATTAAATGCTAATATGCGTATAGCACAATACATGGTACCAGCACTGGTTAAAAATAATACAAATGATCACAAGAATGCATATGGCTGGTTTCCCAGGTCCATGAACATGATAGGTCCACATATAATATGAATTGCTCTATGATGTTGACACAATTGAAATTTGTCATATTTACACTCATTAAATTTCTCAATATTTGTTAGTAAGTGTGTTTCACATCTATAACACTTTCACACAGCTTATTTCAACACTAAAGCTTTAATTCCCAAAGATGCTGACTGCAATTTTCTTACAAAATCAAATACCATTACTCTATCTTTTTCTGTCTCTGTTGATAAAAATAAAGCTAAATCCGCCTCCCACATTTGACAGGTTCTCTATTCTCTTTCCCTCCCTTTCTCTCTCTCTTTCTCTATCTCTCTCTCTCTCTTTTACTTCTTGACACAGTTTTTATGACTGGATCCCACAATTAAATTGATTATGTATATAATACACTGCATCATGACCAGGTAAGTAACACTTACGTTTTTTTATTATTTTTAATTAGCATAGTTTACAGAATCTTAAAGCACTAGTTCAGTTTTCTGACTTCTTTCAGCCAAGTCTATATAAACATAAAAGCTGTATACTTAGATTGTCTAACATATATCACATCACATAAAGACAGTTGTTAAACAATTATCCGGCAATACAGATTTATATCATTTACCTAGTATTCTCACAACACCAATCTGAAGGACGGAAAATAGTAGGAAAGAAAAAGATAATGGTTATTTATAGCAAATTACTGCATTGAAAACGTTACAAAATTTATTGGCATTTTATATGGCTGCAAATTTCATAGATAAGTAACATAGATAACAATAGAGAAGACAGCCTGGGGGAGAGAGATCAAAAGAAATATCGGGATACAATAGCCTATAAACATTTATCTACCCATATTGCATTCCCACTTTGTTATATATTTTCCATCTATGTAGGTGAGGGGTGGATATCAACATTCTTTTTCTTCAAATTTGATGGAAGCCGCCTTTCCCTAGAAAAAAGCAGTTGGACACTAAAACTAGCAGCTTTACATGGACCAGAGGGGTTAACAACTTTTGTTAACGCTTTCCCTCATATAGACTCATTTTGACGCCCTCAATAGGTATCACATAAAGCCTGATCTGCAGAAAACCACAGTTAAACCTTACAAAATTTAATTACAAAATCCTCATTTCCAGACCACTGAGGAGCAGCGAACAGCAAAAAACCTGATCACTCGCAGGCTGATCTGGTTTTATGTTGTTCACATAGGTCTTTTCATGGTGTCCTCTATGAGGGAAAGGGTTAAACTTGCAGATGCTTAAACTTTTTTTCTGACCTGGATAACCTGAACCTATCACCGACAGTATCACCAAATTCAGCTGGAAACCCGTTTAAAGGACCTCGTAATCCACTGATAGATCATATTGATCTAAATCAGAAGGCTTGCCTGATTTAATGATATGTTGAGGACCTTCAAGAAGCATAGAGTGCTGGTCCAGCCCAAGAACTCTTAAGCAGCAATTATGTATGCTGTAAGGATAAGCTTTGATTCCTTATTCATATCTATAGATACAATATGGCCAGGGTGTCAGCTATATACAAATCTACAAAACATACCACCTTTAATTTTCTACTCATTTATACAGTCTCATCTGAATCATTCTCCAATTTCCACCCTATATTCCCACCCCTTTATCTGCACATCTAATATCATTTTTATCTATCCTTATTTTCCCTGCCTATCAAAACATAATATCAACACAGTAGCTTTAATTTACAATAAAGTAGAAATATTACCATCAGAACAAAGCCAATAATCCCTCCAAAAAACTTGACTATATATCACCCTGTACCACTTCACTTCATGATGAACCATATTCTCTTGTTCCAGCAAGCTCTCGATATCAGATCAAGCATGAAGAAATGTGAGATCAATATAATTATTCATAGCAAAAATGTGTTTCACACGCTACCACTGGGCTGTTAACATACATTTAAACTATTAAGTGTTTAGTGTAAGTTTTTGCAATACCTGCAAACTTATCAACTTCAGCCACACTGATGTTGATAATACTCGGGCATACAACCTGGGTGAAGTCTGGGATATATTGGGTTCAACAAATATTCTTCCTCATCGTAAATGCTTCTTCAAGTAAATATAAAAGAACATCTATAAAAAGTATAATTATTATACATATCTAAGACTGACGACTAAAAACATCCAAATGATAATGATTTATTACATAATTTATCTATTCATTGTAAAAAATTGTTTTTACAAGTTACATTTTACATTGAATAAGCCAGGTAACTAACAGGTTCTTTGAGCCAGGTGTTTTCTTGTAACAGATGTTTTAAAAAGGTATATAATTATCCAAACAAACAAAATATGATAATTATAACTTTGTAGAGTACTGTCTGATCTGAGTAGACATTTACCAATAAAACGTATTTGATAATTGCTGGATAGCCACTTTATTTATTATTATAAACCCTTTCCCTCATAGAGGACACCATGAAAAGACCTATGCGAACAACATAAAACCAGATCAGCCTGCGAGTAACTCGCAGGCTGATCAGGTATTATGCTGTTCGCTGCTCCTCAGTGGTCTGGAAATGAGGATTTTGTAATTAAATTTGGTAAGGTTTAATTGTGGTTTTCTGCAGATCAGGCTTTATGTGATACCTATTGAGGGCGTCAAAATGAGTCTATATGAGGGAAGGGTTAAACCTTTAACATTCTGTGATAACAATAAAGAGTAGTGGAACAATTCCATTGGGGTTTCCTACAATGCTGTTAGCCACTGTAGAAACTGGTTCAAAATACACTTAGCCAATATAACAATCAAGTCACCTTTTTATGTACTGTCTCAATTTTCTAATGCACTTAAATAAGAAATGACATCCTCATAAAGCAATTCATGTATTGTGCAAAACTATTGTAACTCTTCCTTTATGTATATGTGGTTACCACAATTTTGCACCAAGCTTTAAATTCAGGTTTATCCATGTTAAAAAGTCATTTACTTTTTGCTGATATGTCATGTCAGTGCACTTATTGCTAAGTGCAGGACCCAAAAATCAATTAAAGTCAAGATTCAATTTAATGTATGCACATCATCATGTTTGCAGGACTGATTGTCGCTTATTTCATTATATATTTTCTTTATGTACTTTGTTATATATTTTCTTTATATATTTTCTTTATGTACTTTGTTATATATTTTCTTTATATACTAAACCATTATCTTACTATTCTTTTCACTTCAAAATATATTGACCTTTCCTCTTTATTCTCTTAAATATGAATTCCTCCCCACCCTCTCTCTGATTGATTAAATTTATCATAAAATGCATAAGCTAATACTTGACTACGGAAGAAAATTCTCCTTTATTTACATTTTTTTTCTCCCTTTTATCACAAATCTTTCAACATGTAAAAGGAAAAAACCTTTATCTGTTTCAGTATCAAAAGAAATCTTTATCTGTTTATCTCCTTTGTTAATTATTCTTCAACAATTTCTCCAAGTCCCCATTCTACAATAGCTTCGTTATTGTCTTTCACTGTTCCTCCAGCTAAGCTTTTATAAAGGTTGTCAAACTTTCTAACTCTCCCTTTTTTCATGGCTGATTAACCCTGAAAGACCTGCACTAGGAGATTACAAACAGTCATGTAGACAGTCTGCTTATCGTAAATTTATACCGGTAAATGAAAAGATATGCAGATAAAACTCTTTTGGAAAGTGTTTACTCAGACTCATCCTTATTAATTCTTATAAAAACTTGAATGATATATTTTTCTATTAATTATAAATGAACATTTTAGCACAGTATGCTATATTTTCACAAGGGTTTAAATACCCCCAGCTTTAACAGATTCCTTAAGTTAAACACTTTAAGTACTTTATACTAGAGAAGCTACTCATTTTATATACTGCGGTCTGCCTCTTTAAAAAGTTTAACCTTTGGATCCCAAGTCCAGAGCTCTACCATTGAAAATTTTTCAAGTGTTTAGAAAAAAAACGTTAAGAGTCCATGTCCCTACGCCTTCAAATATCACTTATCACTCTAACTATTTCTCGGTTTTATCCAGGTATCACCGTAGTAACAGATGCAAGGTATTGACCCAGGGTCATATCATGACATGACCTCTGACCCAGCTGTCACATTAAAGACCCTTGTCAAGAACAAACCTCATCTCCCCATATCTGAAGAAACATGCATTTTCTGATACCCAAGTTAAGTTAAAACTTAAATAATTTCACAACAATTGGACATTAAACAACCTCATTATGAAAAACTTTCCTTCGATTTGCATGGTATTTGATAGGGGGACACTAAAGTACCCAGAGAATGAATGAGAAACTTAATATATAACATTGAACTGATCAGGATTGAACCTAGGCTGTATGGTGAAAAGCCAGGTCATAAGTTAATATACTGTTATAATATGTTGACCATGACTTTGCTGAGAAATATAATATTTTAAAATACTGTATAACCCCAATCACATCTCCCTGGGCTTTGCAATCTTCACTCATCAAACTAAGGTTGCAAAACAAACCTACGATGGTAGATTCATAATAAACATAATGCAAGACCACATTAGATATTTGGAAGAGTTAACCAATGAAATGCACATGCCCTTGACATTAAAATGCGTGTGAATCTTGCTTATTAACAGTTTCCTTTATTCAATAAGCTTTGTGGGATACACAGAGTTTGGGGTAATGACAATTAAAAAAAAGTTCACTCTATTCATTTTCATTGCCACAGACTATGTGACTCTATATGCTACAAAATTGTATGAGAAAACAGAGCAGACCCTGATAAGTTCCTTCAAGAAGTCTGCTCTGTTTGTGAAGGCTTCAAAACATGTTGATATAAGGTAAACTGTTATGGCTGCCTATAAGCCACATCCCATAGAAAGCATTCCACATTCTTACTGGTTCTAAAGAGATACAAATGTACTCTATCTTGAAGATATGGATGTATATAGAAAACAATAAAACCTGATTATCTTGTAACAATAATGCATCCAGCCTTGAGATTCTACAGTCACATAAATCATTTTGATTTAATAGACATTACAAGTCTAAAAAAAAAACCTGGTATCTATAAAGAAATGAATATGATATTCAAATGTGACACATTAATAGCTGTTGCCAAGATACCAGGCAGGATATATGATTATATTAAAAAACATAAGTTCTAAATATAATAGTAAAGTTCAAATAAATGAAAAGAATAACAAACTAAAAGAATGCATTGCGTTATCTAAACAATGTATTGGTAATTAGGTTTAAGGAAGTATTTAAAATGTAATTTAAAATGGATAACCCAATATTCATGTCTTACCAATCATGTAGCTTAGCCCACAAAAAATAAAATTTATAAGGAAATTTATTATTCATGTCCACTAGCAGACATAAGCCATTTGTTCTTTCTCTTACCAGGCTTGAATTCCACCAACAATACTTAGCACTAAGTAATACTTAAGTTCTTAAACAAGGTAAACACACATATTCCACCAATACTATTTTATGAAATATTCAAGTACACGACTATGTTGAAAATGTTGAAATGAATTTTTACCTTAATAATTGACAATAATTGATAAGAAATGAATTATTTGGGTATTTTTATTAGAGAAACAAGACTTATGAAATTCGCCCTTATTTAAGTTTTACTTAGCACTAAGAATTCTTGGTGGAATTCAACCCTATATTAAAAAACATTATATATATTATCTAGTAAAAATTAAATTGTGAAAATATAAATAATTAAAAAAACCCTACAAAAACTTTTTCAAAAAACTTACCAATACTATTCAGTGTTAAGTAGTTTCAATATATACTTCTATCACAGCAATTAATACCAATCAATCAGTTATCCAAGAAAACAAACAATGGAATACAACAAATCATGACAGTACAGTTCACAGCTAAACACATCAAAAAAGATTTACCTTTGCTGATAAGCCTCTGACTCAGTGGGAGACATCATTTGCAGCTCCTTCAAGAAGTCTGGACCAGTCTACCCTTTCACAGCTGACTCTGGGAAATAAATCACACCCACACCAGTCTGGCAACTGGTAAACAGCCTGTGTCACCTCCTGTACAGCTGCTGCAGTCGGTTGTTTATAGGTTGTGCACCAGTCTTGCAAACTGGCCTGCTCGTGGTCAGTACCAGATTAGTGCCAGAGGTATGGACATTTTTATCTTCCATTCTTTATTCCTGGAGTAGGATCATACTGAACATTTTAAGGCATTGTGAAGCATGGAACCACCAGCAGCACCTGCAAACAGCCCTGAAGTTAGGTGCTCTTTTTCCTTGAAACTGTGTCATTGTAGTCAGCTGTCCTAACCCTCATTTCCAGGGGGAAACGGTACTGAGGATAAAGCATCTGCAAGTATCTGACAGCTTTCTCACTAAAATCTGATGTGAGACATACTGAATATCGTTGTGTTGATTGAAAAAAAAACACCTAAAAATATTTGAATAATTTTATAATACCCAGTATGAACTTGATTTTCAGGTAAAAGCAAATACACCAGAACATGTATCTTATAAGTAGTTTGTATAACAATACAGTACATGTATGCACGTGTCATGGTCAATAGACTGTAGTAACCTACTGAGATCAGCAGCAGCTGTATCTAAACTCTTAAACAGCTGTCTTACTTTCTATGTCATACTGAGTAACTATTCATCAGCATAGAAACAAAGGGAGGTAATGCTGTCACAATTTCTGATATGTAAGAAAGAGTTACTCTCAAGGAAATTATTGTTCAACAATGTTACAGCTTCAATTTGATTGTTTATTGGGCTTAACATCACACCAACAGTTTTTCAGTCAGTTGGAGACTATGTCTATTCGAGACTGATATAGTGCTGCCACACTGCAGTATCACGCCTGATACCACATCCTGCTACATTATCCCAACACCGGACCAACCAGTCCAGGGACTACCCTTATATGCACAGTACCAAGCAAGGGAGCTATACCATGCAGTACCATACATGACAGTAGAAGGCTTAATGCAAAACTATTGTATATGCTTCTTTATCTATATGCAGTTACCATGGTTTTCCACCAAGCCCTCATTTAATGTATCTGGTAAGCAGCTGATTTGATTAACAAATCTACTATGCATTACACATCATTTTAAAAAGAAAGAAAGAGTATCTGAAAAAACAAGGAAACTAATAGGCACCAGACACTATGTAGGAAAGACTTGTTCTGATCTAATGACCTTGACCTGCATTAGGCATATTGCTGACTAGTCAAGGACACAATTGATGTGGTACGGCCATAAAGTCACAATGAAATCTGAAGACTGGGTCCCTAACATTTTGGATTCATAGTCAGTTATTGGAAAAAAAAACCAGAGGCCAACAAAAGAAGACATGGCATGCCACCCTGGAAGAGGACCAAGCTAATGTACATCAGCAAAGCAGATGCTCTGAATAGGGCCAAATTACATAAGGCTATAAGGAAACATCCCACCAAGAAGACTGGATCCTGGATTGAAAGACAGATGAAAAAGAGGTAGAAGGAAAAATGGGGGAAACATGAAGAGTGAGGTGTGTTTCAGGGAGACAATGCAAGACTGGTACTTTGTATATTTAATAATTATCACATTCAATATAAAATCATAAATAATATACAAATATATATACAGCTTGGAATGTGCACCACTAATACCAGAAATCTGGAACAATGCTTTTCTACTATGTGTAGCTTTCATAACAGAATACTTTACACTTTGGCTGTAAATAACATAAATGGGCATTACCTTCTGATGCCAAACTTTTTTAAATCATCTATTACACAGTATAAATATCACAACTCTTCCTTGTATTTTAATAAGCAAATAAATCATCTAGAGCTGTCAATATAGGGGGTTCCCACCCTTACAACCTACTTTATATATCCTAGTTAACCCTTTCCCTCATATAGACTCATTTTGACGCACTCAGTAGGTACCACATAAAGCCTGATCTGCAGAAAACCACAGTTAAACCTACCAAATTTAATTACAAAACCTCATTTCCAGACCACTGAGGAGCAGCGAACAGCATAAAACCTGATCAGCCTGCGAGTTACTCGCAGGCTGATCTGGTTTTATGTTGTTCGCATAGGTCTTTTAATGGTTTCCTCTATGAGAGAAAGGGTTAACACCAGAACCTAATATAGATATCAATGCAGGTTTTCCTTATTATTTAGTAAGACTGGTCTTATTCATGACCAGATTGACCAAATTTAATCCCAAAATAGCCGATATCTAAATCTCATATAAATGTGTTTGTACCTACAGTTCAACTTAGGAAAAAAAACTATTTTTTTATTCTGGAGTAAATCTATACACAGTAATCTTTTTGTGTCACTGAAGAACAGCTCTTAGTTTCATGTGAGGTAACCAATAGCTCAATTGAAGATTTTGTAAAAAACGGGAGGGAAGTGACCTGGAGGAACAGGATAAGGCTGTGCTGGAGGATTCATGGCAATCTCTATATGTCTCCTTTTAAGGCAACACAATAAACAAGTACATGGTACATCTATATCATATAGAGCAGATATTATTTAAGACAATTTCTTACAATAATTATATCATAAAACTTTCTCAACTTCATGAATTTTAAGATTCAAAACTAGTAACCATCACCAATTCATGGTGGTGTGACTTGCTTTTTTATGACTGATGGAGGACATTTACTTTGGAAAAGAAAATGCCTTTGTAAAGTGTATCAGCAGATATAATACTTTTGAAAAATGTAAGCAGTAACAACCATAATGATTTTTCAATGTACTCTGTAAAGACAACTGACAAATTGCATTATCATGGAATTTAGATTAAAAAATTAAATACATAGCACCAATTAACTTAAAAATATTTTTCTATGAGAATTGATTTCTTAAGGCCTATTGAATGGGGAACAGAAATTGTATACACATATTATGACAGAGAATCAATTCTGACAAGAAAACTATAGCAATTACATTCAGAATGATCATTTTGCTGTCTGATACCACAGAAATTTGGACAGACCATGTAAACCATTCTAACCTAAGGCACAATATCTTCACAGCAGTTTGACACAATGCTTACAATACTTTTTTTACAAAACAAAATACTAGCTGGTATCACAAGATTTTATACGATATATTAACAAGCTAAATCTTACACTCACTGACAAAAAAAGTTTCACAAGTTCTACTTTATGAATGACATGATGTGCTCATGATAAATGAGTAGAAAAAAAGTGGATGCAGCAGTAAAAAAACAAAAGAGGATCTGTTATATACTTGATATGAAGTCGAAATGTGGACATCGCTTTTATTGGACATCATTGTAATTTTTTATCAACATCAATTCAAGGCCCAGCATCAAGGGTCTATTGTCATTGGCCTTATAATGGAACATGTTATAATGGACCTATAACGCTCTTATTTCCAGGATTTTGAGTTTACAATTTGCAAAACTCATGTTAACCCTTTCCCTCATATAGACTTGTTTTGATGCACTCAGTAGGTACCACATAAAGCCTGATCTGCAGAAAACCACAGTTAAACCTTACCAAATTTAATTACAAAATCCTCATTTCCAGACCACTGAGGAGCAGCGAACAGCATAAAACCTGATCAGCCTGAGAGTTACTCGCAGGCTGATCTGGTTTTATGCTTTTCGCATAGGTCTTTTCATGATGTCCTCTATGAGGGAAAGGGTTAAGCAAACCCTTACATGAGTTCAAGATATAGTAAGCCAGAAAAGGACATGGAAAGATGAGAAGTGAGGCCTGAGGATAACTGACATGATAAAAGTAAACATGAAATTTGATCAGAAAAGTAGAACATAATATAACATATACTATCAAAGATATAGAAGGTAAGAATGCCCCTCATCTTTCTTAAGAATGTATTGGTTAATGAAGTATTTCTTGTAAACAACATTGAGAAACCGCTGCTTGTAGTCAAGCTGAAATAAAAAGTGCAATTAAATTATTGTTCCTTTTGAGTATCAGTATAAATGACATTATGGATGGATGGATAATAAATGCATTCTAACTTCTTAATAGGTTTAAATATACTAAATAGATGATTCAGATATACAGGGACAAAATATATTTCTATATGATAATAACTTTATACAGAATTTATAGGCTATAATAAGTGACAAAATTAAGTAAAAAATAAATAATTGGGACGGCATGAAAATGACTCATTTAATATGGGAACAAAAAAAAATATTCAAAAGAGAAAAAATAAGAGGGTCTTAATGAGAAAAACATAATATTTGTAACAATAATAATTCAGCTGGGTTGTTTTAATGCAAAATAATACAAAAAATATATTAAATATGAATAATTAAACATCAGATTATACCTTTTGGGGGAAAATCATGAAAACATTTAAAGAATTCTACATCATCATGACAAGAGGGTACAGGTTACAATGATGCTATATACCCAAGAATGAACCCTTCACGTAACAATGTGACCGTTACAATGACTTCTCTTCAACACTGAAATGTCCATTTCAAGTTAAGTGTAGCTTTATAAGTTGAAGTACTGGAGAATAAACACACAAAGAAATTGGGCTATTTAGCATGTAACTCTGGATAAATTGTTCATATACCAGGTACACCCAAAACATGTGAGCTGGATACCGTTGGTCCCGAGACAGTTTCAGTTTGACATAATTAAATTAGATATAATCAGGTTGTGTGGAATTATTAAACAGCTTCAAATAAGAATAATATAAAAGTATTGTCAATGACTTTTCCACATGTATAAACATGTACACAAAACACGTTAAAACATCACAATACATGTACATTGCCTCAGTGCATTTAATGCTAGGTTGAAATGGATAGGAAGTCAGTAGCCATTAGCATATATCACATAGATTTCATATTAGCTGTAAAGAAAATATTATTGTTGCTTTGTAATGGAATATTATGAAGATAGAATGCTGAAGAAGACTCAACAATTTTACAAAGTGAACTCCAGATATATATGTAGAAATAGTAAACTGGTATTCACCAAGTTATGGTCAACTACCAATTATCATTGTGTACATTTCTGACGACTGAATTACACACTGCATTAACATTAGACTTCAGAATGTTAAACATTATACATTAATACTTGTGGTACAATATATGTGCACATGTATATCAATAAGGTTTCCTGTTGTCTATTTTACTTCTTACAAAATTTGAAAAATCAGCATTTTATTTCTTCTATGATTAAAGTAAGTTATAACTATTAAATAAAATCAAAACTTAACTTTTATTAACAACTGCTATTTAAGTTTTTGCTTTCAATGATTTCTTCTTCTATAGTAATGGCTAGCAATCATGTTCTGATGATTTTATGAATAATTTCATTCTTTTGGCACACTTAACAGTAACATTCAAAAACAGGGAAGCCTGTATTTTACCCTTCTCAAAATACTAAATAGTAATATATTGATTTCTAATACAGTAAGAACAAAATAACCTCCATATTTTGAAGAGTAAAGTTGAAGGGAGGTAAGAAGATATCACAAGGAACTTTTGAGTTTCATCCATTTTAGATGAAGCTTACAATACACAAGACCTAAGAAAAGATTGACATCTACTCACAATTTTAGTTCTGATAACTACCGATACATTTCAATATTTAATATATGCCTGATACTGAAACCCATATAATACATAATATCTCCATTTTTTACTTCTTGTTTTTATTTTGAAAAACAACTTATTAAATCTGTAAATTCCTATCACAATAATACATGTAAACAGTTCTATCATTATGGGCAAATAATGCTCCTATCACTGTGTCCAGGTATTAAAGTATGCGACCAGTTTTGATGGAATGTAATGTAATGACAAAGGATTCCTATTTATTTGGAAGGTTTATGTCTGGCTGTGTCCAGTTTACATCAGTTTACAAAACCAGGACTGGAGACAGACAGCACTGTGAGGATTTGCCAGGTCTACAGATAAGGGACACGCACAGTAACTAGACTGCTGTATATCTCCTCTGATCCCTTGTCACACAAGTTAAGCTGATGCTTCCATAATAATCTGAGACTGTGTTCAATTTCCTGCCATTAGATGCTGTTAGACTAGTGTCATCTCTTTTGGGCTGAAAAAGAAAATAAACGTCAATAACATAAGGGGAAAAAATCAACTGTCATTATTTCTTTGTGTCATATTATTTCTATATGCAGAAACATCTAAAGTTTTAATTTAAAGAAAAAAAATCTGGAACAAAACAACTGATATAAAATTATAATGCACATGTTTTCTTGATAATAAAGCATCATATAGATGTTCATTTACCCTTTACTTCATGAATATTCATGTACAAATATATGACTTGATGAATATTAAATGACTGAACTCAAAATGGTACATAAAGACTGGATTTTTCTTTGCTTTGCAGACTCAGTAAAATCCTAGCTACAAAATTATATAAGCAAACAGAGGAGACACTGAAAGGAGCTGTCTGATATGGGTCCACTCTGTTTACAATAAACCAAAATAAGCCAATATGAAGTAAATAGTTACATTCTAATCAGCAATTGCAAAGAAATAGCCTGGACAAGAAGGGATAGACAGATGGACATATATGGTGGCGACCATATCTATATGCTTCCCTTTAACCCTTTCCCTCATATAGACTCATTTTGATGCACTCAGTAGGTACCACATAAAGCCTGATCTGCAGAAAACCACAGTTAAACCTTACCAAATTTAATTACAAAATCCTCATTTCCAGACCACTAAGGAGCAGCGAACAGCATAAAACCTGATCAGCCTGCGAGTTACTCGCAGGCTGATCTGGTTTTATGCTGTTCGCATAGGTCTTTTCATGGTGTCCTCTATGAGGGAAAGGGTTAAATTCCTTCAGGAAGCATAACAAAATTTTAAGCTTCTTAAATATAATCTGGTAAAAAGTAATTACACATTATATGCTCGTGTTCTAAGCCTTTTTTTAAAGTTCTATGGTTGGATCAGTACTTTGCAACTGGCATATAGTTCAAATCAACCACATTCAAATCCTGGGCCATGATTATTCTCTAAGCACAACAACTGGATATTCAAGTTCAACCTACTCTGTTGGAGTATGTTTTGTCGAGCCTTCACAAAAGCCATGATGTCTGCGTCAGCCTGTGGATCTCCCGTCAACCTCAGGCCACTTGATCCCCCTGAGCCAGTCGGCCTGAAATACACAGAGCGGAGAATAAACATCTTTATTTGAAAACAGTGATACATGTAAAATCTCATTCTGAATGATCTAAAATACATTAACCCTTTCCCTCATAGAGGACACCATGAAAAGACCTATGCGAACAGCATAAAACCAGATCAGCCTGCAAGTAACTCGCAGGCTGATCAGGTTTTATGCTGTTCGCTGCTCCTTAGTGGTCTGGAAATGAGGATTTTGTAATTAAATTTTGTAAGGTTTAACTGTGGTTTTCTGCAGATCAGGCTTTATTTACGTCATACATGTCTATATTTTTACTTCAACCATATGAATATTTTGCAAATTCTATAAGTAATAAAGAACATACACAAAATCAAACACAAAGTTTAGAACTTTAAATTGTTATGATTTTAAATGATATGATTGCTGTACATTACCATTATATTTTTATTCTTAATTACAAGGATTATTTGTTACTAAAGGTGATTACTTAATAAAATCACACAATTAATTTGACCAATGATAAGAAATACCAGGATTGAAATTACTATGTATGTTTTAAAGCAGAAGTTTTTATTCAAGCACATGAATATTTTGCAATTATAAATATAAGAAACTGGTATCCAACCTTCGTTGTTCGAGCCTCGGTTCCCCTCCCTCATTCACCCTCCCGTCAGGGTTGCTGGCTCCCCTCAGGTTGGCCGCAATGTTGCCTGCCACACTGCCTCTCAGTCGCCCTAGTTTATGACCCCTGGAGGAGGTATCAGAGCTGGTTGGTGAGTGTGACCTCCCTTTGCTAGTGGTGGAGGGTGGGGTCTGCCAGGCATTCATCACCTTTCCATTGTTACCCGCTGACTGTTCTTCCTGGTAATACACATTTAAATACTTGTTGAAAAAAAAAACTGTGTAAGGCTATAACACATCAGATGTATTGTAATATACAGATTGCTAATTTGTTTCATAAATGAACAAATGTTAAGCAAAAGACCAGACAGGAATGTTTTTTAATTATCTCTGTATATTCACATCCCCTTTCATCAGTGGAGTGGAATAGGCAGAACTACAGTTCATATTGAATTTATCAACTGTCTGGACAATGCCTCTCTTTCTGCCTAAATTTTCAATTCATATTTTCCAAATGCAACATACATCTTTTAGTAATAAATATCTACAAGGTGGCAACTTTCTCTGATTATTTCAGCTTAAATAAGATTAATGAAGAAAGCCACTTTCAAAATTCAATTTCTGAATTTAAGCACCATTAACCCTTTTGCTACCATACTCCAAACCTTGCTGAAGGTAGCAAGTGTGCTTATACACCATAATATCAAGATTCAGGCATAAAACAACAAATACACGGCAGTGTACAGGTTAAAAAGGTGTTACTAAAATGGGACTTTTGTCTGCACCCACCTGTACTGCAGCAGTTTGTTCTGCCCACCAGAGCTCAAAGTCTTTCATTAGTTTCACCTTGGACTTCTCCAGCAAGTGCTGTAAATGTTCTATCTCTGTCTTCAATGTGCGTAGCCTTGTGAATGCTTCCTTGTACCTGCAATGAATGTCCATTCCACATACCTCAGTTGTCACATGACTGCAGTAGATTTGTGTTTTTTTATAGATGATGAAAGAGTTTAAATGAATAAGTCAGTAATTTCATTTTGGCTAGGCGAACAGATGATTCTGCCTCCTGATAAAGCTTTGTTGTAAATTTTACTGTATTCTATCAACATTATCCTTATCAGGAAATCTAAGTCAGTTACCTCTCTCTCTCTCTGAAAAACAAAACAGTGTGTTTTCCAGATTTAATGAATAATCAAACATTTATTCCGAATCTGAAAAACAAAAACCTTGTTGGCCATATTTATTTACCAATTTACTCCGCAAGGCAGCTTTGAAGATTATCTTCCTCTGCCTCAAAACATATTTTTGCAACATCAGGTTACAAACAAATTCAGTGACAAGACCATTGAAACTCCTTCTGGGAGCAATACACCTCTGAAAGAACCCTGACCTACCATAAACCAACTGGAAGGCATCCTCCCATTAAGTATTGAACACAAGACCAGGACTCAAACTCAGAGTGGTGAGGGGCTAAGTAAGAGTCTGTCAATGACCAAACACTCGATCACAGAGACCCCCACTCACATGCATCTTACTATGATTACATATGAAGACACCCACCTGGATTTCTCAGTCTCCATCTTGTGTCTGAGACTCAGTTCTTCCTCATCTGGCTCTGGATTATTGGGGTCTGTCAGACCTGGACAAAGAAAAACACACTGATCAGGTCAAAGGTCACTAGACACATGGTAGTAGGCTGGGCAGTAAGGGCAGAAAATGTGGCAGCAGAAAAATGTGAAAGTATTTACAGCCCTGCTTTACCATTTCATTATAATTTGTGTCACTTCAATAAACTGAAGATTGAGGGCTCTGTCCTTCGCAACAACACACTAAAGTTATTAAATATGAACCAGTAAAGCACCTGTGTATGGGTTGAAGTCAATAAGATAGCTTTAGGCTTGGTTGACCTAGTGTCAGGATGATGTGACTATGTATAAGAGAAATGTAAGTCAGTATGTTTAAATGAGTGTTTACAAATATAAAACATTACTTGCAGAAAAGATAGTATTTCTATGAATACGGATTTCCTAGATGGACATTTATGTATCGAGGTTTCAGTCTAAATGTGGACTTAGTTTTATTCCAAATGATTAAAGATAACTAGAAACTAACATAACCAATGACAACATACCTTGCATAGCCATAGACATTCTGTGATGCTCTATCTGTCCTTTCAAATGATCTGCAAAAAAAGGTCAATGAAATGTAAATTCATATTCATAAAATCTGCATTCTCTTTAACTATCATTGACCAACCAACTCATTATTACATGGTGTCATTCTCAACATGAATATTAAATAAAAAAGTTCACATATTAATTCAGAACTAGATGTGGGTGTTCCTCGAAACACTTGTGTCGCCTGCATTTAAGCATGTTTGATGAAAGAATTGACTAGAAAATCGATCTTTTGACAAATGATTGATAAAGCATAATCTATTTTGTGAGGTACAAAATAACACCAAATCACACACACACACACACACACACACACACACACACACACACACACACACACACACATATATATATATATATATATATATATTTTTTTATTTTTTTTTGGGGGGGGGGGGGGGGGGGGGGGGGAATAAAATATTCAAACAGTGCAATATGTAATAATTTTCCCGAGCACTTTCGACTATACAGTCTTCATCAGAGGAGTGTCAGAATGACTATGAATTCAAAACATTAACTGTAAGAAAAATTATGACGTCATTAAGCACTTATGACGTTAATTATATATATGTTGCAAGTTTGTAGTCATCATTATCATTATTGAGTTATCATTCTTGTGTACTGCACTCAGACCAATGAGATCTATCTACTATAAATGTTTAAGGCAACACTTCAAATACTTTACGAGTTATGCCCCAGACAAAAATTAAGTCTGAAAATCAACAAAGGGAAATAACTCAGAAAATAAAACAGAGTTATCATTCTTATGCACTGCACTACAAATCCATGAGATCTTTCCATCTATGAAGTTTCAAAGCAATATCTCAAATACTTTTTATGTTATGCTCCTGACAAAAATAAAGACTGAGAATCAACAAAGGACAATAACTCAGGAGAAAAGAAAGTGAGAGTTATCATTTATGTGAACTGCACTCCTCTTCAATGAGATCTATCTATCTATAAAGTTTTAAGTCAGCACCTCAAATACTTATGCCCTGGACAAAAATTAAGACTGAAAATCAACAAAGGGCAATAACTCAGAAAATATTAAAGTCAGAGTTATCATTCTTGTGCACTGCACTCCACCTCAATGTGATCTATCCATGTTTTAAGTTTCAAGGTGATACCTCAAATACTTTTTGAGTTATGGTCCGGACAAAAATAAAATCTCAGAATCAACAAAGGGTAATAACTCAGAAAATACGAAAGTCAGAGTTATCATTCTTGTGCACTGCACTCCACCTCAATGTGATCTATCCATGTTTTAAGTTTCAAGGTGATACCTCAAATACTTTTCGAGTTATGCTCCGGACAAGAAAGTGTGACGCCGACGACGCCGACGACGACGACGCCGACGCCGACGGACAAAGTGATCCCTATGTGTCTGCCATGCTATGCAGGCGACACAAAAATCAGGACTGATTTTGACTTGGAATCAGGGAAACAATGCCAATAGTGTGTATTGTATAGGCACAGAAGTTAAAAGGTAAAAGACTTGATAAATATTGAAGCTAAAAAAATCAGACCATTTGAAAGTTGTCTTGTCTTGTCCACCATTGTGTTTAATATCTTCAACGCAAAGGAAAGAAAAATCCTCAAATATGCCTAAATGAATATGTCTACCTAAGGGTTTACATTTATACCAATATGATCAAGGGATCAGAGTTTGATCCCACACAAACTTATCACTCTATCTTATACAAGACAGAAGTCTTTACAAATAAACTCAAATCACAAAAAGAATACTTAACATGGAAAAAAGAGATCTTTCATGGAAAATTTTCGAACACTTACTGATTTTGCCTCTTGACGCATTCACAACTTCCCCGAGACTTTTTGCCTCTGCGTATCTCTCCTTCAGACTGGCTTTATTCTCCTCTATCACATCATTGTGCTCGTAGTCACGTCGGAATATCTCAAACGCCTCCTGTCGTCCAACTGACATGTCACCCACTGAAATATGCACACAAATCATATTAATCAATCGACTACAGTCGAACCTGGTCCAACGGCCACCTGCTAGCAGTGACCAACTGCTAACAACGGCCACTTCAAATTCCCCCCCAACCAATTTCGTTCTATATTACACCTGCTATCAGCGACCAACTGCTTACTACGACCAACGGCCACCATATTTGACCCCATTTGGTACCCCACACTGGTACGAACGGCCACGCGCCACTGACGCGCCCCATCAGGAAGTTGCGTAACGGCTAACACCGTTAGGTGAGAGCCGAACAATAGATTTGAGACAATACGGTAATCATCGAGGGTGGCGAGGATGGTTTCCATAGTGACCATTACTGTTCGTACAGGTGGTGTTTGTCAGGTGTGGATGACCTTAATTGGCATTGATTAGCAAGATGTCTTCCTCATTTTTAATCCGGGAAAATGATAACAATGATTGAGTGTCAAGTGCGGTGCTTCAAGCGTGTTTAAGATGCGGTCTTGTCATTAATTATAAATAATTTTTTGGTTTGTTTTGTTTTGTGTTTTTGACAGTTTGTTTTACAAAATTGAGATTACCAATTAATGATTTTGACCGGGAATGATCATTTCAGTGCTACTCTTACATGTGTTCACATCGTATATTACATGTCATAATGACTTCAAAACGGAAATTTCTGACTTTAGAGGAGCGGATTAAGTGCATTAAACTGTTAGAGAGTGGCAAGAGTTCTCGAGTAGTTGCACAGGAATTAGGTGTTGGAAAAACTCAAGTGCAAAATGTATTGAAAAGAAAACGTGAGGTTCTTGAGGAATTTGAATCGAAACAAAACAAAACAAGAATAAAACAGTTTTACAGACTCATTAACTCTTAATAGTAAGTCAAAAAATGTCTTTTTAGTAGTGACATATGGACACCTTTTAGATGTGCTCTTTATTGATACATGTGCTATTTACATGAACAAGAGAACTGGAGTATGAAATGTATGTGCTACATGTACAGTGTACATTGTGTATTTAAATAAATGTTTGTTGTTTGCATTGGAATACATGTTTGTTGTTCAAAATGTTATTCATTTATGAAATAAATTATTAAACATTATTATGTTTTCACATTTGTTATTTAAAATATGTATATCCTCCTATAAATAATGTTCTGCACATAATTGGAACTTAGAGAGAGAGAGAGAGAGAGAGAGAGAGAAAGAGAGAGAGATGACCACATACATATATGTACAGTCACAAACATCAGACAAAACATGACACCTGCTAACAAAGGCCACCTGCTAACAAAGGCCAAAATTGTAATTTCCCTTGGGTGGCCTTTGTAAGCAGGTTCGACTGTAATTGAAACAAGATGCTTTTGCTATATTTCACTGACTTCCCTCAGATTACCCTGATTTTAACAATTTGACAGAAATAACCAAAAGGAAGCTTAAATATCTCACATAATTATGTACCAATCTTACATTCTTCCATATCATCCATTATTCTTAATTTAGATCAAAACAAGTTCCATTTCATTGCAACAATATGTAACTGTACATGTCAACTAGTTCCCAATACACTGTGTACACTTGTTTATGTATCACTACATATATGTCAGCCTATATTGCTATATGTCCAACAGTGTGACAAACAATCTTTACACAAAGTCCAGCATAACACAACATTGGCCTCTGCCAAGATGTTTGCCCCTGTCTCCAACTAATACTTCACAGAGAGCTCAGATGTTCAATAAATAAATGTTTTATAAACGCAAGGACTGAAAATATGTCCTAAAGAGATTTTGAGTCACAGCCAATTCTTAGTAACATGATAAGTTGGAACAACAATGAACATTGGTAATATTTATTTATGTCATAACTCCATCCCATAACTTAATCTGCATTCAAAGCATAACACAGAGTCACAACACTGGTATTTAATTATGATAAATCATTTTAGATGTTATGCTTTTTTTTTGTTTCTTTTTTTAATAAGAATGCAAAGGTGTTTCTTTAACAATATAAATGATGTACACTGAAACTTAAAAACTGCAATTTATACATCATCAAAAACTTCTGTCAATATTGAACTCAAATGCAGTTTAACATCTGTATCTTTTACAACTGAAGAAATAAGGTATTGTAACTTGAGTATCACCAGCTGCACATGAGATACTGAATTAAAAGCAATGTGATGTAAGACTTCAGTATCACCCTCGCTTCACAAAATGCAGGGGAAGAAGGAGGGTACAATTATCATCATTTACTGACGCACAAAAGAATAATTACAGTATATGGCATCGACGTGAACTCACATATTTTGTGCTTGACCTTGGCATCCATCTCCTTGCGTTGCCTTTGTTTCTCCTGGCTGATTCCAGACCCTGTGGGGGGTCTCCGCCAGTCCTCCGAGTTCCCCGTATTCATCCGTGACCCTGGAGCACTGTGTCCATTTAACTTTGTATCTGATACACTAAGGACAGATAATTTGGGAAGATAGCATTAGTTTACACATTCTCCTGACAAAAAAAAGTCATTTTTTTTTATTCTCTGTATTGTAAAAAAAACAAAACAAAAAACCTTAATTTGGAATTACATCATTAACATATGTTCACTCCAAATTTCTATTATTCTGAAGAGAATGGTTACAAGAGATACAACATGATGAATATGTACAAACAACTACTTATCTTTTTTTTCTTCATTTTTTCTCTAATCAACATTCCTTTATAAATGCTTATCAGCATGTGTAGTACAACTTAATTGCTTTTTGAAATGATCAGAATCCGGCTTAAGTCATGAAGCTGCAGATAGAACTTGCTGTATTCACTCAAATATCTTTTAAATTGACAGATATGTAGACAACCCAGTTTACAAAAGTATCTATAAATTACAGTATGACACACAAACTGACAGAAACCCACCTGTCTGTTACCCTGTCTCCACGGGCACTGCCTGGGGGCCTCTGACCCAGTTTCTCCAGCTGATGTGCCGCTGTCTTGAACCGCTGCTTCTCTTTCTTCAACATGCCCACCAGAATGTCTTTAATGGGTCAAGGTTACATAATGTACATTTGACACTGATCATTTTGTGTTTTTTTCTCTAATTTTTTTTAATCTAATGCATTTCAAAATCAATTTTTTATTTCAATTCAGGTATTTTTAACTTTTGATTATTTGCATTTTCTTTCAGTTTTGAGAATTTAGGTTTTTGCTGTCGTTTTTGACTTTTTTATACATTAAAATTTAAATCATCAACATTCAAATTTATATGTAATCATTCTTAATTCTAAATTTTTTCAAATAAGGCAAAAAAAAAAAATCCATTTCTGGTCTCCTAACTGACCCCTTCTTTACATTTCTGCCTTTAAAAAATCTTTCCTTTACTTTTTTTTTTTTAACTTTTTGCATCATTCAGAGGGGAAAAAACAACAACATATCCCTACCTACCCTTTTTTTCTCTGGCTGGAGACCAGAAACGGAACTTTTTTTTTTTTGGCCTAACACAAAAAAAGAAAAATTTTAGAAAAAATCACAGGTACAAACCACATTCAGGTAATAAATAAGATCAAAAGAAAAGATAAGACAGTAGAAAATAGTAATCAAATGAGAAGCATTATTGTTCCTATTGTTAAGCAAAGGATACTGATCTCATTATCTCGTTGTATGACTAGACCCTTCAGCCTCTCATTCTCTGCGTTGCTATAGGGACCGGTGTCAGGTGGAGGCAGGTCAGGCTGTGGGGGCGCTGCTGGGGTCGGAGGTTTGGAGGGGGCGGACGGTCTCTCCAGAATCTGCTTCTGTAACAATGCAAAAGTTAGAATGTCAACATAGACTGGTTTGTATAATAAATAAAATTGGTAACATTTCTGTTTTAATCACATTCTTGATCAGAATTTTGTGTGTTAACCCTTTAACATGAGAGAAAATGATTTTTTGTTTCAGAATCCATTTTCAAGTGATAGCATACAGGACTTTGAATCCAAAGGTTATGGGTT
>CM037787.1:11921257-11971257 GCA_021229015.1 Solen grandis | reverse complement strand
CTCCTAAACCACTGGATGGATTTTGACCAAACTTCACAGGAATCATCCTTATCATGACCTCTATCAAAGTTCTTCAAATAATTTTGATTGGGTAAATAAGTAGGTCACAGGAGCTAAAAATAGATTTTAAAAATGAAAATTTAAAAAATCTTCTTCAGGCCTAGCCTTTTGATTTTTGGTATGTAGCATGATCTTATGACTCTGTACCAAGAGATTTACATAGGCTAATATAGGAAAAACTTGAAAAATCTTCTCCGAAACCACAAGGCCTAGCCTTTTGATTTTTGGTATGTAGCATGATCTTATGACTCTCTACCAAGATTGTTCAAATTATGACCCTGGGGTCAAAATTGGCCCCGCCCCAGGGGTCACTTGATTTAACATAGGCTAATATAGAAAAAAACTTGAAAAATCTTCTTTTCTCCGAAACCAAAGGCCTAGCCTTTTGAATTTTGGTATGTAGCATGGTCTTTTGACTCTCTACCAAGATTGTTCAAATTATGACCCTGGGGTCAAAATTGGCCCTGCCCCAGGGGTCACTTGATTTAACATAGGCTAATATAGAAAAAAACTTGAAAAATCTTCTTCTCAGAAACCACAAAGCATGGAGTTTAAATATTTGGTATGTAGCATGGTCTTTTGACTCTCTACCAAGATTGTTCAAATTATGACCCTGGGGTCAAAATTGGCCCTGCCCCAGGGGTCACTTGATTTAACATAGGCTAATATAGAAAAAAACTTGAAAAATCTTCTTCTCAAAAACCACAAGGCATGGAGTTAAGATATTTGGTGTGTAGCATTGTCTAGTAGATCACAACCAAGTTTGTTCAAATCATGACCCTGGGGTCAAAATTGGCCCCGCCCCAGGGGTCACTTGATTTTACATAGGCTAATATAGAAAAAAAACTTGAAAAATCTTCTTCTCAGAAACCACAAGGCCTCGAGTTTAGATATTTGGTATGTAGCATGGTCTTATGACTCTCTACCAAGATTGTTCAAATAATGACCCTGGGGTCAAAATTGGCCCTGCCCCAGGGGTCACTTGATTTAACATAGGCTAATATAGAAAAAAACTTGAAAAATCTTCTTCTCAGAAACCACAAGGCATAGAGTTAAGATATTTGGTGTGTAGCATTGTCTAGTTGATCTCTACCAAGTTTGTTCAAATCATGACCCTGGGGTCAAAATTGGCCCCGCCCAAGGGGTCACCTGATTTTACATAGGCTAATATTGAAAAAACTTGAAAAATCTTCTTCTCTGGAACCACAAGGCCTAGCCTTTTGATTTTTAGCTCACATGAGCACAACGTGCTCAAGGTGAGCTTTTCTGATCGCCTTTTGTCCGGCGTCCGTCGTCCGTGCGTCCGTGCGTGCGTGCGTGCGTCCGGCGTCAACAATTGCTTCAAACAACATCTCCTCCTAAACGGCTTGGCCAATTTGAAAAATATTTTGCAGGAATGTTCCTTGGATGAAGCTCTACTAAAGTTGTATAAATGGTTCTGGTCCATCGCATAATTAGGTCACAGGAGCTAAAAATAGATTTTAAAAATGAAAATTTAAAAAATCTTCTTCTCTGAAACCACAAGGCCTAGCCTTTTGATTTTTGGTATGTAGCATCATCTTATGGGCCACTACCAAGATTGTACAAATCATAGCCCTATGGTGATAATGACCCCGCACCAGGGGTCACTTGTTTTACATAGAGTTATATAGAAAAATCTTAAAAAATCTTCTTCTATGAATCCATAAGGCCTAGAGCTTAGATATTTGGTATGAAGCATCATCTTATGGGCCACTACCAAGATTGTACAAATCATAGCCCTATGGTGATAAATGACCCCGCACCAGGGGTCACTTGTTTTACATAGAGTTATATAGGAAAATCTTAAAAAATCTTCTTCTATGAATCCATAAGGCCTAGAGCTTAGATATTTGGTATGTAGCATCATCTTATGGGCCACTACCAAGATTGTACAAATCATAGCCCTATGGTGATAAATGACCCCGCACCAGGGGTCACTTGTTTTACACAGAGTTATATAGGAAAATCTTAAAAAATCTTCTTCCATGAATGCATAAGGCCTAGAGCTTAGATATTTGGTATGAAGCATCATCTTATGGGCCACTACCAAGATTGTACAAATCATAGCCCTATGGTGATAAATGACCCCCACCAGGGGTCACTTGTTTTACACTGAGTTATATAGGAAAATCTTAAAAAATCTTCTTCTATGAATCCATAAGGCCTAGAGCTAAGATTTTTGGTATGTAGTAGCATCTAATGGTTCATTACAAAGATTTTCAAAGTCTTGGCCCTACGGTGATAAATGACCCTGCGCCCAAGTCTTCTCTGAAACCATATGGCCCATTGCTTAGATATTTGGTGTGTAGTATTGTCAGGGGTAAAATGTTTTAGATTAAGTTATATCAGAATCCTTGTCTGTTTAAAAACCTTGACATCAGTTGAAGCAATGGTACTCAGGTGAGCGATTCAGGGCCATCATGGCCCTCTTGTTAATATGTAGCATGATCTTATGACTCTCTACCAAGATTGTTCAAATTATGACCCTGGGGTCAAAATTGGCCCCGCCCCAGGGGTCACTTGATTTCACATAGGCTTATAGGAAAAAAACTTGAAAAATCTTCTTCTCAGACACCACAAAGCATAGAGTTTAGATATTTGGTGTGTAGCATTGTCTAGTCGATTCTTACCAAGTTTGTTCAAATCATGATGCTGGGGTCAAAATTGGCCCCGCTCCAGGGATCACTTGATTTTACATAGACTTATATTGGAAAAAAAAAAACTAGAAAAATCTTCAAGGTCTGGAGTTTATATATTTGGTATGTAACATGGGCTAATAGACCTCTACCAAGTAGAGTGTGGTAGTGTGTAGCATTGTCTAGTAGATTCTTACCAACTTTGTTCAAATCATGACCCTGGGGTCAAAATTGGCTCTGCCCCAGGGGTCACTTGATTTTACATAGCCTAATGATACCAGGTGAGCGATCCAGGGCCATCATGGCCCTCTTGTTTCATACTTAAATTTTGTTTGGAGCATAGCACAAAAAGTATAAGAGGTATCAACATGAAACTTCATAGGTAGAAAGATCTCAATGAGGAAAAGTGCAGTGTACAAGAACCACAACTCTGCTTTGCTTAATTTTGGAGTTATTGCCCCTTGTTATTTAGCATTTATTAGGGGAGCTTCCATCGCTTCTACCGATTCTCTTGTTACTACCACATCTGATAAAAATAGTCGGACAGACAGACTTATTCCCTTATAATTTTTGTTGGACTGGTTCAAAATGTATTGGTTAGGTCTGTCGGACAGACAGTTTTAAGAATGTCTGTCAGTTGCTTGTCTGGGCTATAACTTAGACTCAGGTAGCAGGATTTCCAAATAAGATGGCGGATATATTTGCCAGTAATGTTTGGCCCAATGAGACAAAGTATCTGGCATATGAGTTGTCTAGCTCCAAGGTCTAGGTCACACTTAGAGGTTAATGGAATACACTTGGCTGATAACACCTTTTTTTGAATTGAAAAATATTGGCTTGAACAGCCTTTATTAAGTCTCCCAAATAAAGTTTGGAGACTTATTGTTTTTCCTCTGTTTCTTCTTCTTATTATTATTATTCTTTCTTCCACCAGCAACTTTCTTGTCATGGAGGTCACTCAACCTATCTTTACAAAACTTCACACACTTATAGTCCTAAGTGAGTAGTGGTGCCCCCCTGATTTTTGTAAATGTGGAGTCCCTAGGGGTCAGACCCCATCCCTTCAAAGATGGATTTTTGCATAAAAAATGTATTTTGGTTAAATATTTCAAATTTCCAACCCTGAATCATATATTTTTTTGTTCCTCATAATGAGAAGAATTGAATACTACTACTTTGGTGTCCCCTGAGGTCGCCCAGGGGTTGGGCCCCGCCCCTCAATTTTACTGATAACCTTATATCTCAAAAACTGTTTAGATCCCCTCCCATAAACTATATATATTCTTGTTCATCATGATGAGACAGATTGAATGGTACTACTTTTGTGTCCCAGGGGGTCAGGCCCCATCCCCTCAATTTTACCTATGACCTTATACCTCAAAAACTGTTCAGATCCAAACCCATTAATCATTTATATTCTTATCCTCATGATCATGATGAGACAGATTGTTGGGTACTTCTTTAGTATCTCTAAAGCCTTTATTTCAAAAACCATTTCAATCCCCATCCATAAACAATATATATTCTTGTTCCTCATGATCAAATGGATTGAATGGTACTTCTTGATGTTCACTTGAGTGACCAAGGAGTCAGGCCCCACACTCTCAGTTATACTTATGACCTTATTTCTTAAACTTTGTTTGGGAGACTTAGTAACAGTTCACTGTTACAATTATTACTTGTAAACATTTGCTTCCTTTCCTTTTTAAATCTTTTAAGAGGTCATATTAAGTTTGGGTTTAGACTGTATTCGTTGATGAAAATGAGTCTGAATAGGCAGAAACATGTTTGTTTTTTTCTTTTAGCTAATTTTCTGGACCATATCCTACTGAACATGCAGAATGACACCAAATGCCCCTGTTCCACCTACTTTTGTGAAAGTAAACCACACAGCAAGGGCTACATTATAGCTGTTGCCTTGGTGAAGAAAATGAAGAGACCAGATGGGTAAATAGTAAACACATAAAAGGATTTTAAATGCTCAACTATTCAAAGAATATGAGAGCTCTTTCAGTCACATTTGTATCATCAGCTTTTTATACCCCCTTTACCCCCAGTGGGGGGAGGGGGGGCTATATAGGAATCACTTTGTCCGTCCTTCTGTCCTGAAATTTGTTGTCCAAGCGCCTTAAAGGGACCACAAAATGCTTTTTAAAGTTGTATTTAATTATTTATGAAGCATTATAACTAGTTAAACGCAACTGTGTATTTTTTTTCGTTAAATTTTGCTCGATAGAGTAGTACAACACAGGTAAACTTCAACTGTTCACAAACCGAAAGTGTGAACTTTGCCCTTTATGGGTTAACCAGGAAGTGACGTAATTGGGAGTCAACACGTTTCGTTATTTACATGTGCCATTGTTGTAAGGAGAAGCTGTTGAACAAAGTTTTTACTGTTTCTGTGTGTATTTGAATATGATCAATTACAATGGTGAAAAAGTGTGTTGTAGGAGGGTGTAGTAACTATAAAGAAGCTGGATTTACCTGTCGCAGCAATTTTTACCTGTCGCGACATATTTTTACCCATTGCAATGTTTTAAACAGTATTTAGCAAGAACTTTTAGATATCTTGATTTCAATCACTTTATTGCAATTTATCAATTTATATAGGGGATATTCAAACATTTTTAGCTCACCTGAGCACAACGTGCTCATGGTGAGCTTTTGTGATCGCCTTTTGTCCGTCGTCCGTCCGTGCGTGCGTCTTGCGTCAACTTTTCCTTTAAACAACTTCTCCTCCTAAACCACTGGATGGATTTTGACCAAACTTCACAGGAATCATCCTTATCATGACCTCTATCAAAGTGTTCAAATTATTTTGGTTGGGTGAATAAGTAGGTCACAGGAGCTAAAAATAGATTTTAAAAATGAAAATTTAAAAAATCTTCTTCAGGCCTAGCCTTTTGATTTTTGGTATGTAGCATGATCTTATGACTCTGTACCAAGATTGTACAAATTATGACCCTGGGGTCAAAATTGGCCCCGCCCCAGGGGTCACTTGATTTCACATAGGCTAATATAGGAAAAACTTGAAAAAATCTTCTCCGAAACCACAAGGCCTAGCCTTTTGATTTTTGGTATGTAGCATGATCTTATGACTCTCTACCAAGATTGTTCAAATTATGACCCTGGGGTCAAAATTGGCCCCGCCCCAGGGGTCACTTGATTTAACATAGGCTAATAAAGAAAAAAAATTTGAAAATCTCTCTCAAAACCACAAGCATGGATTTTAAAATTTGGTAGTCGACCCTATATGACCTCTACAAATTGTTCAAATTATGACCCTTGGGTCAATAATTGGCCTCACCAGGGTCAATGATTTAACATAGTAATATAGAAAAAATTGAAAAATCTTCTTCTCCGAAACCACAAGGCTGGAGTTTGATATTTGGTGTGTAGCATTGTCTAGTGGATCACACCAAGTTGTTCAAATCATGACCCTGGGGTCAAAATTGGCCCCGCCCCAGGGGTCACTTGATTTCACATAGGCTAATATAGAAAAAACTTGAAAAATTCTTCTCAGAAACCACAAGGCCTGAGTTTAGATATTTGGTATGTAGCATGATCTTATGACTCTCTACCAAGATTTTAAAATTATGACCCTGGGGTCAAAATTGGTCCTGCCCCAGGGTCACTTGATTTAAACATAGGCTAATATAGGAAAAAAAATTTGAAAAATCTTCTTCTCAGAAACCACAAGCTAGGGTTTAGATATTTGGTTGCAGCACTGTCTTAGTAGATCACAACCAAGTTGTTTAAATCATGCCCTGGGTGAAAATTTGGCCCTCCCCAGGGGTCACTTGATTTAATATAGGCTAATATAGGAAAAACTTGAAAAAATCTTCTTCTCAGAAATCACAAGGCCTGGAGTTTAGATATTTGGTATGTAGCATTGTCTACTGGGTCTCTACAATGTTTTTACAAATCATGACCATTGGGTCAAATTTGACCCCACCAAAGGGGTCCCTGATTTTACATAGGCTAATATAGGAAAAAACTTGAAAAATCTTCTCAGAAACCACAAGGCCTGGTGTCTAGATATTTGGTGTGTAGCATTGTCTAGTGTATCTCTTCTACGTTTGTTTAAATCATGGCCCTGGGGTCAAATTTGGCCCCGCCATTGGGGTCATCTGATTTTACATAGGCTGATATAGAAATAATTGAAAATTCTTCTTTTTTGGAAAAAAGCTAGAAAAATTTCTTCTCAAAAACCACAAGGTCTGGAGTTTAGATATTTGGTATGTAACATGGGCTAATAGACCTCTACCCAGTTTGTTCAAATCATGACCCTGGGGTCAAAATTGGCTCTGCCCCAGGGGTCACTTGATTTACATAGCCTAATGATATCAGGTGAGCGATCCAGGGCCATCATGGCCCTCTTGTTTTGTTTTGTTGTGTGTGTGTGTGTGTGTAAGAGTGAGTGAAAATATGTTTTAACTAATAAACTGAAAAAAATATTTGTAAATCAGCATAAATTATTAAGAACATGAAACAGGTTTCAAACATTTGTAACTCATGAATAGACCTTTGAATTCTTCAGCACTTGATTCTGGCCAGTCACTGAAATGTAGTATTTTGGTGGCATTCATGACCCCAGCATCTGACCATCAATCATGTTAATGGCATATGATGTGTTTGGGGTTTTCCCTCTCAACTTTACACCCTGATATACCCCCCTACGAGTGATCTCTGCTACCGCATCATTTGGCCTATAAAGGTGGCAAGTTTATAAAAATTTTTTTAGTAAAACTCAAATATATATACAGGGTTCAACATTAACTTTTTCAATCACTGGTCCAGTGGCCCAGTAGCTCAGAGAATTGACTAGACCTGACCTAATATGAACTGGACCAAACTTTTTTGAGATAAACCCTGTAGTACAATATCTTAAACATCACTTAATAGTTATGCACCTGTTGTATACCATGTATATATTGAGGGATACACATTCATATAATAATGATAAAAATATTTGAATAAAAGATAACATAAAATATGTAAATAACTTTTTTCTTTCATTAAACTGTTTCAACTTTTATTTATGGGCATCTTAGACTGCATATCAGCACTATGGGTACATGAACAATGTCATAGCGTAACTGCTTTTGTACTAAAAATCTTATGTTGCTTCATTTTCAACATTGTTGAACACACAATGTCCATCGTTAACTTTAACAGTCCATATAAAATCAGTCTCTGCACTGACTGGTCAACTTAATTTATTATATGACCTCACATTGTGATTGTTTATTTCTTATGTGCAATGTTAATTCATTTTGAATTTTATGTCATCAATTTTAAAGTTGTCAGTATGGTACCCTGAATAAATCTACCCAAAGTCTCAAATTTCCTGCAAGGCAGACTGTAAAGAACATCACACTGTTTTCATCGCTGTAACCCAGCCACGCAAAATTGACGTTTGAGCTTTTGTTTTTCATACTCTTTTGATTCCTGATTTTCCTTACGTTTATTTGATATTTTGCTACTTGTATTTGTCGAAATCAAAATTTAAATAGGACCATACTTAATATAATCGAGAAACATGTGTCTGCTCGATTGTAACATATTCAAATAAACAAGTAAAGAAAATGGTGCGGTGTTACATTTGGGAAACCAGAATTTGTCTCCTTTTAGATATAAATTTTTTTTTTTTCATGTACCATAACTACGCTCATTTAGACTCATAAGACAAAGGAAAGATAGTAATCACAGGCGACATATTCAAACATTGCTTTTATTTCAACGATCAAACACATTTTCAATCATTTACAGCATGTCGCCATGCGACAGAGCAAGTGTTCAAATGGCATCAACAGCCATTCAAAAAGTCATACTTAATTTATTAACGAAATGCTAAAAATAAACTTGGGTTTTCCAAACTTGGATAGCTCAAGCAAATGAAATTACATATAAAAATCAATATTTTTTCATCAGAAATACATGTTGTTAATTAAATGCACGAATGGAAGGGGATTTTTTGGATTTTTTAACTAGACCAGTCTGACCAGTTACTCGTGGGCTTTACAAGACCGGACCGACTGTCTACTAGACAATGTCGTTCAGTCGTAGGTTAATGTCGAACCCTGATTGTTGTTAACTTATTAATTTTGTGTTATGCAGTGCTTAAAATCCAGACTACCTCTAAAATGATCAAATTTATGTGACAAAAATTACAGGCTACATTCTTCCTGCATGCCAGGACCATATTTTTGCCACAGACTTTGATGGGTATGCCATATAGTAAATAACATTAATATGTTATTGACTGACAAATAGCAGCGTAGAGGGGGTATTAATCACCTTCAGTGATAGTTCTGGTTGGCTAAAGATTTTGCATGCAAGTTACTATCAAGCTTTTATCTCAACAACCATTCATGTTATTGACCTGAATGTTTTTTTTTAATATGTTCAGGGGCATCAGACAACCAAGGTAGATAACTTTTGACTGAATTTAATACAAATTATAGCCCCTTTTTAGCTTGACTATTTGAAGAATATGAGAGATATTACAGTCACCCTGTTGTAGGCGTCAGTATCGGCATTAGCACTGCAGCTTTTGGTTACATTTTAGCATGCAAGTTACCATCAACCTTATATCTTAATAACCATTCATGATATTGACATTTAAGTTTATTGATATGTTCAGGGGCTTCAGACAACCAAGTTATTTAACTCTTGACTGAATTTGATACAGATTATGGCCCCTTTTTAACTTAAAAATTTTGGTTAAAGTTTTGCATGCAATCAAAAATTTGGTTAAAGTTAAGCATACAAGCTAATATCCAGCTAATATCTCAATAATTCTTCATGGTATTGTCTTGAAAGTTTATAAATATGTTTAGGAGCATCTTACAACTACGGTAGATAACTCTTGACTGAACTTAATACAAATTACGGCCTTTTTTAAACGCTTTTAAAGTTTTGCATGCAAGCTATATCATGTTTATATCTTAGTATCGAGGCATGAGATTGATTTGAAACATCTTTATATGTTAAGGTTATCATACTATCAAGGTAGATAACTCTTGGTGGAATATATTACAAATTATATTATGGCCCCTTTTTATGCCCTCGATATCTGTGATCGGGGGAATATTGTTTTTGCCCTGTCTGTTGGTTGTTTTTAGCTCACCTGAGCACAACGTGAAGGGATTTTGACCAAACTTCACAGGAATCATCCTTATGATGCCCTCTATCAAAGTTGTACAAATTATTCAGATTGGTTAAAAAAGTAGGTCACAGGAGCTAAAAATAGATTTTAAAAATGCAAACTTTGAAAATCTTCTTCTGCAAAACTGCAAGGCATAGAGCTTAGATATTTGGTATGTAGCATCATTTATGGGCCATTACCAAGATTGTACAAATCATAGCCCTACGATGATAAATGCCCCTGCACCAGGGGTCACTTGTTTTACATAGAGTTATATAGGAAAATCTTTAAAAATCTTCTTTTATTAATCCATTAGGCCTATAGCTTAGATATTTGGTATGTAGCATCATCTAATGGTTCATTACCAAGATTGTTCAAATCATAGCCCTACGGTGATAAATGTCCCCGTACCATGGGTCACTTGTTTTACATAGAGTTATATAGGAAAATCTTTAAAAATCTTCTTCTATGAATCCATAAGGCCTAGAGCTTAGATATTTCATATGTAGCATCATCTAATGGTTCATTACCAAGATTGTTCAAATCATAGCCAAACGGTGATAAATGCCCCCGCACCAGGGGTCACTTGTTTAACATAGAGTTATATAGGAAAATCTTTAAAAAATCTTCTTCTATGAATCCATAAGGCCTAGAGATTAGATATTTGATATGTAGCATCACCTAATGGTTCATTACCAAGATTGTTCAAATCATGACCCTATGGTGATAAATGCCCCCGCACCAGGGGTCACTTGTTTAACATAGAGTTATATAGGAAAATCTTTAAAAAAATCTTCTACTATGAATCCATAAGGCCTATAGCTTAGATTTTTTGTATGTAGTATCATCTAATGGTTCATTATCAAGATTTTCAAAATGGTGGCCCTTTGGAGATAAATGACCCCGCACTAAGTCTTCTCCCCTGAAACCATAAGGCCCAGTGCTTATATATTTGGTGTGTAGTATTGTCAGGGCTAAAATGTTTAAGATTGAGTTATATCAGAATTCTTGTCTGTTTAAAAACCTTGTAATCAGTTGTAGCAATGGTACTCAGGTGAGCGTTTCAGGGCCATCATGGCCCTCTTGTTTGTTTGTTGGTTGGTTTAACAGAACTTTGAAATTGGCCATAACTTAAAAACTATAAAAGGTATTGACTTGAAACTTCAGATATGAATAGAATGTGACTAGGAGAAGTGCATTGACTAAGAACCATAACTCTATCTATTCCAAGTTAGGAATAATCTCCTCTCTTTATTTTTTTTGTTTTTGTTTTTGTCGGGAGCATAACTTTATAAGGATTGACTTGAAACTCAAAATATATATAGATGGTGAGATTGGGAAGTGCAGTAACCAAGAACCGTATCTCTACATGAACCAGTTTTTAGCTCACCTGAGCACAATGTGCTCATGGTGACCTTTTGTGATCACCTTTTGTCCAGCATCCGTGCTTCTGTCCATGCCTTCGCCTGGCGTCAACAATTTCCTTTAAACAACATCACCTCCTAAACTGCTGAATGGATTTTGACCAAACTTCACAGGAATCATCCTTAATATGATGCCCTCTATCAAGATTGTTCAAATTATTTTGATTGGTTGAAAAAGTAGGTCACAGGAACTAAAAATAGATTTTAAAAATGCAAACTTTGAAAATCTTCTCCTCCAAAACTGCAAGGGCTAGAGCTTAGATATTTGGTGTGTAGCATTGTCTAGAGCACGTCTACTAAGTTTGTTCAAATCATGACCCTGGAGTTAAAATTGGCCCCACCCCTGGGGTCACTTGATTTTACATAGGCCTAAATAGGAAAATCTAGAAAAAAAATCTTTTCAGAAGCAACAAGGCCTGGAGTTTAGATATTTGGTGAGTAACATTGCCTTATGGACATCTACCAAATTTGTTCAGATCATGGCCCTGGGGTCAAAATTGTCCCTGCCCCAGGGGTCACTTGATTTAACGTAGACTAACATAGGAAAGATTTTTTAAAGATATCCTTGTCAGAAACAACAAGATCATGGGTTTAGATATTTGGTATGTAACATGGCCTTGTGGACCTGAAGCAAGTTTTCAAATAATGGCCCTGGGGTCAAAATTGATCCAACTCTAGGGTTAACTTGGTTTTTTGGACCACAAGTAAACTTTTTGTGTGGAATTAAGATTATATTGCTGTTCTTCTGCATGGATTTTTGTTTTTTTTCTGTATGACCATGTTGTAAAAGGCAATGAGAGCAATATTTCTCAGCTGAGCGATACAGGGCTATCTTGGCCCTCTTGTTGAATTATCTCACTTTATTTAATTTTACAGAAAATTGCTGTCCATAGAGCAACTTATTTACTATATACTTGAAAACTATGCAAGGTATTGACTTGAAACTTCATTTATAAGTAAATGACAACTATTAATAATGCAGTGATTGAGAACCATAACTCTACCAAGTCTGGATTTTGATATCTCCCCTTTTATGATTGACTAACTTTAGAATTTTTTGTATCTGAAACTTGATACTGGTTTCTGCTGGAAGTAGTAATACAGTGTAATGCCACTATATCACGGAGTGTGATTTTGCGTTGACCAATGAACCGTGGTTAATCTATGGACCAAAGAAATATATTGTGTCATTATACCCCCACAAATGAAATTTGGGGGGGTATATAGGAGTCACCCTGTCGGTCGGTCGGTCCGTCGGTCCGGCGGTTGGTCAACAAATATTTGTCCGGAGCATTTCTCCAAAACTACTGTACCTATGTTGATGAAACTTGATAGGTAGATAGACCTTGATGAGAGGAAGTGCAGTGCACAAGAACCATAACTCTGCATGTATTTTGAAAGGAGTTATTGCCCTTTGTCATGTTTAATCTTTTGATTTTGTCCGGAGCATAACTCCAATACTAAAGTAGCTAGGTTGATGAAACTTCATATGTAGATTGATCTTGATGAGAGGAAGTGCAGTGCACAAGAACCATAACTCTGCATGTATTTTGAAAGGAGTTATTGCCCTTTGTCATTTTAATTTTTGATTTTGTCCGGAGCATAACTCCAATACTAAAGTAGCTAGGTTGATGAAACTTCATATGTAGATTGATCTTGATGAGAGGAAGTGCAGTGCACAAGATCCATAACTCTGCATGTATTTTGAAAGGAGTTATTGCCCTTTGTCATTTTTAATCTTTTGATTTTGTCCGGAGCATAACTCCAATACTAAAGTAGCTAGGTTGATGAAACTTCATATGTAGATTGATCTTGATGAGAGGAAGTGCAGTGCATAAGAAAACCACAATGTAAATTCTTAAAGACAGGTTTTTGCAAACAATAAATATGGATGTGAACCATACTTAGACTGCATTTTTATTCTCCTCAGCTACAGATCTGGGGGGGCAAATTGTTTTCTTCTGTGTGTCTGTATGTGTGTCTCTCTGTCTATCTGTCAAAACTTTTTAGCATTGTCCAAAACTTTTGAACCATTGCTCACACTAACTTTAAACCTTACATTCATGTAGTCTTACACTCACGCAAACTTTTGAAACTGTATTCCTACACATGACAGACTTCCGGTGTGGGTATTGATCACCTTTAGTGATAATATTTTTTTTTTGGTATGCTTATAAGCCCAAATCCTATGTGTGAACATTCGTTTTATGTGTCATGTGAATACATCCTGTGTCAAAGATGGGGGTGGGGGTATGAATCACCTTCAGTGATAGTTCTAGTTTCCATAGGCTTACCGCGAAACTTATCTATTTCCTTCTATATCTATATGTTTTTAAAAGAGTTTAGCGGTCAGTAATTAACATGCTAGTGCACTGACACGTGGAAGTGATAACAATTAAACACCCCTGGTGGTAAGCTATTGTGTTTGGGGGCAGTTGATGATTACGCAATCAAGTGTTAATGATCTGCAACAATGCAGGTTTGTCTGTATAAAAATTAAGTGCTTTGAATGGCTTAAAATAAGCTTATGTACTCTGGTGAGCGATCTAGGTGGCAGTGACTTGGAAACCTGTGCGCCATAGTCCCATTAAAATTGAAAATGTCCCATTGTTTTCACATTCCTATGCGCCATTTGTCTCTTTTGCTTCGAACCCAATTGAGTATAAAATGCATTAAATCATACTAGTCCGTCTTGCTTTTTTTTTTTCTCGTTTCGAAATACATTAATGATTATGTACAACTCGCATTTTTTCCGAGTAAGCGGTATATTCACAGACGCTTATTAAGGTAAGATATCATATGGGCAACTGAACTGGACACTTATTAAACCATAAAGAATGATGCAATTGGAATACTCAGTTAATATCTCGGAAAAGCTTGTCCGAGATATTACATTAAATTTTGTATCAATAGACGCATTGAATATTATCTGAAAAGAACAAGAATGCCTCCCAAAATAAAAATTAAAAGGTCCGAACGACATAGGTCATTTCATCGTCATTTCATTGTTTTTGGGCTTACAATCCAGAAATAAAATGAAAACTGTAAATGATAATAATGAAATGGCGTCAAGTGCTGATTTATTGCAGTCTCCCTCTCATGGAAGTTACGAACCCTGCTTCACTCCCCCCTCGAGAAGTTTCGACTGATTCATTGACACAATCTTCCCCTCGCCCTCAAGATACCTCAATACCTACCAGTAACACCATGCAAATATAAGTCTAGAAAAATACGAGAAAGTGGAACTAAGATTAAGGAGCTGAACTTTTAGTTTAAAACTTTTAATCAGGCCTATGTTTTATTTAAACAGCTTTATTAATCCCCCACCACGAAGCGGGAGGGGGGTTATAGGAATGCCCTTCGTCCGTCCGTCCGTCCGTCCGTGCGTCCGTCAGTCCGTCAGTGTGTCCGAAACATTTTCGTGTCCGCTCCATATCTCATAAACCCTTGGACACATTTTCTTCAAACTCGGCTAAAGTGTTAACCTCATTGAGCTGATGTGCAGAAGGCATGTGGCGGTCACGCTGGCTCAAGGTCAAGGTCATACTTGAAGGTCAAATGTTATTTTCGTGTCCGCTCCATATCTCATGAACGCTTGGACACATTTTCTTCAAACTCGGCAAAAATGTTAACCTCATTGAGCTGATGTGCAGAAGGCATGAGGCGGTCACGCTGGCTCAAGGTCAAGGTCATACTTGAAGGTCAAATGTTATTTTCGTATCAGCTCCATATCTCATGAACGCTTGGACACATTTTCTTCAAACTCGGCTAAAATGTTAACCTCATTGAGCTGATGTGCAGAAGGCATGAGGCGGTCACGTTGGCTCAAGGTCAAGGTCATACTTGAAGGTCAAATGTTATTTTCGTGCCCGCTCCATATCTCATGAACGCTTGGACACATTTTCTTCAAACTCGGCTAAAATGTTAACCTCATTGAGCTGATGTGCAGAAGGCATGAGGCGGTCACGTTGGCTCAAGGTCAAGGTCATACTTGAAGGTCAAATGTTATTTTCGTGTCAGCTCCATATCTCATGAACGCTTGGACACATTTTCTTCAAACTCGGCTAAAATGTTAACCTCATTGAGCTGATGTGCAGAAGGCATGAGGCGGTCAGGTTGGCTCAAGGTCAAGGTCATACTTGAAGGTCAAATGTTATTTTCGTGTCCGCTCCATATCTCATGAACGCTTGGACACATTTTCTTCAAACTCGGCTAAAATGTTAACCTCATTGAGCTGATGTGCAGAAGGCATGAGGCGGTCATGCTGGCTCAAGGTCAAGGTCATACTTTCAGGTCAAATGTTATTTTCGTGTCAGCTCCATATATCATGAACGCTTGGACACATTTTCGTCATGATATATAAAGTTTTTAATTGAGTTACACATGTATTTTGTGGTTACCTAACACATCCTATACTTCATTGATGTTCACTTTTTGTACTGTTTCCCATGTAAAACTTGTCAGTAAACTTTTAATATATGTGCCTCCGAATTCTGAGATTCATACATAACTCCGGAAAGTTAAATTGTCTTAAACTGATCTTCTATGTCTGCTACAACCATGCCAGGTTAAGGTGAACATAATCCTATGACCAAACAAATTCTAATATTTGGCCAGCGGCGGGGGATATAGCTGTCCTTTGGACTGCCTTGTTTTATAGTTGCTTCAGCTAATTGAAGATACTGTTCTGTATAAACAAGGATATGTGAAAAAATCTTATTTACCTAATATTAGTACATAATTATGTTCTGAAACAAAATAAAAATTGATGTTTAACAGTTTTATTTTTAACCCTCTAAAATTTGTCACATCAATCATTCAAAATGTCCCATTAGATTTGAAAATGTCCCATTGATTTTAGCAAATGATCAGCCATAGTCCCATTGAAAAAAATTCTTTCCAAGTCACTGAGGTGGTACTGAACAAAAAAAAGCAAAAATCATTCCAGTCCACCAAACAAGATGGCCACCATAGCTTAAAACAGAAAAATCTTCTAAATGACATCTCTTTCTTAACTGCTGAGCAGATTTTGATGAAACTCAATAGGAATTACCAGTAAGTGATACTGCACAAAGTAATGGTTCTGCTTCGCTAAACAAGATGGCTCACAGAGCTAAAAAAAGAAAAATCTTTAAACAACACATCTCTTTCTAAACCGCAGAGCAGGTTTAGATATTTTGAATAAAACATGATATCTCAGTATCAAATCCAGAAGAATTTTCTCTGAAGCAGTTGAATTCAGGTAAGCGATTTAGGGCCATCATGGCTCTTTTTTTAATTTTTTTTTTTTTTTTTTTTTTTAATTTATTTTTTTTCAGAGAAATTTTTCATACTTATTTAAAAATTGCCATGACACTTTTGTTCAACTCTTGTCTCATGGTATCTGTGAATTACAGTGTGCAAAATACAGTAGAGAGCAAGACTATGCTGGTACAAAGGTTTGCCTATGACCTTTTGAAGAAACACTGGACCTGGGGCAACTGTGATGAGATGACTCTCATTGTTTATTCCAGAGATGATGGAATAGTAAGTATGCACTTAAGAGAATTTAACATTCCTAAAACTTGAATACTTAAAAGCTTTTAAGAAATGACCTATGCAGCCAGTATTTAATTATACCCCCCCGCAACGAAGTTAGGGGGGGGTATACTGGAATCAGGTTGTCCGTCCGTCCGTCCGTCCGTCTGTCCATCCGTCTGTCCGTCCGTCTGTCCGTCCGTCCGTCTGTAGACACAAAATTCTGCGGACTACTCCTCCTAAACTTCTGGAAGGATTTTGATGAAACTTGCTGGCAATGATCCTTAGACATTGTATTAGCGCGTTATCTATATAGCATTGAGTTACCTCCCCTATTTACCAAGTTATGCCCCTTTGATGATTTTTGCATTACAAACTTCTGCGGACTACTCCGCCTAAACTACTGGAAGGATTTTAATGATACTTGCTGTCAATGATCCTTAGACATTGTAGCAGCGCGTTATCTATATAGCATTGAGTTACCTCCCCTATTTACCAAGTTATGCCCCTTTGATGATTTTTGCATTACAAACTTCTGCGGACTACTTCGCCTAAACTACTGGAAGGATTTTGATGAAACTTGCTGCCATTCATCCTTAGACATTGTAGAAGCATGTGTTAGTTATATAACATTGATTACCTTTTTTTTTTTTCTGCAGACTACTCCTCCCATTGGATTACCTCCCTTTTTTATAGTTATGCCCCTTTGATGATTTTTGCTTTACAATTTTCTGCAGACTACTCCTCCTAAACTACTGGAGGGATTTCAATGAAACTTGCTGTCATTCAACCTTAGACATTGTAGTAGCGCTTTTTCTATATAACATTGGGTTACCCCCCCCCCCCCCCCCCCCTCCCCCCTGTTTTAAAGATATGTCCCTTTGATGGTATTTGTTTTACAATTTTCTTCCATTGATAGATTTCAGTGAATCTTAATGATATTTATCCATAGACATAGGTATATCCATAGGTATGTGTTACAAAGGATCACTAGATTTCCATGTAGTTGGCACATATGTCCTCTATATACGTATTAAGATGGAGTGTTGTATGCAAGAATCTGATTTCATGCTCCAAAGCCATGTTTGACAAAAACACTTGCGGGGGGGTATTAGTAAGCCCTTAGGCGACAGTTCTAGTTTGATCAGTCATGCAGTAGTAGATTTGCAAAAAGTCATATTTTAAGTGACTCACATACTGGTATTTATACCGTCCCGCACAACAAAGTTGTAAGGCGGGTATTCTGGATTCAGCTTGTCTCTCTGTCTGTCCAGCCATCATTCGTTGTTTTTTTTTCTGGACCATAACTCAAAAAGTATAAAGGTATCAAGATGAAACTTCATATGTGGATAGATCTCATTGAGGGGGAGTGCAGTGACCAAGAGCAATAACTCTCTGTTGTGTAATTTTGGAGTTTATTAGCTCACCTGAGCACAAAGTGCTCAAGGTGAGCTTTTGTGATCGCCCTTCGTCCAACGTCCGGTGTCGTGCGTCGTCAATAATTTGCTTTAAACGACATCTCCTCTGAAACTGCTGGACAGAATTTAATGAAACTTGACAGGAATGTTCCTTGGGTGAGGCTCTACAAAAGTTGCTAAAATAAAGTTGATCCATGAAGAACTCTGGTTGCCATGGCTACAAAAAGAAAAATAATTTGAAAACTTTAAAAATCATCTCCTTCAAAACTACTGGCCAGATTTCAAAATAATTTGGTACAGATGTTCCTTGGGTCAACGTCTACCAAAGTTGCTAAAATTATTCCGATCCGTAAAAAAACATGGCCACCAGGGGCGGGGCTTATTTGCCTTATATGTATATAGAGAAACCTTTAAACAACATCTCCTCTGAAACCACAGGACAGAAATTGATTAAACTTGGCAGGGATGATCCTTGGGTCAACCTTCACAAAAGTTGCTAAAATAAACTTGATCCATGTAGAACTGTGGTTGCCATGGCAACAAAAAGAAAAAAAAATGAAAACTTTAAAAATCATCTTCTTCAAAACTACTGGCCAGATTTTAAAATAAATTGGTACAGATGTTCCTTGGGTCAACCTCTACCAAAGTTGCTAAAATTATTCCGATCCGTAAAAAAACATGTCCGCCAGGGGCGGGGCTTATTTGCCTTATATGTATATAGAGAAACCTTTAAACAACATCTCCTCTGAAATCACTGGACAGAATTTGATTAAACTTGGCAGTTATGATCCTTGGGTCAACCTTCACAAAAGTTCCTAAAATAAAGTTGATCCATATAGAACTCTGGTTGCCATGGCAACAAAAAGAAAAAAAAATATGAAAACTTTAAAAATCATCTTCTTCAAAACTACTGGCCAGATTTTAAAATAAATTGGTACAGATGTTCCTTGGGTCAACCTATTTATCTCAGGTGAGCGTTTTAGGGCCATCATGGGCCTCTTGTTATAGATACAATTGAAATTTAAAATTGATAGCCTTTTAATAGCTTTGAAATATCTTAGGGATAATCTTAATGAGGTTGTGAAAATTTTATCCCTTTTTAGCTCGACTATTCGAAGAATATGAGAGGTATTGTAGTAGTCGCTCTTGCGTCAGCCTTGGCATTGCAGCTTTTGGTTAAAAGTTTGCATGCAAGATACTATCAACCTTATATCTCAATAATCATTTATGGTATTGACTTGAAAGTTTATAAATGTGTTCAGGGGCATCAGACAACTAAGGTAGATAAATCTTGACTGAATTAAATATGGTAAATAACTCTTGATAGAATATGTTACAAATTATGGCCCCTTTTTAACATAGAAATTTTGGTTAAAGTTTTGCATGCAATAGAAAATTTGGTTAATATTTTACATGTAAGCTACTGTCCAATTTGTATCTCAATAACCATTCATGGTATTGAATTGAAAGTTTGTGAATATGTTAAGGGGCATCAGACAACCAAGGTAGATAACTTTTGATGGTATGGCCCCTGGAAATTTTGGTTAAAGTTTTGCATGCAAGATACTTTAATGCTGATATCTCAGTATCCAGGCATGGGATTGATTTGAAACATCTTAAATGTGTTTAGGGGTATCATACTTTACTTAGAATTTTTGGTTAAAGTTTTGGATGCAAGGTTCTTTCATGCTAATATCTCAGAGTCCAGGCATGGGATTGATTTGAAACATCTTAAATGTGTTTAGGGGTATCATACTTTATAGGAAGATAACACTTGATGGAATATATATTTAAAATTATGGCCCCCTTTTAACTTAGAATTTTGGTTAAATTTTTGCATTCAAGCTACTGTCCAGCTTATATCTCAGAAATTGCTTGTGGAATTGACTAGAAAGTTAAGGAGTATCATCAGGGGCATCAGAAAACCAATGAGGATAACTTTTGGACTGAATTTTATGCAAATTATGGCCCTTTTCTAACTTGGATTTTTGGTTTAAATTTTGCATGCACAGTATTATTATACTTATGTCTCAGTAGCTAGGCATGGGATTGATTTTAGACTTCATAAAAATATTAAGGGGTATCTTTGACTATTATTATGTACAGGGTATGTGAAGGGCAGAATTGAAATAGATTTTATTTGATTTACCAACAAGCATTTTGAATAGTCGAGCGTGCTGTCCTCTGACAGCTCTTGTTAATCCCCCGCCGCGAAGCGGGAGGGGGGTTATAGGAATGCCCTTCGTCCGTCCGTCAGTCCGTCAGTGTGTCCGAAACATTTTCGTGTCCGCTCCATATCTCATGAACGCTTGGACACATTTTCTTCAAACTCGACTAAAGTGTTAACCTCATTGAGCTGATGTGCAGAAGGCATGAGGCGGTCACGCTGGCTCAAGGTCAAGGTCATACTTGAAGGTCAAATGTTATTTTCGTGTCCGCTCCATATCTCATGAACGCTTGGACACATTTTCTTCAAACTCGACTAAAGTGTTAACCTCATTGAGCTGATGTGCAGAAGGCATGAGGCGGTCACGCTGGCTCAAGGTCAAGGTCATACTTGAAGGTCAAATGTTATTTTCGTGTCCGCTCCATATCTCATGAACGCTTGGACACATTTTCTTCAAACTCGGCTAAAATGTTAACCTCATTGAGCTGATGTGCAGAAGGCATGAGGCGGTCACGCTGGCTCAAGGTCAAGGTCATACTTGAAGGTCAAATGTTATTTTCTGTCCGCTCCATATCTCATGAACGCTTGGACACATTTTCTTCAAACTCGGCTAAAATGTTAACCTCATTGAGCTGATGTGCAGAAGGCATGAGGCGGTCAGTTGGCTCAAGGTCAAGGTCATACTGAAGGTCAAATGTTATTTTCTGTCGCTCAATATCTCATGAACCCTTGGACACATTTTCTTCAAACTCGGCTAAAATGTTAACCTCATTGAGCTGATGTGCAGAAGGCATGAGGCGGTCACGCTGGCTCAAGGTCAAGGTCATACTTGCAGGTCAAATGTTATTTTCATGTCAGCTCCATATCTCATGAACGCTTGGACACATTTTCGTCATGATATATAAAGTTTTTAATTGAGTTACACATGTATTTTGTGGTTACCTAACACATCCTTTACTTCATTGATGTTCACTTTTTGTACTGTTTCCCATGTAAAACTTGTCAGTAAACTTTTAATATATGTGCCTCCGAATTCTGAGATTCATACATAACTCCGGAAAGTTAAATTGTCTTAAACTGATCTTCTATGTCTGCTACAACCATGCCAGGTTAAGGTGAACATAATCCTATGACCAAACAAATTCTAATATTTGGCCAGCGGCGGGGGATATAGCTGTCCTTTGGACTGCCTTGTTCTGTCTTGTCATATAATAAACATATCAAAAAGAAAGCATACATTATTTAAAAAAAAACTTTTTTACATGCAAATGATAAGATGAAGAATTTACCAGGCTAGAAAAACTCTAGAAAGATCACAGAAACCTATACTACTACAGACAACTACACTATCTGAGAAAACTATGTACCGTAATCACTTCTAGTTTTGCGACAACCTTCATTTTTATGGATCACCTGCGGCTGGCGGTCTGGTGAGTTGGGCTGGCTGGGGGGGGGGGGGGGGGGGGGGGGGGCGTCCAGTGATGTCTGCTCTCTAACTCGAACAAACACGAACCAACAGGGTTTTTTTCACTTTGGGGGGGAGAGGGGTCTGGGCCCATGGGGGGGGGGGGGTGGAATTGTGCAAACAAGCTAAAAGGGGAATTTTACTACTATGTATAATGTAGGCATTTTGTTGTATTTATATTATATTTATATGTTAATAGAATACGGTATCCCCTAAGCAGGTGCTTGTGGTACCAAGTGATACATTCTGCGTGATACGTTTTCACCAGTTAAAGTTAGCAATTTTGTAAGTGTAGCCTTTGAAGCTAGCACAGCTAGTGTGAAGAGTGAATGTGATCGGGCAAATAATAATAGAAAATCTAAATTCTAGATATAGTTTCAATATCCTCTGTGACTGTATTGCCTGTCATTGAAAAATCACCCAATTTTTAGCTTACAATGCGCTCATGCTGAGCTATAAGGGTGGATTGATCCTTATGAAGTCCTCTCTCAAAATTGTACAAATTGATTTGATTGGTTGAAAAAGTGGGTCACAGGAGATGCAATCTTTTACAATCTTCTTCTATAAAACTGCAAGGCTTAGAGCTTAGATATTTGGTGTGTAGCATTTTCTAGTGGATATCTACCAAGTTTGTTCAAAATGTGATCCTGAGGTCGAAATTGGCCCCGTCCCAGGGGTCACTTGATTTTACTTAGACTTATATAGGAAAACTAGAAAGATCAACTTGTCAGAAACTAAAAGGCCCGAAGTTTAGATATTTTGTTGTTACATGGCCTTATAGACATCTACCAAGTTTGTTCAATCATTGCCCTAGGGGTCAGAATTGGCCCATCCCAGGGGTCACTTGATTTTAAATAGACTGGTATAGGAGTGTCTTTAAAAGATCTTGTCAGAAACCATAAGATCATTGGTTTAGATATTTGGTATGTAACATGGCCTTGTGGACCTGAACCAAGTTTTCAAATCATGACTCTTGGGTCAAAATTGGTCCCACTTTAGGAATCACTTGATTTTATAGCTCAAAATCAAAATTTGGACCACAGGTACAATTTTTGTGTGGAATTACAATTATTTTGCTGTACTTCTGCATGGATTTTGTATTTAAGTATGGCTGTGTTATAAAAGACAATGAAGGCAATATTTCTCAAGTGCTTCAGGGCCATCTTGGCCCATTCTTCTGTAGACAGGTATTGATAAATGCATATTGTTAAAAATCAAGTTCCTTGTCAATGATCCTCTGTGAACTAGCTGCTTTAAGAATATATAGGGAAAAATGTCAAGACTTTCTTTTAACTTTGACACAGCAAAAATACGACTTGCCTGACACATACAAGTTTCACTGTAATTAGAGAAGGTACCAACAAGTTTCTTCTTTAGTGTTCAGCATAGAAGGGCAAATGCAGGACTAGCTTAGCCTATAGGGATGGTTAGATAACTAGTTTGCCTGTTGTCATGGTGGTTATCCATGTGAGGCAGCACTGGAATCACAGAGCAAGTAGTCAACAATTGACATCACTTTTATGTTGAAATAAGAAAAAACAAGGTAATACAGGAATGTGCTATATTTTTGACAGCTTGTGACGCTGTCTGGTAATACCCCACGGAGGCTGCTGACTGAGTCCATAGCCATGTACATCGAGACCCAGCTGTCTAGGTTCTTCATTAAGGAGGACACAATTGGGAATGGCCTTCATTACCTGGTCATGAACTACAGGTGAGGACAATAAATGATTATCTTTGTTGAAAAGAATATGTACCATGCAAAATTGATTAAGCAAACCATAAAAAATGCTGCAAATTTTCTACATACAGGAAAGCCTTTTCATCAGCTTTCCATGGATTGGGATATTGTTGGGTATGAAATTTGGCTACTGTCATCAACATGAAAAAGAGAACCTAGGAGATAATAAGTATTGTTAAATCCATTGTGTGAAACTATAAAAGTTGTTGAAAAGAAAGATAACCCTATCATAACCCTATCATACTTTCAAAATTTTGCTTAAGTGTTACATCATAAATTGCAAACATATAAAACAAAGACGTAAGTTTTTATCTCACCTGAGCACAATGTGCTCAAGAAGAGCTTTTGTGATCACCCTGCGTCCGTTGTGCGTTGTCAGTTGTGGGTCATCAACAATTTACTTTTAACGACATCTCCTTTGAAACCGTTAGACAGAATATTAAACTTAGCAGGGATGATCCTTGTGTGAACCTTCACAAATGTTGCTAAAATAAACTTGATCCCTGTAGAACTCTGGTTGCCATGGCAACAGAAAGAAAAAAATTATGAAAACTTTAAAAATCATATTCTTCAAAACTACTGTCCAGATTTCAAAATGTTTTAGTACAGATGTTCCATGGGTAACCCTCTACCAAGATTGCTAAAATTATTCCGATAAGTAAAAAAAACATGGCCACCATGGGCAGGGCTAATTTGCCTTAAATGTATATAGTGAAAATTTTAACCTACATCTAAAACAAATATCCAAACAAAGGAGGATAACTTTTGGACTGAATTTTATGCAAATTATGGCCCTTTTCTAACTTGGATTTTTGGTTAAAGTTTTGCATGCACAGTGTTATTGTGCTTATGTAACTAGGCATGGGATTGATTTTAAACATCATAAAAATATTAAGGGGTATCAGACTATCAAGGTATATCATTTTTAGCTCGACTTTTCGAAGAATATGAGAGCTATTGTAGTCGCCCTGGCGTTGGCGTTGGCGTTGCAGCTTTTGGTTAAAGTTTTGCGTGCAAGTTACTTTCAACCTTATATCTCAATAACCATTTATGGTATTGACTTGAAAGTTTATAAATATGTTCAGGGGCATCAGACAACCAAGGTAGATAACTCTTGACTGAACTAAATATGAATTAAGGCCCCTTTTTAACTTAGAAATTTTGGTTAAAGTTTTGCATGCAAGATACTCTCATGCTTATATCTCAGTATCCAGGCATGCAATTGATTTTAAACATCTTTAATATGTTTAGGGGTATCATACTTTCATAGTAGATAACTCTTGATAGAATATATTACAAATTATTGCCCCTTTTAAACTTAGAAAGTTTGGTTAAAGTTTTGCATGCAAGGTACTTTCATGCTAATATCTCAGTATCCAGGCATGGGATTGATTTGAAACATCTTTAATATGTTTAGGGGTATCATACTTTCATGGAAGTTAACTCTTAATGGAATATGTTACAAATTATTGCCCTTTTTAACTTAGAAATTTTGGTTAAAGTTTTGCATGCAAGTTACTTTCATGCTAATATCTCAGTATCCAGGCATGCATTTGATTTTAAACATCTTTAATATGTTTAGGGGTATCATACTTTCATAGTAGATAACTTTTGATGGAATATATTACAAGTTATGGCCCCTTTTTAAACTTAGAAATTTTGGTTAAAGTTTTGCATGCAAGGTACTTTCATGCTTATATCTCAGAGTCTAAGCATGGGATTGATTTGAAACATCTTTAATATGTTTAGGGGTACTATAAAGGAAGATAACACTTGATGGAATATATTAAAAATTATGACCCCCTTTTAACTTAGAATTTTAGTTAAATTTTTGCATGCAAGCTACTTTCCAGCTTATATATCAGAAATTGCTTGTGGAATTGACTAGAAAGTTAAGGAGTGTCTTCAGGGGCATCAGAAAACTAAGGAGGATAACTTTTGGACTGAATTTTATACAAATTATGGCCCTTTTCTAACTTGGATTTTTGGTTAAAGTTTTGCATGCACAGTGTTATTGTGCTTATGTCTCATTAACTAGGCATGGGATTGATTTTAGACATCATAAAAATATTAAGGGGTATCGGACTATCAAGGTATATTTTTTGACTATTAATATGTACAGGGTATGTGAAGGGCAAGAAGTTAAATAGATTTCATTTGATTTACCAACAAGCATTTTGAATAGTCGAGCGTGCTGTCCTCTGACAGCTCTTGTTTACTATTATTATGTACTTTCATGCTTATATCTCAGTATCAAGGCATGTGATTGATTTAAAACATCTTTAATACATTTAGGGTTAGAAAATTTGGTTAAAGTTTTGTGTGCAAGGTACTTTCATGCTTAAATCTCAGTATCCAGGCATGTGATTGATTTAAAACATCTTTTATACATTTAGGGCTATCATACTATCAAGGTAGATGGAATATATTACAAATTATGGCCCCCTTTTAACTTAGAAATTTTCGTTAAAGTTTTGCATTCAAGCAACTATGCAGCTTAATTTTCTTGGATACTTAGTTAAAGTTTTGCATGCACCGTGTTATTATGCTTATGTCTCAGTTACTAGGCATGGGATTGATTTAAGACTTCATGAAAATATTAAGGGGTATCAGACTATCAATGTATATCATTTTTTACTTTTATTATATACAGGGTATGTGAAGGGCAATAACCGAAATAGATTTCATTTTATTTACCAACAAACATTTTGAATAGTCGAGCGTGCTGTCCTCTAATAGCTCTTGTTGAAACAGTTATGGCACCTCTTCAACTTAGAATTTGTTAAAAATACCTTGTTTACGCTAACTTGTGAAAATGATGAAATTTTCCAAGTTCCAAATTATTTACCTTGTGACTTTGGATTGTTGTCAATGTTAAAATAAAATATATAAGATTGAAAATTTACGGTTTTGGCAGTTTCTTCAATTTTATAGTGTGTACGGATACATGCATATGCATGCAAACACAAGCTGTCAAACATTTAAAATGATCTGCAGTTGAGATGAAATAGTTCAGTTGGAAAATCAAATTTTAAAATCTAGGAAAAGAAGAAACTGAAAGGGGTATTTGCTGTTTTTATTTCAGTTAATTTTTAGCTTGCCAGGAAGGTGGTCTGCTCGTCAAGCTTTGTTGTCTTTTTAGCTTGACTATTCGAAGAATATGAGAGCTATTGTAGTCGCCCTTGTGTTGGCATCGGCATTGGCGTTCCAGCTTTTGGTTAAAGTTTTGTATGAAAGGTACTTTCATGTTTATATCTCAGGCATGCAATTGATTTGAAACATCTTTAATATGTTTAGGGATATCATACTATCAAGGAAGATAACACTTGATGGAATATATGACAAATTATAACCACTTTTTAACGTAGAAATTTTGGTTTAAGTTTTGCATGCAAAGAATTTCATGCTTATATTTCAGTAACCAGGCATGGGTTAGATTTGAATCTTCTTAAATGTTCAATGGTATCATACTATAGTGACTATAGTGGCAGATATGTTTGACTGAATATAATGCAGATAAGGGCCACTTTTTGACTTAGACCTTCTGGTTAAAGTTTTGCATGTAAGCTAATATCCAGGTGATATCTTAGAAATTGTTAATGGTATTGACTAGAAAGTTAAGGAGTGTCTTCAGGGGCATCAGAAAACCAAGGAGCATAACTCTTGGACTAAATTTTATACAAATTATGGACCTTTTTTAACTTGGATACTTGGTTAAAGTTTTGCTTGGTTAAAGTGTTATTATGCTTATGTCTCAGTAACTAGCCATGGGTTTGATTTTAGACTTCATAAACCCATTTAGGGGTATTAGACTATCAAGATATATCATTTTTATACGCCCATCTTAAGATGGGGCGTATTATGTGAACACTTACGGCGGGCGGGCGTGGAACATTTGTTGTCCGGGCTCTAACTTCAATACCGTTAGTCCAATCCTTTTCAAACTTTCCACACATGTGCATGGCCATAATATCTCGGATGAGTTCGATATCCAGCATTATCGCGTGAATGACTTAGAAGTTATGGCCCTTGACGTACACAAAATACTTGAAATTGTGATTGTCCGGGCTCTAACTTCAATACCGTTAGTCCAATCCTTTTCAAACTTTTCACACATGTGCATGGCCATAATATCACAGATGAGTTCGTTATCCAGCATTATCGCGTGAAAGACTTAAAAGTTATGGCCCTTGACGTACACAAAATACTTGAAATTGTGATTGTCTGGGCTCTAACTTCAATACAGTTTGCCCATTTCTTTTCAAACTTTCCACACATGTGCATGGCCATAAAATCGCGGATGAGTTCGATATTCAGCATTATCGCGTGAATGACTTAGAAGTTATGGCCCTTGAACACTTGAATCAGTCAAAAGAGACATTTTCCTTCAAATTAATGGAAATGTTTCAACATGATTGTTTTAATAAGTAACATTCATAAACTAATGGGATTTAGGAGAGAATAGCTTGTTTCTCTGAGCTATTTCTGAGAGTCCCCATACTGTGATGGGGGTATTTTGTGGCAGTCCTGACCCTTGTTGACTATTATTACAGGGTATATGAAGGGCAATAATTGAAACAGATTTCATTGAATAGTCAAGCTTGCTGTCCTCTGACAGCTCTTGTTAGCTCACCTGAGCACAACGTGCTCATGGTGAGCTTTTGTGATCGCCTTTTGTCCGTCGTCCGTGCGTGCGTCCGTCGTCAACAATTTCTTTAAACAACATCTCCTTCTAAACTACTCACTGGATTTTAATAAAACTTCACAGGAATGTTCATTATGGGGCCCTTTACTAAAGTTATTAAAATTATTTTGATTGGTCAAAAATCTAGGTCACAGGAGCTACAAATAGATTTTAAAAATAATCTCCGAAATAACAAGGCCTAGCCTTTTGATTTTTGTTATGTAGCATGATCTTATGACTCTCTACCAAGATTGTAAAAATTTTGACCCTGGGGTCAAAATTGGCCCCGTCCCAGGGGTCACTTGATTTAACATAGGCTCATATAGGAAAAAAACTTGAAAAATCTTCTTCTCAGAAACCACAAGGCATAGAGTTAAGATATTTGGTATGTAGCATTGTCTGGTGGATCTCTACCAAGTTTGTTCAAATCATGACCCTGGGCGTAAAAATTGGCCCCACCACAGGGGTCACTTGATTTAACATAGGCTCATATAGGAAAAGCTTGAAAAATCATCTCAGAAACCACAAGGCCTAGGGTTTAGATATTTGGTGTGCAGCATTGTCTGGTGGATCTCTACCAAGTTTGTTCAAATCATGACCCTGGGCGTAAAAATTGGCCCCACCAAGGGGTCACTTGATTTAACATAGGCTAATATAGGAAAAACTTGAAAAAATCTTCTTCTCAGAAACCACAAGGCCTGGAGTTTAGATATTTGGTATGTAGCATTGTCTACTGGGTCTCTACAATGTTTGTACAAGTCATGACCATTGGGTCAAATTTGGCCCCACCAAAGGGGTCCCTGATTTTACATAGGCTAATATAGGAAAAAACTTGAAAAATCTTCTTCTCAGAAACCACAAGGCCTGGTGTTTAGATATTTGGTGTGTAGCATTGTCTAGTGGATCTCTTCTACGTTTGTTCAAATCATGGCCCTGGGGTCAAATTGGCCCCACCCCAGGGGTTACTTGATTTAACATAGACTAATATAGGAGAAACCTGAAAAATCTTCTCAGAAATCACAAAGCCTGGAGTTTAGATATTTGGTATGTGACATGGGCTAATAGACCCCTACCAAGTTTGTTCAAATCATGAATCATGCATTGTTTAGTGGATCTTTATTTAGTTTGTTCAAATCATGGCCCTGGGGTCAAATTTGGCCCCGCCATTGGGGTCACCTGATTTTACATAGGCTAATATAGAAATTACTTGAAAATTCTTCTTTTTAGGAAACTAGATATTTGGTGAAAATTGGCCCCGCCCCAGACTTATTTTGGAAAAAAGCTAGAAAAATTTCTTCTCAAAAACCACAAGGTCTGGTGTTTAGATATTTGGTATGTAACATGGGCTAATAGACCTCTACCCAGTTTGTTCAAATCATGACCCTGGGGTCAAAATTGGCTCTGCCCCAGGGGTCACTTGATTTTACATAGCCTAACGATATCAGGTGAGCGATCCAGGGCCATCATGGCCCTCTTGTTACAATTTCTTGTTTCACTGGTCTTCTTCGCCACCCGTTTGATATGCTTTAAGAGCGTATCTTTGTGTACTGGATTTAGTCTGTTAACAGCTGACTTCGGTAGCCCCAGAGAAAGTAAATGCATGGGTTCAAATCAGGACCTTGTTCAGGCCAAGATTATCTGCAGTCCTTCACTTCAGGTTATGGCCGGGAAATCACCTAATTGCCATTGGTTTCATAAAGATTATCTACTATTAGATGTATGCCGTATCACCATTCTGCATGAACTATTTATTTTGCATATTTGCCAGTTGCTATCAAGGCACCAGAACAAACTTGTCTTTCAAAAGCTGCAGGTACCTCTGTGAATTTCAGTGTCCTTAAACACATATATGGTCCGTTCACTCCATGCAGTAACATAGAACTCCAAACCATTAATTGGTTTCTCTGTAAAATAATGAGACTGTTCAGTTGTTCTGTTTGCATACATGACCAGATAGCATAAAATGTATCTTGTTTGTAAACCAAACATCACATCTGCATTATCTGAAACTTATAAGGAAACAGTATAAGGTCCTCCTCCATCCATTCTCTGAGGGAGAACATATTATAAATTTATCTGGGCTGTTCAAGAGAATTTCCCAAAGTGAATCGCATTTCATGGCTCCAATTGGACCTCGGTCCACTTGCAGCAACTGACCCATGTCGCTCAAATTTATATACGATCTTGTAGATATGTTTCCTGCATACAATTTTATTCTTAAATGGTATTTAAACTTTTGTTGAATGTCCGTTGCATAGTTTGTTTCATGATAATACTTGATAAGAATGTGTTGATTTGACATCAGTCATGCCATATTGAAAGTAATGTTTATTTTTGATAAGGTCGTGGCATCAAAAACCTCATTAACTTTCATTCTTACAAGCAGTAAAAACTTCCATTTAAAATCTTTGATTGAAATTAGTCCTAGATTAAGTAAAATTGTGAAAATGTTAAGTGTTACCTTTCTTTTTGGACACCCTGTACTATCTCAGTAATGCATAAGGAATAAAAAGAAGAGAAAAAAGATTGAGGCAAACTATGTATTTACAGTGGGCGCAGTAAGCTTTTTAAATCTAATTGATAACATTATAACTTGAAATGTCTTTTTTAAGGCGTGTACTGGATGGACGTCACTACCTGCCGCTTGTCTACACCAATGTGCCAAGCAGAGCTCCAGTCCTGTATGTTTCTATAGTAACCAGCATCATCAGCACTGTACTTCTGAGGTGGCTGTGTTAAGGATGGAGATCTCCATGTTTTTTATTTGTTTTTTGTTGTTGTTTTTTTGTCGTTGTTGTTTTTGATTTGCCTTTTATCTTCCTTTTTTGGGCAAAATTAACATTAGGGGATGAAGAGACTTAAGTTTTAACTACTTGATACCTGGTCAGGGAATGACTGGTCAGGTTTTGCTCAGTTTGCCACTCATCAACAGTTTCAAGAAGAAAATTACTGATAACCTTTCACTTGAAATTCTTTCAGTCCAATTTGCATTTCAATGGTCTTAACATGGAGTAAAATAAAATGGAACATCTCAGTGGTTCTGGACAGTGTAGAAGAACTGCTGTCCAGAAGGTTGTTTTTTAACTCACCTGAGCACAATATGCTGAAGGTGAGCTGTTGTGTTCACCCTCTGCTTGTTACCAACATTTAGCTTTCAGACATCTCTGAAACTATGACTGAGCAGAGATTTATGAAATTTGGCAGGGGTTATTCTTGGGTGGTCCTTCATAAAACTGATAATAAACTTGATCCATGCAAAACTGTTTGCCATGGCAACCAAAATAATTTCATCTCAAAAACTTGAAAAATCTTCTTTATCTAATGGTTTGAGTTTAAATTAATTTTGCACTAGTGGTCACCACCTCATGGCCTTCTAAGATGTTTGCTTTAATAAATTGTTTCCTTGAAAACATTAAAAAAAATATTCTTCTTTCTTCTTTAATTATACCCCCAGATACTAAGTATATGGGGGCTATATTGGAGTCATGTCTGTCAGTCTATTTGTCAGTCCATCTGTAGATGAGATTTGTCCACCCTATTTTTCGGCTACCTTAGGTCTTATTTTCATCAAATCTTCACAAAACTGAACAGTACCAACCTAGTATAGCATATTGTTGGCACTTCATGATTCTCTTGATCTTAAATGAGTTATGGCCCTTTGTTATATATATATATATATATATATATATATATATATATATATATATATATATCGAATATATTTTGTCCTCACTTTTTCTCAGCTACTGTTGGTTGGATTTTGATTATTCTTGACAATATTGACAAGTACCAAGCCTAGTTGGCACATCATAATTCGCTTGATTTAAAATGAGTTATGGCCATTTGTTATATTTCTTGAATGTATTTTGTCCACGATTTTGGTCAGATCTTAACAGCATTAATTTGGCCCTTTTTTTTATTGAGTATATTTTGTCACACCTTATCTTGGCAACCAGTGGTTTGATTTTGATTTAACTTTACAGTATTTATAGGTACCAAGCCTGGTTGAATATATTGTTGGCACATGACTGGCTTGATTTTATATGAGATATGCCCTTTTTCCTTTTCTGGTCATGACGGCTTGATTTTATGAGTTATGGCCCTCTGTTATATTTATTGAAAATATTTTAGTCCACACAATTTTTTAGCTACTTAACAACAATTATTAATACCAAATCTACTTGCTCATATTGTATTCAATTTTCAATGAGTTTTTTTTTTTAACCTTGGTTTTTTTTGCATCTTTCAGAGTATGTTTTGGCGGCGTGGTACATTGGCATGTCATGATCAGCTTTTTTATATGCCCATCTTATTATGTGAACACTCACGGCGGGCGGGCGTGCGTGTGGGCGGGCGTGGAACATTTGTTGTCCTGGCTCTAACTTCAATACCATTTGCCCAATCCTTTTCAAACTTTCCACACATGTGCATGGCCATAATATCTCGGATGAGTTCGATATCCAGCATTATCGCATGAATGACTTAGAAGTTATGGCCCTTGACGTACACAAAATACTTAAATTTGTTGTCGGGCTCTAACTTCATACCGTTGCCAATCCTTTTCAAACTTTTCACACATGTGCATGGCCATAATATCGCGGATGAGTTCGATATCCAGCATTATCGCTTGAATGACTTAGAAGTTATGGCCCTTGACGTACACAAAATACTTGAAATTGTGATTGTCTGGGCTCTAACTTCAATACCGTTAAACCAATCCTTTTCAAACTTTCCACACATGTGCATGGCCATAAAATCGCGGATGAGTTCGATATTCAGCATTATCGCGTGAATGACTTAGAAGTTATGGCCCTTGAACACTTGAATAAGTCAAAAGAGACATTTTCCCTTTAAATTAATGGAAATGTTTCAACATGATTGTTTTAATAAGTAACATTCATTAACTAATGGGATTTAGGAGACAATAGCTTGTTTCTCTGAGCTATTTCTGAGAGTCCCCATACTGTGATGGGCATATTTTGTGGCAGTCCTGACCCTTGGTTTTTTGTATATATTGAATATTTTTTGTCAGCAATACATGTAAAAGTGTATCAGAGCTCTAACTTGTTTTGGTTTGTTTTTTATGCCCTGTCAACTTCGTTTGGGGGCATATAGATTTTCGGTCTGTCCGTCCGTCCTTCCGTCACACCTCAGGTTTACCTTTGTGTTTAAGCTTTTTTTCTATGAATAGGACTTAACGTCTTGATGAAATGGGTACACATGTACATCATGATATGGTATTTTTAATATTTATGCAGGTTTATGGCTGTCACCTATATTTCATGGTTGGATGAACATGCTGTAATTGATTGTTATTCCTCAGGTTTCCTTTGCGTTGAAGTTTTTTTTTTTTTTTTTTTTTGCTATGAAGATTAATTCACATCTTTATGAAACTATGTACATCATAATATTAATGCACCTGTGACATGGTCTATACTTCATGGTTGGATGTACATTGTAAAATTGGTTCTGCCTCAGTTTTACATCAGGATTACCTTTGTGTTTAAGCCTTTTTCATCTTGATGAAACACATGTACATCATGATATGATCTGTTAAATATTTATGCAGATTTATAACTGTGAGCTATATTTCATGGTTGGATAAACATGGTAAAACTGATTGTTCTGCCCTAGGTTTACCTTTGCATTTGAACTTTTATTCTATGAAGATGACTTCACATCTTTATGAAACTAGGTACACATGTACATCATGATATGATCTATTTAATATTTATGAAAATTTATTGTTGTGACCATTATTTCATGATTGGATAAACATGGTAAAATTGATTGTTTTGCATTTGTTTTTAAACTTTTTTTCTATGTAGATGCCTTTACATCTTCCTGAAGCATGACACACATGTACGTCATGATATGGATTGTTTTCTGGTAGTATTTTTTTAATTTTATGGCTGTGACTTTGTTAAATTGGTTATTCTGCCATAGATTTACCTCTGTGTTTAAGCTACTTTCTCTGTAAAGGTAACTTCACATCATCATGAAACTTTGTACAAATGTACAACATTATATGAACTTTTAAAAATACAAGCAAATATTTGGTTCTGACCATATCCTGATGGGGCATTAGTGTCTCACAGACACATTTTCTTTTATCCTTCATCTTTATCAAGACTGTCTGACATGGCAACAGTTACTTGGACAAAGCGGTATCTGGGGGGTATTTATCATCTTCAATGATAATTCTTGTTTATTTTGCATATATGATCATCTCATGGCTCTCATTATTAATATAATGAAACTGTAAAATTGAATGTGATTGACAAAACTTATTAAGGTCATTGCAGAAACAAGGATGATTCCTCTAGAAATGAAACTTCCAAGGGTGGGGATGGTCATCAGTGACAATGGAAATAAAGTCAGATGATCAAACTTGAGTATGATTGTTGTTGGAGGTCATCAGGTAAAATCAAGTGACCTATATATTTTAGTTGAAGCTGATTGTACTCAAGGGAGCAACCTAGGGTCACTAAGGCCCTCGTATTTTTGTATTTAAGTTGCACACAAGTGTTGATGAAATGATGGTTCAATTGGTATGTCTCCTTGTGAGAAATTATGGTCCCTTTTTAACTTAAAAAATTTGGTTAAAGTTTTGCATGCAATAGAAATTTTGGTCAAACTACTATCCAGCTTATATCTCAATAACCATTCATGGTATCGACTTGAAAGTTAATGAATGTGTTCAGAGGCATCAGACAACTGAGATAGATAACTCTTGACTGTATAAAGTTTAAATTATGGCCCCCTTTTAACTTAGAAATTTTAGTTAAAGTTTTGCATGCAAAAGAAAATTTTGTTTAAGTTTTGCATGCAAGCTACTATCCAGCTTACACCTAAGAAATAATTTATGGTATCAACTTGAACGTTTATGAGCGTGTTCAGGGGCATCAGAAAACCATGGAGAATAACTCTGGACTAAATTTAATACAAATTATGGCCCTTTTCTAACTAAGATGTTTTGGTTAAACTTTTGCATGCATAGTGTTATTATGCTTATGTCTCAGTAACTAGGCATCGGATTGATTTAAGACTTCATAAATATAATCAGGGGTATCAGACTATCAAGGTAGATAATTTTTGAATATCATTATATGCAGGGTAATGTGAAATAGATTTAGCTTGATGTACCAACAAGCATTTCATATAGTCGATCATGCTGTCCTCTGAAAGGTCTTGTTTGACTTAGAATCTTGTTTAAATGTTTGTGTTACCTTTTCACTGAATCCTTAAAGCATTGCTTTGAACCTTGGAATACTTATGACCATCATATCAACTTGTTAGGCTGGAGAACATAAGTCTGTCATGGATGCCCCTTTTGAAAATAGAGATTCCTCTTATGCCTTTTACTGCAAGTTTTATATTATTTGCAAGCACTTAGAAGTCTAACGTGTCATCTTACAGACATTTTTTAAATAGTAAAAACATTTTTTTTCCTGTGAAGATTTTTTTAAGTAAAAACACTGTTAATTGTAGGCCCTAGATTGTTCTGATGTTTGAGACATGATCTCCCAGGTAGTCATCACCTTCTGCTACTTCCTATTAAAGGCTGAATCTCAAAGGTAGTTTACAGTAAATGTGTTGTATTTTTATTTTTGATTTAACATTGTACTCTCATGGCTTGCTCTTATGTAATCATTATCAATATGTATTTTAATATAGCACTTGGCAAGTACAGTCAGTCTGTCAGTTCCATATGATAGCAATGTTACCGTTTCTCATTATAAAAGTTGCAATCTCTGTATAACATAGAACCTTAATAGTTCCTTTGTGGCCAGTATTAATTATAATGAGGTAATTTAGGACATTATTAGTTTAGTTTAAACATATTTATTAATCAAATACTTTAACAGAACAATTAAAAAAAAATATAAAGAATAGAATTAAATCGAAAGCTAAAAGCTTATTGAGACTTTCTCCTCTAAACATTATTAGTTTATTTATTGAGACTTTCTCCTCTAAACATTATTAGTTTATTTATTGAGACTTTCTCCACTAAACATTATTAGTTTATTTATTGAGACTTTCTCCTCTAAACATTATTAGTTTATTTATTGCCAGTAAAATATGTGTCAGAGGTAAAATAATTTCAGAAAATTGATAGATCAAGTTTAAAAAAGACTTAGATTATATACAGTTGAATCTGTATAAGCGGCCAACCTGCATTAAACTGTCAGTTTAAATATCACCAAACTAGCATCTTGTTATAGGTTTAACCTTTAAGCAACCACTTCTTTTAAGCGACCACTTTCTCTTGTTCCATTGATTCACCACTTAAGACAGCTTTGACTGTAGTAGAAAACCCAAGAATACTTGTAGAATTGTATTATTAACATTTTTTATTAGTAAAATATTGTGTTCATGATTTATTTAAATTCAAAAACTTATAGTTTTAAAATTCATGTAATGCTTATTTGCTGGTTATGGATAAGTGAATGGTGTTGAAGGTTATATTGTAAAATGTAGTGGTTGTATCATACTATATAACTTATTTACATGTAAAAAGCTTAACCTACAATATGTTTTTAGCTCACCAGAGCACAACATGCTTAATATGATATGAGTTTCTTTATGTACTATATCCATATAGAAGATTTCAAAAATCTTTTTCTAAGAAACGATTGGTTAATATTTTAATTTCTTTTGACATGTAATGGTCACCTCATGGCTGTCTACAATAATTGCTAAAATAAAGTTGACCCTTAAGAAATGAGTCACATAGGGGTCTTGTTTCCTTATATACTCTAAAAAGAAAATGTTCAAGAATTTTCAGAATTCTTGTTTTGCACCAATGATTACCTCAAGGTTTCATAACATTTTCGATCCCTTGAAAATTGAGGCCTCCAGATTATTGACTAACCTGAGAATTCTTTGTATCTGAAACTTGAATCTGGTTGCTGCTGGAAGAACCAGGTAAAATCAAGTGTCTTGAACCGTTTCAAATAAACTGATGTACTCTGGTGAGCGATTTAGGGCTGTATAGCCCTTTTGTTGTGGTGTATGTATTTTGGTTTTTGAATAAGTCGACAGGTTTTATTATTAATTGCTGCAGAATTAGAATTCATCCTTAATTGTGTTAAGACTTTTTTCCCTTGCATTCTTAGATGATTAAGAATTTGTAGGACATTTTACGTTCATCAAAATGGGTTGTACTAAGGATAAAAGCTTGGAAGTCAAAACTTCCATGGGTCAAAAAATACTGATACTGTTCTACCACAGTAAAAACCTGTTTTCTCTCATTGTAAGTCATTAGATATGTAGAATTTTTTTTAATTGTTTTTTATGTTTATATGCTTAGATTTTGTATCAAATAAATGAATAATATTATTTAAATTGTAAGTCTTTATCTGTTTTATTTTCCCTAAAATTGTGTTTTGTGTGCATTAGTCTTTTATACTTTTATTACTTTGAAATAACATTATTGAATAATTGATTGCTTTGATTTGAAAAAAAAAAAAATGCAATTATCATGCAAAATATATGTATGAAATTTGAAATTTCCAAAATTAATGTCTTCTTACATAAATACAACTGTATTTAAACTTAAACTGTTTCCAATGTTTCCAGTTTATAAATTCATTGGGTTTTTTTAGCTCGACTATTCGTAGAATATGAGAGCTATTGTAGTCACCCTGGCGTTGGCGTTGCAGCTTTTGGTTAAAGTTTTGCGTGCAAGTTACTATCAACCTTATATCTTAATAACCATTTATGGTATTGACTTGAAAGTTTATAAATATGTTCAGGGGCATCAGACAACCAAGGTAGATAACTCTTGACTGAATTTAATATGAATTATGACCCCTTTTTAACTTAGAAATTTTGGTTAAAGTTTTGCATGCAATAGAAAATTTGGTTAAAGTTTTGCGTGCAAGCTACTATCTAGTTTGTATCTCAATAACCATTCATGGTATTGACTTGAAAGTTTATAATATGTTCAGGGGCATCAGACAACCAAGGTAGATAACTCTTGATGGAATATATTACAAATTATGGCCCCTTTTTAACTTAAAAATTTTGGTTAAAGTTTTGCATGCAAGATACTCTCATGCTTATATCTCAGTATCAAGCATGCGATTGATTTGAAACATCTTTAATATGTTTAGGGGTATCATACTATGAAGGAAGATAACACTTGATGGAATAAATTAAAAATTATGACCCCCTTTTAACTTAGAATTATGGTTAAATTTTTGCATTCAAGCTACTATCCAGCTTATATCTCAGAAATTGCTTGTGGAATTGACTAGAAAGTTAAGGTGTGTCTTCAAGGGCATCAGAAAACAGGAGGATAACTTATGGACTGATGCAAATTATGGCCTTTTCTAACATGGATTTTTGGTTAAAGTTTTGCATGCACAGTGTTATTGTGCTTATGTCTCAGTAACTAGGCATGGGATTGATTTTAGACGTCATAAATATATTAAGGGGTATCAGACTATCAAGGTATATCATTTTTTACTATTACTATGAAGGGCAAGAATTTAAATAGATTTCATTTGATTTACCAACAAGCATTTTGAATAGTTGAGCGTGCTGTCCTCTGACAGCTCTTGTTTCCCTTTTAATTTCATTACGGCTTTCAGACAAACACATTATCTAGATAAAGTTGTCTCTTTTCTGTTTCTTAGGTAATGGATTGTTTTAAGTTTTATAAGTCGTGTATATAAGTTCTTGAATATCCTTAGTCTTAACTATGTTGGAAAATTTTCTTTGATTGGCATATTTGTGCCATAGTTTATATACAGTAATTAAGGAAGTATTTTATGAAAACAGATAATTGTTCACTTTGCAAATTTAAATTTTTTTTGCTATGTACATTAAGACTTGTTGGCAGTTTTTGTTAGCTTTATTATTATACTTTTACATAAATATATATACTTTTCAGCTTTTATATTTTTTGTGTTGTTTTTAATCTTGCATTTCATAGCAATTGCGTCGTTAATTATATGCACTTATAAAATAAATTTTTGTGGTAAGAACTTTTTTTAAGACTTTTTTTTAAAGATTTTACCTGGTGACCTTCTTTTTACCCCACATGACCCAGTTTTGAACTCATCTAAGATTTCAGGAAAGCAATCATTTTGACATGTTACATGAAGGTTAAGCCACAAATGTGGCTTCTAAAATGTTGCCTCTACAGTGTTCACAAGTAGGGCTGGGTAAAAATGATATTGCAATATATCGTAATAATTGAACCTTATACTGCGATATATTGCCTAAAAGCAAAACATACTAAAAAGATGTGGACATTTCTTAGGGCTGCTGCGAGTATCCGAGTACTCGGATATTCACGGATTCTATCTGAAAATCGAGTATGAATATTCGCCACGGTAAAGATCGCTGGATCGCGATCTTTTTAGCTCACCTGAGCACATGTGCTCAGGATGAGCTTTTAGGATCGATGAATGTCCGTCGTCCGTCCGTCGTCCGTCGTCCACAATTTGTTCGTTTGCACTCTAGCATCTTCATTTTATGAGCAATTATCTTCAAACTTTAAAACAATGTTTATTACCATAAAATCTCGGCCAAGTTTGATTATGGCTGATATCGGAACATTAGGTCAGGAGTTATGCCCCTTTTAAAATTAAAAAAAGCCAGATTTCACATTGTTTGCACTCTGGCATCTTCATTTCATGAGCAATTATCTTCAAACTTTATATCAATGTTTATAACCATAAAATCACGGCCAAGTTGGATTATGGCTGATATCGTACCATTAGGTCAGGAGTTATGCCCCTTTTAATATTCAAAAAATGCCATATTTCACTTTGTTTACACTCTAGCATCTTCATCTTTTGGGCAATCATCTTCAAACTTTATTACAATGTTTATGACCATAAGGTCTCTATTGAGTTCGATTAATGCTGAGATCCGTCAATTAGTTCAGAAGTTATGCCCCTTTTAATATTAAAAAAATGCCAGAAATCACTTTGTTTACACTCTAGCATCTTCATCTTTTGAGCAATCATCTTCAAACTTTATGACAATGCTTATGACCATAAGGTCTCGATTGAGTTCGACTATGGCTGAGATCCGTCAATTAGGTCAGGAGTTATGCCCCTTTTAATATAAAAAAAAGCCATACTTCACGTTGTTTACACTCTAGCATCTTCCTTTTTTTAGCAATCATCTTCAAACTTTATGACATTGTTAATGACCATAATGTCTCGATTGAGTTCAATTGTGGCTGAGATGGGTCATTTAGGTCAGGAGTTATGCCCTTTTTAATACAAAAAATGCAAGATTTCACTTTGTTTATTCTCTACCAACTTCATTTTTTTAACAATCATATTTAAACTTTAAGACAATGTTCATGCCCATAATCTCACAATCGGGTTCAATTATAACTGATATTGACTTGTAAATTTAGGAGTTATGCCCATTTCACCATAAAAAAAAGCCAGATTTCACTTTTACACTCAAGCATCTTTATTTCTTAAGCAATCATCTTTCTCAGGTGAGCGACCAAGGGCCATCTTGGCCCTCTTGTCTTTAATACATACCTCAAATACTTTTTATGAAATTTAAATGGAAAAAAAGAACTTAAAGTGTATAAAACCTATGATTTTCAAACACAAAGTTGTTTTTACAAAACCGAAAGTAAAAATATAACAAACATGTAAAGCTAGCAGTGGTGTGCGTCAGTAAAGATTCGAATTTAAATCATCGGCATTCTGTAATGATTTCGGCATACTGTAATGATGTCTAACGTTACCAAAAATTTAATTCATTATGTAATGATTTTATTGAAGTTAATAAAGCTAAAGAATCTAGCAATGTTGTAACGTATACAATATTATTCAACATTCGATAATACGTCCTACATGTAGTGCTTAGCAACGCTGTAAGTTAGCGAAGACTCGTATGTACATCATCGATATCAATTTATCGCATTTCCAAAATTATGCCCATTATTAATAATTTATTATTCTTTTTAATAGATTTAATGTTAATCAAGCTTAAGAATCGGGCGATGTTGTAAGCAATCCATATTATTTAAAATTCGAAACTGATGTTAACTTTCCTGAATGATTCGTCTGTAATTTGTGGAAATGGCAGAGAAAAAACTTTACAGAAATCCGCAGGTGAAGTTCACGTCAAATGTGTGGAAATACTTCGGTATTTCTATCGAAAATGACAAAAGGGCCATTTGTAAATCCTGCAACTTAAATGTTGCTTACACTAGAGGAACAACAAACCTATCAAATCACTTAAAAAGGCATCATGGCATTGATCCGATGTAAAAAAATAAAGGTAGGCTTTCGTAAACGTTAACAAAATTGACAGTAAGCAAAGTTTGTGTGTAACAAATAAACACACGGTATATAATTTACATTTATTATTAAATATTTCAAAGCTGATTATTGCTGATACTAAAAATGACGACGTGTTACTCATGTAAGTTAAGTTCTAAACTAAATATCAGAATTCAGAATAATATATGAAAAACTTGACTTCTTGTCTGCGTATTGGCAACTTTTTTCTGTATGTAATAATTTTGTGCCTTTAATCCAAAATATTATAAAAATCATTGTAAATGGATAATTATAATTACTACCACTGGGTATGAATATATGTAGTATCTTTATATTTCTTTTATTTTACAAAAATGGTACAGCTGTAAGAAAATCTTTTCCACTGATTTTTTTTACAGTGTTTCTATCTAAAAATGTATATGATGTTTACTGAGCTCTACATAATTTGATTTTATTTAAAATTATTTTACAGATGCTGTACAGCAACAACCACAGACAACTGAAGCTAAGTCAAGCCCTGCCAGTATACATGCAACAGTAGCCTCTCCCAGCAACCCATTTCTTATGGCTCAGGCTGCCGCACAGAGGATGAAACAGGCCCGCACAAAAACAAACAGAATTACTGTAGGAATTGCCCGATATCTTGTTGATGATATGCGTCCATTTAGCACAGTAGAGAGCCATACGTTTAGACAAATGATTCATGAGCGTGAACCCCGCTTCCAGTTTCCTTGCAGATCAACATTTAGTGAAAATGTTATTCCAAGAATGTATGACTTTGTGTCAGCTCGTGTCAAGGATGAACTGCAGAATGCTGAAGCTATTGCCTGGACCACAGACTCATGGACAAGCCGGGCCACCCAGTCATATGTAACCATTACTGCACACTTCATTGACCCTGAAATGAAGTTATGCTCTCGAGTGCTTCAGACGAGACAACTGCCAGAGTCACATACTGGGGAACACGTTGGGAATGTACTCAGACAGGCACAACAAGAGTGGGCCTGTAATGTTAGTGCACTGACTACAGACAATGCTGCCAATATGAAAATTACTGCACAAACAGCAGGAATACCTATCCACATAGGTTGTTTTGCCCACACACTGAACTTGGCTTCTGGAAGAGTACTGGACATAAAAGAAGTTCATCAAAAGTTAGCTAAGATGAGGTCCATTGTGCCATTCATGCATCGTAGCACCACTGCCTCTGCTGTGCTGAGAAACAAACAGAAAATGCTGCAACTGCCTGAAAATAAACTTATCATTGACGTGAGAACCAGGTGGAATTCTAGTTACCTAATGGTTGAGAGATTTCTACAACAAGTTGCTATTCTAGCAACCCTCGCCGATAAAGGGATTAAGAAGCAGCATGAGTCAAAATCACTGCAGGCAAGCAGCATTCTTGGACAGGATGAAGTTCAACACTGTGAGGAGTTCTTGAAACTAATGGAACCCATGTATCAAGCTACCCTTGCAATGTCTACTGATCAGAACCCAACAGTTGGGCTCATGAACCCTTTGTTGCAGAAACTGAAAGCACTATATTCACCTAAAACGGATGACAATTCATTCCAGACAAAAATCAAGAATGCTTTTCTCAAGGACCTTGAGAAAAGATACCTGAGTGAGGCATTTGTAGAGTACCTTGAAGAGGCAACTGCTCTTGATCCTAGAGTGAAGGATAAAGCTCCTCAAGCCGCCTGGGATAGGCTCACAGATAAAATGGTGGCCTTACCTTCTCAGCAAAGTGTACAACCAGTAGAGATTAAGCCAGATCCAGATCTGCCACAAATGCAACCTCTCCAAAGCCAGCCTGACTTACAAGCACAGCCACAAGATGAACAGAACATTTCACCTCCTACAAAGCGAAGGAAGTCTGCTCTTAGTTTCTTGATAGACGATGATGACATTGAAATTAGTAAAGTTGAGCCGCCTCCTTCAAAGAGGGAATGTGCTGATAAGGAAATCACCATGTACACATCTGAAAAGAAACTGCCATCAAAGGCTAGCCCCTTGGAGTACTGGAAGTTGAATGCAAATAGGTTCCCCTTATTATCAAGGCTTGCGAAGGTATATCTCTGTGTGCAAGCAAGTTCTGTTGCCTCAGAACGCGTCTTTTCAACTGCCGGAGACATTGTAACGGCAACCAGATCCTGCCTTTATCCTGAGCATGTTGATCAACTGATCTTTTTGAAGAAAAACTTTGATGAAGCAAAGGACATGGCATCTGTTCTTCACAACATGTGAACTCTTTTGATAGTTAGACTAGCCTACTAGGCAACTTACAGTCTTACATGATAATACAGTGGTCATATAAATGGGTGATATACATGTTGATGATTTATGTTTTTAGCAAAGCAGACAAATGTTATTGGATATTAAATATTTTGGCATTTGAATTCCATGTTCTTTGGGGTTTTTTATTGCGGAGCTTAAAGAGTTGCTTAGTCTAAACTTACCATGTTCATTACAGGTTTCACTTCTGTTATTATCAATAAAACTGTTTAAATTTCTTAATATGTTAGTTCTGTTTGTCTTAGGATTCTTTAAGTTTTAAACCAGTGATTCGTGGTCCGATTTGTGAATCGTCGGTCGGATCGGATCGTCACTTGCCCAACAATCCACAGCCCTAACATTTCTTTTCTTTTTTTAGCTCACATGAGCAAAGCTCAGGGTGAGCTTTTGTGATCCCGTGAGTGTCCGTCATCAAGCGTGCGTCGTCAACATTTTAGTGTTTACTCTCTAGTACGTTCATTTCTTTAGCAATCATCTTCAAACTTTAAGACAATGTTTATGACCATAATCTCGCAATCAAGTTCAATTATGACTGATATTGGCTTGTTAATTTAGGAGTTATGTGCCTTTCACTATAAAAAAAGCCAGATTTCACTTTGTTTACACTCTAGCATCTTTAATACTTAAGCAGGTGAGCCATTTAGGGCCATCTTGGCCCTCTTGTTTTTAAAGTTATTTCCATATTTTTAGCTTTTTGTGTAAGGTACCAACTCAAAATTCTTGCCTGAACTTTTCAACTGATGTTTTGACTTTCAAGTGTCTGGTCATTCTTATAGTAACCATTACCACTTAATCATATTAGCTTGTTTATACTGCATAACCATTGTGCAATTGTTCTGAAGTTGTGAATTTTACTTTAGAATAAAAATATACGTAAGTCTAAGGTTGTATAAACATATTTGATACTTGTTTTTATTTATACTTAATACTTGAAAATTATTCAGCTACTAAAACACAATATATTGCCATATTTGAAATCATATTGTAATATATTGGCAGACACATGCTGTTGAAATATATTGCCATATATTGCCCACCTTTTTCACAAGGTTTTTCCAAGATTTGCGCTGTTGACCTACTTTTTGATCCCATGTGACCCATTTTCAAACTCCTGCAAGATTTCTTGTAGACAAACTTTCAGACCGAAGTTAATGAAGATTGAGCAAAATATGTGGCCTCTATAGAGTGTTCACAAATTATCCTAAGATTTGCCATGATGACCTACTTTTTGACCCCATGTAACCCAGTTTTGAACTCCGAGATTTGATGTAAACAAATATTCTGACCAAGTAACATGAAGGTAAGGCCAAAAAGGTGGTTTCTTGAGTGGTCAGAAGGTTTTACTAAGATTTGCCCTGGTGACCTACTTTTTTGACCCCATCTGACACATTTTCGAACTCATTGGAGATTTCATGCAGATAAACGTTCTGACTAGGTTCATGAAGGTTGGGTCAAAAGTATGGCCATTAATGTGTTCACAAGTTTGTTTTCTAAGATTTGAACTGATGACCTAGTTTTTGACCCCACATGACCCAATTTCGAACTCATCGAAAATATCATGTATACAAACATCCTGACCAAATTTTATGAATAATGGGCTAAAACTGGCTTTTGGAGTGTTCCCGGCCCAATTTTAAAATTTTTTTAAATAAAAGTTACATATAAGACAAATTCTCTGATTCTATTTTGATATACTATTTATCAAATCTCTGATCCATTGTTCCAATAGAATTGTTCCAATAGAAAGGCATTTCTAATTAAAGACAAGTTTATATAAGTGTACGAGAAAGTTGTTATAATCAGATTTGCAGGAATTCAGTTAATGTGCTCATAATAATTACGGATAAAGTAAACTATCATTAAGTATAACCATGATTGATATAGATTTCTTTTAAGATAAAAGAACTATTAAGTTTTGTATAAAGCTAATTTCTGCTGTTAATCTCTATTTAATTTCTACTGTTAATCTCTATTTGATTATTGTCAGTGTATGATTTTGTGAGTATAATTTATTTGCACTCTTCCCTAACTGTGTCTTGCTTTCGATATCTATTTAGGATATTATTAAGGACAATATTAAGTGCATATTATTTAATCAAGGAGATAAATAAAATCTATAACTCATGTAAATCACATTTAAGTATAAAATGTCTAAGATTTAAGTATAAAATGTCCATATAAGTCTAAATCAGAACTAGAGCTATCACTGAAGGTGATTAATACCCCCACAAAATGCTTTGAGAAGAGAAACTAGATTCCAGGCAGAGCATAAATAAGAACCTGTATACAAACGAGTATATTGGTTATGATAGTAAGTAATAAGTAAGTAAAGTTTTTATTTAAAGTGGATAGAGAGTCATTTATGGTTGTTTGGCACAGAAGTTAGAAAGTGTAGAGTTGCAGTTCTTGGACACTGCACTCTCTTAGTTGCAATCTGTTTACATTTTAAGTTTAAAGTCAATATCAGGTATAATATTCGAGTTATGTTCCAGTCAAGAAAAAAAAAATTAAACAAAGGGAGATAATTCAAAAAAATGGGATCAGGTAGAGTTACAGTTCATGGACATTGCACTTCTCCTAATCACCATCTGTCAATATTTTAAGTTTTAAGTCAATACCTTGTATAATATTCAAGTAATGTTCTGGACAAGAAAAACAGAACCAAAGGGAGATAATTCAAAAATTGGACCAAGCAATTACTTTGCCATCAGTGAGACAACAAAAGTTAAATTTATGTCATGCACCTCTCCACCTGATTATCAATGCACACACAAAATTTGAACCAAATCAGTTAAGAAATGTAGAAGTAGTTCACGTTACAAGATATTTAGAGTCGAATCAGGGGCAATAACTCTGTAATCCTTGAGATAACTCAATTGAAATTTATGTCACGCACCTCTCCACCTGATTATCAGTGCACACACAAAATTTGAACCTAATCGGTTTAGAAATGTAGAAGTAGTTTGCATCACAAGTTTTGGGTTGGACGGACAGACCAACAGACTGACTCCTTTATACTCTCTCTCAAACTTTCTTTGCGGGGGTATAATTATGCTTTTGTTCATCTTTAAAACTGTAAAAGCACTAATTTTCTAAGGAAATAGATTGAATCAAAATTAGACCAAAGGGTGTACAAAAATATCAAGTCAAAAAAGGTGATTATAATGATTTTTAGCTCTCCTGAACACTAAGTGCTCAAGGTGAGCCTTTGTGATCATTCAGCGTCATTAGTAGGGTGACGATCAGTGGGTTTTGGGAGGTGGGGTGGCCATAAAAGTAGAACAAGCAATGTTATATACCAAAATGTTTGCCAATGTCTGTACTATATGAAACTGCCGGCATAAATTGCCAACGCCTTGTGCGGACTCGGAAATCCAAGATGGCCTCTATAAATCGCAAGTTCAGTGAAATTATTTTATCTGTTTGTTACAGATTTATTTACAGAGGTAGTTCAAAATATTTGCATGATTATTACTCCTTCCATTATGTACATCAAATTCATATACAACAATAGCAAATTCAAGGTCAAGGTCATTTCAGGGTAAAAGTACAAAAAATACTCCAAAATTTGATATCTCCTACCTACTTTTTCTCATTTTATGCATTTTTTATACTCTGATGGATTACTTTTAGCGATAGAAATATTGTTACGTGTGTATTCTTTCATTTAAAACTGTTTTGTATGATATCTCTGTTTAGATTATGTATAAACTTTGGTAGTTTACACACATACACATTATCCAAGATGGCTGCCATTCATTGCTGTATCAATGATCATTGGATGTTTCAGTGATAAATACCATATATAAAGGTCAATCTTAAGTGTTTGAATGAAATTACTTTATTTTAGCATGTATGCAAAACTTACAAATTTGATTGACCTTTCTAGGTCAAGTTCAAGGTCATTCCAAGGTCAAAACACATGAAATACTCAAATATTTATCATTTTCTCTCTAATATCTCTTTTTAAGCATTTATATGCTGAAATTGATCACATTTGTTACAGAAATATTGCTTTATGCATACCTTTTCAACTAAAAAAGTTTTTTTTTATACAATGTTATTAAGATTATGCATCTATATGTATGGTTTCACAAATAGATTCTGTCCATGATGGCGGCAATATATCAATATATGTTTCAACTGATCACTGAAATTTTTGTTGATAAATGTTACAGGTAAGGCTAAAATGATAAATAACAAAATGAATTATATTAATTTTAGCCTGTATGTGTAATTACAGATTTCAGTGGCCAATTAACAGTCATGTTCAAGGTCATCTCATGCATGTTCAAAATACATAAATGCCCCAAAATCTGATACTTCTGTTATTAACTCTTTTACATTATACAATTAGTTCATAATCCGAGTATAGAAAAATAGCTAAATATAGATCATTTTAGTTTTCGTTATTGTCTTATTTTTACATTGAAGACAACCTATTTTATAAATCGTCACCATTCACTGGCTGTTTCAATGGTCATTGGACATTCATTATTATTTAATTTGATATTTGCTTGTGTTCTTTTTTTAGCTCACCTGAGCACAACGTGCTCAAGGTGAGCTTTTGTGATCACCCTTCGTCCGCCGTGTGTCGTCAACAATTTGCTTTAAACGACATCTCCTCTGAAACCGCTGGACAGAATTTAATGAAACTTGGCAGGAATGTTCCTTGGGTGAGGCTCTACAAAAGTTGCTAAAATAAAGTTGATCCATGAAGAACTCTGGTTGCCATGGCTACAAAAAGAAAAATAATTTGAAAACTTTAAAAATCATCTCCTTCAAAACTACTGGCCAGATTTCAAAATAATTTGGTACAGATGTTCCTTGGGTCAACCTCTACCAAAGTTGCTAAAATTATTCCGATCCGTAAAAAAACATGGCCGCCAGGGGCGGGGCTTATTTGCCTTATATGTATATAGAGAAACCTTTAAACAACATCTCCTCTGAAACCACTGGACAGAATTTGATTAAACTTGGCAGGGATGATCCTTGGGTCAACCTTCACAAAAGTTGCTAAAATAAACTTGATCCATGTAGAACTCTGGTTGCCATGGCAACAAAAAGAAGAAAAAAAAAAGAAAACTTTAAAAATCATCTTCTTCAAAACTACTGGCCAGATTTTAAAATAAATTGGTACAGATGTTCATTGGGTCAACCTTTTTATCTCAGGTGAGCGATTTAGGGCCATCATGGGCCTCTTGTTTCAGAGGAGTGGGGGGATGAAATTTTTGTGTTTTATGACTCACAATGAAGCATATTGAGAATTTCAACCAGTTTCATTATCTATTAAAGTAACTAAACTTTGCCTTGAGATACCCATTCTTTTTTATTCAGTCCAAAAAGACTTTAAAGTTTAAATAGCAGCTAAAATTAGAAGATGATAATGCAAACTTTGTTACAGAAATGAACCCAAACTTTACCCGATTGTATACATTTGTAAAGCTGTGTGGTATAGGATACAAAACTGTAGAACAATTCAAATTTCCCTTGCTTACCAGCGTTAGGTCAAAGGTGCCGTTTTCTGAAAATCACTTCCACCATTGTATTACCTATAGTTCTATTTATCAGTACCAGTTGTTAACTTTTACAGACATTTTTGTTTTCAAAATATGTAAATGAAACAATGATTTCTTGTGAATATCTGTAGGACAATATAAATACATGTATACATGTTTTCTGGGATAATTTAATAACTTCTTTGTAGACCATATTATTGTTCAAGTTAAAATTTTTAAAAGGAAAAGATAAAATAAAAAAATTGGCCTGACGGGAATTTAATCTTTTTTTTTTTTACCTTCGGATTTAACCTTTTATCTCATATCAACTCATTTTGACACATTGGCTCGATAGAGGAGACCCAGATAAGACAGTTCCTGGAAGGAGCTGTCTGATCAGGGTCCCCTCTGTTTGCTCAGACAATATTATATTTCACTGAATCCATCTCAGCACAAATATAGGAGAGTGGACCTCAGATGATTTGAAGTATCTAATGAAGATTATAAAAGATGGGGAAATTCATTTTCTGTCATCATCAGTAAATGTTTAAAATGTATATCTTTCTTCACACAAGATGATATTATTTCATCAGAACTAAAGGGAAAGAATGGTCTGGTGATATGATATCAGATACTGGAAGTTCTAGTTCTAA
>CM037787.1:11896002-11921157 GCA_021229015.1 Solen grandis | reverse complement strand
AAATAATGTTTGCATTTCTCATTTTTATGTCTTACCAATGGTGAGCACTCTTGAAGCTACAAGTCGGATTGACAATAAATATCAGCAATGCCAATACTATATTTCAAGACAATTTTTGGTAACGGTTTTAAAGCAGCAGCAAAAAAATGCTCAAATTCATTTGCAGTTTTACAGTATTGTCCAGTACTTTTCCTCCATCAGATATCCCCCCCTCCCCACAATACACTAACCGTTGTGATCACCAGATATGGATTCCTCTGCACTGCCAGCACTCTCGGACCCCCCGCTACCTCCATGGTCTGCCGGAGAGGTCCTGAGCGTGGACCCATCGGTGGCAGCATTACTTCCAATCTCATCATCGCTCCCAGGAGCTGATGCCGTTGTGTCTGACAAGTGGCCGTCTTCATAATTAGCAGCATTCTGGAAATATATACAGTTACTGAAGAGTTCTCGAGAATACAAATGTCTCAAACTCATCTTCACATATCCTTCTCAAATCAATGTTAAATGTATTGGCCAGACCGGAGCTTGTGCTTGTTAATGGTACATAAGGACAGTTTTTGTTTTCAGGTCTGGTTGAAATGTTCAAACTTCTTCTAATTCAAAGAAGTTTAAATCTATCACATTATTGATAAAATTGCATTCATTTATGAAAATACTACTATTTATAAATACTGAAGGAAAAGAAGACACCATTCTGTTTGCTTTACGACAATATGTACAATGCTACTTCCAATGCTGATGAATATAGAATAACAGAGCTTAAACATTTTGAGTTGGGCAGGAACTCAAGAGGAGAAAGGCTAGAGATGAGACTCCGAGTGTCAGTATACCTGTGCCTGTCCGGCCAATCTCAGTGTCTGAAGACTCATGCTGTCCATACCTCCACCAGACTGAAATATAGGAAGTGTTAGTGGTGGTTGGAAAATGTAACTTAATAATGCTTTCTAATTATTCTACAGTTTTTGCAAAGGTATCTGGTACATTGATCTGACCGAAAAACTGCTGGATTTAAAAAAAAAAAAAAAAAAAAAAAAAATCTTATATAAGAAGGTAGGTAACTTTTTCCACTGAAATTGTACATTATGTCATTTCAGTTGCCGTAACTCCTTTGATTATTGATAGATTTTCATAAAATTAATAAAATAAAAATAAAATAAAAAAGTTTCTATCGAGCGTCTCGGTGACATTGCTGATGTAGTTTCATTTTTGATTTAGTCACAAAATCTTCTCAAAACAAAGGTTTCAAGTCAGCACAAGTGTTCATTTCAGGTATATTTGTTTCTTTCATCAGTATCTGTCCATACAATTCAATGCTGATATTGTAGCTTTAGTTTTTCTTTAGTTTTACACAGGAGAGATTGGCGAGATTCCGTCGGTCAGATCTCTTTCAACCAAACATATTTTCGACTTCCAAGAACTGTTGTAGAACGATTCCTTCTGCAAGGGGGTGCTTTTTGTACCTGATTGTCTTTATTCATCCCTTCAACGCAAAATAAAACCAATTTTATGACAAGAGGGCCAAGATGGCCATAGATCGCTCACCTGAGAAAAGTATCATTCATTGCCTATACAAAACAGATTGCTTTAGAATTAAGATGATGAAGTGAAACAATGTTCAGGAATTTTCTGACCCCATCCACAAAAGATATCATCATGACAAACATTCTGCCAAAGTTTGAGGATGATTGACAAAAATGTGCCCTAGGTTAAACAAGATTTTTCTAAGATTTGACCTATGACCTACTTTTATCCACCACCCATTTTCGAAAGGGTTCAAGATATCATCAAGACAAACATTCTGACCAAGTTTGAGGAAGATTAGCATCAAAACTGTAGACTCTAGTGTGTAAACAAGATTTTTCTAAGATTTGACCTATTGACCTACTTTTTGATCCAACCTGACCCATTTTCGAAAGGGTTCAAGATATCATCAAGACAAACATTCTGACCAAGTTTGAGGAAGATTGATTAAAATTGTAGCTCTAGTGTGTAAACAAGATTTTTCTAAGATTTGACCTACTGACCTACTTTTTGATCCAACCTGACCCATTTTCAAAAGGGTTCAAGATATCATCAAGACAAACATTCTGACCAAGTTTGAGGAAGATTGGATTAAAATTGTAGCCTCTAGTGTGTAAACAAGATTTTTCTAAGATTTGACCTACTGACCTACTTTTTGATCCAACCTGACCCATTTTCGAAAGGGTTCAAGATATCATCAAGACAAACATTCTGACCAAGTTTGAGGAAGATTGATTAAAATTGTAGACTCTAGTGTGTAAACAAGATTTTTCTAAGATTTGACCTACTGACCTACTTTTTGATCCAACCTGACCCATTTTCAAAAGGGTTCAAGATATCATCAAGACAAACATTCTGACCAAGTTTGAGGAAGATTGGATTAAAATTGTAGCCTCTAGTGTGTAAACAAGATTTTTCTAAGATTTGACCTACTGACCTACTTTTTGATCCAACCTGACCCATTTTCGAAAGGGTTCAAGATATCATCAAGACAAACATTCTGACCAAGTTTGAGGAAGATTGGATCAAAATTGTGGCCTCTAGTGTGTAAACATCAAATTGTTGATGGACGACGGCAGACGGACAATCAAGTATCCCAAAAGCTCACCCTGAGCTATGCTCAGGTGAGCTAAAAATCCATCAAATTTCAAAGGAGTTATGGCAATTGAAACGACATGATGTACGTTTTCAGTGGAAGAAGTTACCTACTTTCTTATAATATATAAGGTCATTGAATCTTTTTTTTTTTTTAATGGGCAGAACGTACCAAGTACCTTTGAGTTTTTGGGGGGGTTTTAAGATATTTCTGATAATATGAACGTATATCATGTTTTTAACTAAAATCTATCAGAACACATTCTCTACAGTATTGTTTGTCTTGGGATAGACAGATAGATGGACTGACAGGTGGACACAATAAAGTAATACCTACATGCAGCAAAATTATAGAAAATCTGCATGTTATTATTAAAATATTGTAACATTGAATATAATTAACAATAATTTATGGTTTTAAAATGCCTCAATATGTTAAACTTTATAACAGACATAGTTCTTGTTCAGAATCTCCTATCTACCCGCGGGGCCTCCATGGCTGAGAGGGTAAAGTCACTGACTTTAACACTCACTCAGCCCCTCACCGCATGGGTTCGAATCCCAGCAGGGTCATTCGGATTTTCATGTGAGGAAGCCTTCCAGCTGGCTTGCGGTAGGTCGGTGGTTCTACCCGGATGCCTCTGTGTATTCGGGGTCTTCCTCCACCTGTAATTAGCTGGACGTCGCTATATGACTGAAATACTGTCGAAGCAACAGTAAACTCAAATAGTCAAGTCCAGTCCTATCTACCTGGTCCTGGAGACTGAGGGCTATGGCCAGCTCCACCATTGTCTCATCGTCAGCGTCCGGCGGGATGTCCACCACCGGGTTGAAGTTACCCCCCTGCTGCAGCAGCGCCTCCAGCGGGTGACCTTGACCTGGTTCTGGGGGTTCATACACCATTGACTCGTTGCTCTCCTGAGGATGACAAAAGACGTTCACTAGTCACACTCAACGCTTGTATTATTTAAGGCTCCATGTTCTCAAATAAATATGGTACTTCAGTATGATTTTTTGTACTTATACTGAAACTATGCCCATAAGTTTCAATGGGAATTTGCGTATTATACTCAAATTTGAGCCTGAGATCGTACTTAAGTATTTTCTAGAACACTCGACCAGGACTATCATTCATAAATGATATAACTAAGAAATATCTAGATTATATCAACACAGAATTACACCCTGTAATGCTTGAAAGTCGGAATACCTTCCACCAGTCTTGTTTTATGAAATATCCAAGTCAAGGACTATGTTGACAGTCACCTTGGCCATCACTGACTTACAATACTGGTTAAGAAAATAAATATCTGTGTTAATCATTTAGGAAAACACGTATGATGACATTTCCCTTAGAATTTCTTAATGTTAACAAGGATAATGCCTGGTAATTTATACAAGAAAATTCCTTTAAATGCTATCAATCTTTTTGAAGGATTATCCTTACTGTTCTAATTATAATTAAACAGTACCAGACAGTATCTTTCTCACAAGGTAAAATCATTTGTGAATCTGTGTTTATGGGGTAAGCACTTGGTAATTAAATCATTCATTGTAGTTTCCCTGCATTTTTCTAAGTCTGTCTTGTGACCAAAGTTTTACCAGCTAAACCTGGGTATGTAGTTTCAATACTGACCACAATCTCAAACTGGTCAATATCGTCGGGGTCGTGTGCCTCGCTGATACTCAGGGACTGCACCATGCTGGGTCCTGGCTTATCTCCCTTGTCCTGAGTCTCCTCCTCCTCCTCATCTCCCCCTGTAAGCCAATCATGTACAGTTCTTATTTAATTAAAAACATGAATCTTTTTATGTTAATTGAGAGACAAATTCTTACAATAAAATATGTTCATTTGTTTGTTGGATTTAACATCCCACCGACAGTATTTCAGTCATTTGGAGATGATGTTTACCTGAGACAGATATAGTGCTGCCACACTGCAGTATCACGCCATAGACATGCGGCATGATACCACACCCAGTCACATCATCCTGGCACCAGGCCAACCAGTCCTGCAACTATCCTTATATGCTGAGCGCCAAGCAAGGGAGCTATATCAGTACCATTTTTTATGACTTTGGTAGGTTGCACACACAAATATGTCCTCAACAGTTCCTGAGCAAACCAGAAAATGAATGAAGAACAATTATTGCAGACCTCCAGTACTCACCTGGGGAGCTACACCGTGGTGGGGAGGGGATAAACACTCTCTTCCTCCTGCTGCGAGGCCGCAGACATCGTATCAGGGCCTGCTTACATGCGAAACTCACTGTGTTGTCCTGTACAGGTGAATCAAACATTTACAGATTCAGTGTTAATGTTAAGACAAACACAGGATTGTCAATATAAAAGTTCTTATTTGAAGCTGGGCACAATTTTATATGGACCTGTTATGCAAAGCCTATACTGTTATTACATTAAATGCTAAGAGTGTTATATCATCCTTAAAGAACCCTTACTAGAAATTAACTAAGTAAATTTGTAATATAGATTTTATTTTAACCTACAAGATGGACAGAGTGGAATCTATTATATACATAAAAAAATAACTAGTTCTAAGAAACACAGATGAACGGAGTTGCTGGAAGGGATCTTTTATAGATCCATGCTAAAGCAGACCTACCTGGTTCAGAAGGAGCCTGGCGTACAGTTTACTGGCGAGGGCCACATTGTCCAGGTCCGAGATGGTAAAGGCGTGGATGATCTCTACCAGGGCTCCTACTGTAGCATCCACATGGGCCAGACCTGTTCATAGGATACATATAAATGTGCACCATAGTCCTTCATATCAATACAGTATCTGTTCATTACACCTCATTAACATTTAAAAGAAGGCAAAACGGTCATGGGTTTAAACCCTGCTTAATATAGGTGCAAATTTTTCCTGATCTTGCAGAAAGTTTTTCCTAGGATATAACCAAAGTCAGTCTAACATTCCTTTATGATTTAAATGGCAGACAAATATATATATATAAATTTCAAACTGACATAATTTGATTAATTTGCTTACGATTTTTAATGGGAAAAATCAACTGTAATATTAAACTGACAGATAAATTATTAAAACTGAACACAACAGGTGTTTACCTGGCAGACAGACGGGGGCCAACATGGGGTTGGGCGGGCGTGAGGCCATCAGGCGCCAGAATGAGTCCATCAGTTGGGAGACAAAGTGACATCTCTCCCCGGGCTCTAGTTCCCCAACCCCCACACTCAGGGCTGGGTCTTCTCTCTCCAGGTCCGTCACCTCCAGCACTGTACACACATAGAGAGTTAGTCCTGATTGTTTAATACAAATACACTTGCCACATTTCTGTTACTTTGAATGGGGGGAAACCTCTTAACATTGCTTTAGTTGTATCAATACCTTGAAGGTCTTGAAAAATTCTTGTCTCAAGTGAGGATTACACTGGAGTCATTGTACACAATAACTGGACCACGGCACCTATCTGAATTGATTTCAGTATTCAATCTTTCATCATATCAAACATACATCAAGCTTCAAATCACCCTGAAGCTAATGTTATAACTTAACCAAGTGTCCATACTTACTTTTTTATATCACTGTTAATCAGTTTACCTTTATAAACATTACACTGCATAAAACAATACATATAAAGGCATCCATTCTCATTACTAGATTTAACATTGGTTAAATTTCAAATTTAGACTAAATACAGAGGGGGGGGGGGAAATTGGCTTTAATATGTCTAGATTTGTTATATGTAGAGTTTGCTGAAGACTTTCAAAAATCAAACTTGTTTAAAAACTTATTTATTTTACGTCGATTGGGAAACAAGTTCTTACAACTTATACTAATCCCTCTCGACGGTTCCTGGGTTGGACCAGTACTTTTTGCCTGGGAAGGTCATGGATAATTCTTGCCTCCAACGTTGTTCAAACCCACAACCTTCGGATCCGTAATTGGATACGTTACCACGGGACCACGGCGCCCTTAAATCAAACTTGTGTTTGCAGTCACCTGTAATATGCACCCAAACTTCATGTTTAAGACAAAATATTTCATAATACATTTGGCTTCCATCTAGCAGTCTCCTGGGTAGTGCTTGTTCTCTAGAATACTGTATATATAAATCATGAAATACAGAGATATGCTGTATACAAAACCCACCTTCCTTCCCGTCGTTCTCGTTGCCGTGGTCAGAGAAGCGGACGAGGTTGATGGGCCTGGACACGGCCACTGACCGGGCAGTGACCACCAGACGCTGGAACGCCTCCACATCCATGGCTGGCTGGTCCTGGTCACTTGACAGACTCTTGGTCACATGACCAAGCTCCACCTGGTCCTAGTACACAGATACACAAGGTTAATTAAGGTTGATTTCTGTTGTTTATAAGACAAGTTTGCACAACACATATCCTTAAATGACCATTTTCATATAAGAGTTCCAACCATCTGATCTGCCTTTTCATATTCCAATGGTTACAATAGATCATTTCCTGACATAGTTGAAGTTAATAACAACTGTAAACCTACTCATAAATATCTCTTTCTTTTTTAATTTCCATAATCTCTAAGGTAACTATCTAAATCACAACTGTTCTGAAAATGACTGTCAGAAAACCTTATTTTTTTCTCAATCAATAAACCGTCAAACATTAACTGCAAGTAATGAAATGTACTTACTTTCTGTGCATGGTAGATACTTTTATTGGTGAAGAGTGCAGCCAAAAGAGATTTGGTGTGCTGCTGTACGCTAGGGGGCGACGGTAAGGTCAACAGACTGGTCGCGGTATCAAGGGTCTTCTGTCGCAATGGGTCTTTCTCGTCAACACTTGACGACGAAAACGCTCCATCAAGAACTTCAAGTGCACTACTTAAAAGTTTATCTGCCGATGTCAGTGGCAGGTTTGTGCTCGCAGATGACACTGGTTCTATTTCACCACCGTTATTGGTAGCATTGGAGGCTGCGGCAGATGGCGCAGACTTTGCGGTAGCTTGCTCTGCGAAGTCATCCGGTTCCTCAGGCCAGCCGAACACTTCCTTAGTTTTGGTGAAGACCTTGATGGAATCTAACATGGTCACACCGCCAGGGTCTGTACTGGGGCCAACTGGAACAGGCAAAGTGATGGGGTATAGATAGGTCGAATTTATGGAATTGACTTCTTGTATTTCTCCACTTGGAGAGCTTAAGCATATATCATATATGCCTTAATAATATGATAAAATTGCAATACTACAAATTCAAGTTGATTAAAAAATATTGAAAAGGTGTAAGATTCATAACTGACCTTAGATCCATTTCCTTTCCATGATATAAATTAACAATTTTACAATAAATGAAAATGTAAATCAGTGCTATAATCTCTAATTATAACTCATTATTTACCAAAGAGTGTAAACTCATTATTTACCAGAGAGTGTAAACTCATTATTTACCAAAGAGTGTAAACTCATTATTTACCAAAGAGTGTAAACTCATTATTTACCAAAGAGTGTAAACTTCTTGTCAGCCCCAAGGGACTCCTCTCTGGTGAAGGGCATGTCTACCCAGCGTGCCCTGGAGCAGTGTATCTGGGTTGTGCGCCCGAACACCTCCAGGTATGTTGGGGCTCTCTCGATGGACTGACTCCCCACCAGTACCCGGGCTCCAACCATCACTGTCACGTTATTGGTGTTGTTGATCTCGATTGTAAATCCAGCAGGCTAGAGACAGAGGACAGACGTCATTACTTTATTGTAACTCAAAACTTAGAACATGGAAGGACTTTATTGCAATTGGTGTCAAACATCTATATAACTGTGTACAGTTATCACTGAAAGTGAGTCATGCCCTTTAGCAGCGAACTTTGACTCAAGATACAGAATTGTTCCAGTACATCAGAATGGACATGGCAACAATTATGATTTGTGTGGTAAAACTTGTGTTGAACAGCAAATGATCAGCTGTTATGACCTATTGGAGTGAACTTAACGTTTGGAGCCATGGTCCAGTGGTAGGATAAAACAATCCTGTTAAGCCGGTGAACGTGGTATCCATGGCATGAAACTATAAAATGCTTTTATTTTACTTTACTGTATTCTAATACTAACAAAGACTTGATGTTTGTTCAGATTAACTAAGGGATCAAAGGTTCCTTTATGCAGACCCTCTACTGAATTATGCGTATAATGAACTATACTAAGTTAGGATAAGGAAGGAGCAGTCTTTGTAAAATATCCATAAAATTGAATACATAACATACTGAGGGCAAGTAATTCAGGGACAAGCTTGCGATTAATTTTCCTATTTGAATTCATAGCATTTACAAATTTGACAAAAAAATCCTGAGATACAAACCAAGCACAGTGTTCTTTTCACTCAAACTCAAAGTATGGCCATCAGATTCAAGAGGGATTTGATTAAATTTAAGATACTTGACTCTGATTGCAATCATCTCACTGGACAGTTTGAGTGGTTCATTACCTTGGTGTTTGCGATGTACATGCCAGTGGTGTTGAGGCGGTGCTTCACTTGCTGTGTGTTGTAGATCTGTAGGACATCGTTACCTCCAAACTGTAAACACACAAGTAAACACACGTTTGTTTTATGTTGTTATATCTGAGTTGATGGTCACCACAACAGACAGTGATGTGCAGCTAATTACAGTTGAAGGAAGACCCAGAGTGTACAGCAGCATCCAGATAGAGGTAATGATCTAACATGAGCCAGCTGACCTGACTTGACTATTTGAGTTTACCGTCGCTTTGACAGTATTTCAGTCATATAGTGACGTCCAGCTAATTACTGGTGGAGGAAGACTGACCAGCTGAAAGGTTTTCTCACATAAAAAATCTGAATAAAACTATAACTAAAACACAATGAGAGAGGTTAAGAGATAGAAAGTCAGTGTCTATAACTGCTCAGCCACTAAGGCATTAATCAACATAAACACTGTAGTATTAGTTGAATTTAAACCTGTCTATGAGAAACTCGGCGTCAGTATTTACTTTATAATTTATTTACTTTGAAATTTATGACTATGTCTGAGATATGATATTTTCCTGGGATAATCTCTAGTTTATCTTGAAAAAAAAAAGTTGATGCCATACAATAACTGTTACCACACGATCAGCAGTATGCATACAATAACTGTTACCACACGATCAGCAGTATGCATACAATAACGGTTACCACACGATCAGCAGTATGCATACAATAACGGTTACCACACGATCAGCAGTATGCATACAATAACTGTTACCACACGATCAGCAGTATGCATACAATAACTGTTACCACACGATCAGCAGTATGCATACAATAACTGTTACCACACGATCAGCAGTATGCATACAATAACTGTTACCACACGATCAGCAGTATCCATACAATAACTGTTACCACACGATCAGCAGTATGCATACAATAACTGTTACCACACAATCAGCAGTATGCATACCTCAATGTCATTTGACTGCTGGCAGTTCTCGAAGAAATCAATCGGAAAGTTGACAGAGCCTGTGGGTCGCCCTGGGTAATGAGAAAAGTTATCAAAATACATTTATCCTGGAAGATTTTTGTATACATTTATCTCACATTTTCATACAGCACAACTAATAGCAAACTCATGAAAATCCTCAATCTTTTAAAAATGTGTTATAAATGGAAAATATGTATGTTTTGTACAACACATTCAAATTCTGAATCAATCATATAGTTAAGCAACAATCTAAATATATCTAATTTGACAACATCAATCCAACAAGAAGTCCCCATCACTATCCATACTGTTGTAAAGATAGTCATTTATTTACCTGCATTTCGAAGTAATTTAACCATAACATGTAATTCTGTCTAAATCAAATTACATTTTATTTTCTAATTGTTCTTTTCTTTAATTATTTCCACTGAATAACTCACAGGATTTAGAACACTAGATAAATGACAACCTGTGTTAGAATTGTAGACAAAGAATATAATTACGTTACAATGGAGGCGGTACCTGATTTAGTGATTTTCTTTTTCTTGGCAGGTTTAAGTGTAGAGATGGGGCTCTGTGGCTGGAGGTAGGGGGACAGCCAGAAGTTGGTGCGGTCCACGTTGGCCATGTAGATCCGCAGGCTGCCATCCTCACACAGTAGTATCATCGTGGTACGTTGCTGTAGGGGGAGATATAGACTGGTCACCAGGGGTCATGGTTATTGGCATGAAAAAAATGTCATGGGAGATGTGAGAAATATATGGGAGAGACAGTGACAATCTGAAGTCAAACAGAATAAGCTAATGTCTTGGGGAAAAAGAAAATTTCTGAGAATCAGAGAAAAAGAGAGAAAAGAATGATGCAGTATACAATACAAGAAGTGTTCCTTAGAACATATCGTCCATTGAAAGCCAGAAGGGGCTATCAGCCTTTTTTTTACATATGCTGATAGCACCTTCTGGCTTTCAACAGATGATATGTCACCTGCTGAAAGAAGTGTGACACACAGACAACTGAGATGTGATCCCTATGTGTCACCTCTGCTTTTAGAGGTGCTTTTAGCAGGTGACACAAAAACTGTACCTGGTCGGAGTTTGAAGCGTTGTGTCTGATGGCGACAACATCCTGGATCTTGGCCTTGGCTGGCACGACCTTGATCTCCTGGATCAGCAGGGTGTCAGGTTTGATCATCAGCACCACTGGGTTGTTACTGGTCTGGGTCATACAGTACAGGAGCCCCGTGTGGCCTGGCACCTCTGACCACTGGACCAGAGGCTGGTGGCCGGAACCTCCCTTGTTACCACCATTGGAACTGGGCAGACAAGAGATGAGGGGTTAAAATGATGACTAAGTATTAACTATTGTAATACAATTTAGAACTGCAAGGTTTACTTGTTTTAGTTCTTTTCTTATTATGTATCATATATATTTCAGAAGTAATGGCATGAAAAGTTTTCAGCACTTTTTTCTGAAAAAATAGAAATGAATAAAAAACATGTTTGTTTTCAGAAAGTATACTTAATAAATCTAACTATAGTGCTTTTTCATTCTGCAGACATCTAGGCTTATGTAAAAATATAACTGCTTCTAAATACAAGCAATCAATAATTTCAATGAACAGTATTTTTTTAACGAGTTTCATGGACAAAATATTAAAAGAATAAAAGGCTAAAATCAGTGCACATCTGAGTAGGTATAAATCTGTTACCTTTTGAAAGTGATGGGGAATATAGCAGGTGCTGCAGTCATGTCCTTCTCAAGTGGGGCACAGAAACTCTTCCCTGGAATCAGTGTCACTTACATAGTCACATTTTTTGTCATATTCATGGTCATTAAAACGAAGGATTTACAAAATCTGTTTACACAAAACACTAATCTTTTGATAGCTGTTTCAAAACAGCTCAAGTTTTTTGTACAAAAGTTAAGATATATAAGGAGTAAAAGTTAACTTTTAACAGTTACAATTATTACAATTAAGTGAAATTCATGAAATCAATTTTGCTTTAGCATGTATTACTTAAAATATTTTTCACATTATAGACATAACTGCAAAAAATAGACATTACACAGACAAAAGACATAATCCCAAGATGAGTATAGGACTGATATTACAAATATTGAGAGTGTGTGCCCACCTTGTGAGTAGCTGAAGAAGAGCAGTTGTAGAGCGTGGGAGTAGTAGACGGACACGCCCCCTCCTGCCACCTGGCTGTTCACGTCCTGTCAGGGAGAGAATTGAATTAGATTTGGTGGGAAATATGTGTGTAACTGTATACAAGCTAGCAAAAGGCCAAATGGTAGAGTAAATGACTCCTGATTTGATTGTTAAAGTTGTTGTATGAACTTGTTTCCCAATCAAAATAAAATTTGTTAATTGTTAACCAACAATTATAACATGACCTTTAGAACTTGTATTTTCTTACAATGGATTAGTTACAATTTCACATGACATATTTCTGGGTAAATTCTTTTGTAATCAGATTAAAAGGTTACCACCACACAGATCTATGATGACCTCCTCTAAGGCCTTTGTACAAGTGAAACAACAGAGGAGGGAAATATTTACCTTCAGGTCATTGTGTTTGACCTCGATCACGTTAGTAATGTAGAAGGGACCCTGTTTGGCGCTACTTGACTCTCCCATCACTTCTGTATAGATGTATCCTGAGGATGACATCAGCACGATGTAGCGACCCTCCTCCGTAAACACAAAAGTGGCATCCCGGATCTTCCCGCTTGGAAGCAGGAAGAAGTACTGTGGACTGATGGCATCCACTGACAAGTTGTAGATCTGGGGGGAAGACAGAGGCCATTTCATCAATACACATAAATATATAGGATATGTTGCTGACAAAGTACTGAAACCTACAGATAGCTATAAAATGAAATATAACTTGATAGAAATCTTACTAATGATATAATGTATATCTGAAAATACACGAGTATTTCGAGTTTCATCACAAGCTCTATGAAATATAGATTTAATGTCCTTTTTTCTTCTTCCTATATTGTACAACATGCCTCTCTGGAACACTGACGCACAAGAAACCCTTTAGTCCTACAGTTTTCTCATCCCTTTGCTCAAGACTGTGAATAGTTAGTGTCAATATACTGTGAAGGCTTGCCATATCTAAAAACTGTGAATAGTTAGAGTCAATATACTGTGAAGGCTTGCCATATCTAAAGACTGTGAATAGTTAGTGTCAATATATTGTGAAGGCTTGCCATATCTAAAGACTGTGAATAGTTAGTGACAATATACTGTGAAGGCTTGCCATATCTAAAGACTGTGAATAGTTAGTGACAATATACTGTGAAGGCTTGCCATATCTAAAGACTGTGAATAGTTAGTGTCAATATACTGTGAAGGCTTGCCATATCTAAAAACTGTGAATAGTTAGTGACAATATACTGTGAAGGCTTGCCATATCTAAAGACTGTGAATAGTTAGTGACAATATACTGTGAAGGCTTGCCATATCTAAAAACTGTGAATAGTTAGTGTCAATATACTGTGAAGGCTTGCCATATCTAAAGACTGTGAATATTTAGTGTTAATATATTGTGAAGGCTTGCCATATCTAATCATCTACTGTTGTGACTACAACCAGCTAAGTAATGGGAAAATAAAATATGATATTAAAGAAGGTTACTTACCAAAAAGTGACAAAGCTTTTCCAGTAGTGACAAGTCATTCAGTGACACAGCACTTTTTAGTAAAGTGAACCTACCTTGACAAAGTCCGCGGTCACAATGACACAGCACTTTTTAGTAAAGTGAACCTACCTTGACAAAGTCCGCGGTCACAATGACACAGCACTTTTTAGTAAAGTGAACCTACCTTGACAAAGTCCGCGGTCACAATGACACAGCACTATTCAGTAAAGTGAACCTACCTTGACAAAGTCCGCGGTCACAATGACACAGCACTATTCAGTAAAGTGAACCTACCTTGACAAAGTCCGCGGTCACAATGACACAGCACTATTCAGTAAAGTGAACCTACCTTGACAAAGTCCGCGGTCACAATGGCACAGAACTATTCAGTAATGTGAACCTACCTTGACAAAGTCCGCGGTCACAATGGCCAGCTCAGTCTGGGTGCCTGGCAACCACAGAGCCTTCAGGATGAAGTTGCCGGTGGCAAGGGTTGGGTGTAGAACCAGGTGGTCGGCCACGGAACCAGCGCTTGTGAACGTGAGCACATGACAGTCCTGCAACATACATACACAAAATCATCATGAAATAACAAAAGTTTTGTTCTTATATGAATATAATTTGTTAATTCATTTTGTTAATTTCAAATGTAAGAGGTTACGATTAATGGACAAAAGAACCTTCACAATAATTTCAACTTAAAACATTAAACCCAGACTCTTCAGCTATGATCATTAATCTATACATCAATCACTGATGATGTTGATTTCATTTTTTACAACTGATATCTCAAGAGCTGAAGCACCAAGTTTTCAAGCTTGTATCCAACTGCACAACAATGGCTAGCTCCATTACTAAAACATTCTAATGTTTAAGAATAGAACGTACACACCTTGAGACCACACACAGCCAGGTAGTCCTCGTTACATGGGTTGCCCGTTATAGACAGGACAGTGAAGGGTATTGGGGCTGAGGCAAGTCTCTGAAAAATAAAAATTAATCAATATCTCAAAAACGGTAGTTCTGCCATTTGTGGACTTTGCCTGTATCAGTCAGATATAGTGCAGCCTATCTGTGATATAATGCTGTAGTCATTTACTAATGTGCTGAGTGCCAAGCAGGGGCATTTTAAATGACACTGGTATATCATGGCTGGGGAAGGAACCCACTACCTCCCATTTTATGAGGCAGACACTCTCATCGCTTGGCCAAGGGTACCAGTTTAGAATAAAATATCACAAATAAGAAATATGGGCTCTTTGTATACTTATAGAAAAAAATGTTAAGTGGTTTTAAGAATAAATAAAACATATTTTGAAATTGTGAAGTATTTATCTAGAAATTGTGAAATAGTGTAATATTTTAATAAATACCCCCAAACTTTCAGGAATCTACTTGACGTTAAAAGATCTTCATGAATAACCCAAAACAAGCCCCACATGTACTCCTCATTCATCAAAACTATCCTTGTACTGCCCCACCTGTGCTGCCCCACCCCCTGTGCTGCCCCATCCCGTGTACTGCCCAACCTGTACTGCCCCACCTGTGCTGCCTCACCTGTACTGCCCCACCCCTCCCAGTTTGCAGCCCACACAGGTCCATCACTCACCGTGAGAGTCAGCTTCTTCTTGCTAGAGTCTGCCTGTTTCAGGAGGGCAGACAGCTGTAGGATGGTGATCTTGCCCTTCTCATGGCTGACCGCCAGGTGTTGTCTCTTGCCGTGTGGGGAAGCCAACACACACATTGCAACACGTCGAAGGATGTGCGTCGTGATTAGCTGACGGATCTGTTGACCTTGATCTCCACTGTAACTCATCCTCACGTTTTCAAATGCTCCCTCTTGTGATCCAAGTGTAACAGCCTGGCAGGAAAGATTTTACATTTTGAAATGAAAACATTATTTCTGCAAAAACTTACTTTATGAGAATTATCATTTTTCAGTCTATTATCACACTAATATTTCACTGCCTAAAATGAAGCAATTCAAATATTCAGAAATAAATATTTAAATAGTTGATGTTATTAGAAGTATATTCAATCAACTTCATAAAGCAATATGTCACTTTGATACACATATAAACAGACACATACAGTCTTAACTTACATAAACAAGTAACTGGTGTTGTATGCAACACATAAAGTCCCCTACCGGCTCCACCTTGACTCAATATGGTAATCAATCCCATTTTTTGCCATATTTTCACTATTTCCGTTACCATAGCAACCACAATTTTAGTCGAAGAACAAAAATAAAATGACGTGCATAATCTACATATTGCCATCTAGTCATATAGCAAGTTTCATCAAGTTAGCTTGCTTAGTTATCGCGGGATCCCATTTTTTGCCATATTTTCACTATTTCCGTTACCATAGCAACCACAATTTTAGTCGAAGAACAAAAATAAAATGACGTGCATAATCTACACATTGCCATCTAGTCATATAGCAAGTTTCATCAAGTTAGCTTATTTAGTTATCGCGGGATCCCATTTTTGCCATATTTTCACTATTTCCGTTACCATAGCAACCACAATTTTAGTTGAAGAACAAAAATAAAATGACGTGCATAATCTACACATTGCCATCTAGTCATATAGAAAGATTCATCAAGTTAGCTTGCTTAGTTATGGATCCCTTTTGCCATATTTTCACTATTTCCTTCCCACCACAATTTTAGTCGAAGAACAAAAATAAAATGACGTGCATAATCTACACATTGCCATCTAGTCATATACCAAGTTTCATCAAGTTAGCTTGCTTAGTTATTAAGTTATCGCGGGATCCAGATTTGAGCGGACAGACGGACGGACAGACGGATGGACAGACGGAGGGCAAACCTATAGTCCCCTCCGGTGTGAACACCGGTAGGGGACTAACTACAAGTGGATATCTCAGTTGGCCAGTGACTTTACCTCTAGAGCCAAACAGTCTCTCACTTGCACCAACTTACATCCTACACAACTGACACTCCCGTAACATGACCACACACAGTCACACACAGTACTCACCATAAGCTGGTCTGTTGTCTCAGTAGACTTGACCAGGGTGTGCAGGTCCTGCAGTGCTGCCTGGGCCCGCTGCATGCTGCCCATGGGGGACATACTCTGGTAGTTCTCTGTCAGGGCTGGGACAATGGATTCCAGCATCTCCAGGACAGTCTGTATGGTCTGAGAACTCTCCTGCATTGGAGATGATTATAGTGCAAAACTCTTCAGGGATAGTGAAATTTATAGTACAAAGTTCTTCAATGATCAAGATATTTATAGTGTAAACCTCTTCGATCATTTGCTTGTGCAGCGCTATGAATCTACAAAAAAAAATGCTCCCACCATATGAAAAATGAAAGATTGTGAGGCAATACCAAATAACTCCTGATGTTGTTGATTTTCGACTAGAGTTAAGAGTGACATATGTAACCCATACTGTGACACATATATCAGTCATATAGCAACATCTAGCAAAGTGATAATAACAAATCATCTGTATGTAGGCTTATTTTTAAACATATACCAGTATAGGATAAACAAATACTTACCAGTATGCTTAGAAGTTCATCCCTGCTGCCCTGAAAATACACATCAATATCTATGTAAATAATGAAATGATATCAATATAGAGTTGAACCTCTATTAGCAGTCACCTCTATCAAGCGGTCAACCTGCATTTAACTGTCAGTTTTAATATCACCATATTAGCATTTGTCATATGTTTAACCTTTGTTTAGAAGCCACCTCTGTTAAGTGGTCATTTCTTCTTTTATTGACCACATAAGACAGGTTTGACTGTATATATAAAACTTTATAAGCCATCAGCATGGACCTTTCCAATCCATTGTTAACATATGTATTCAAATTAAAATATTAGATTAATTATGCTTATTGTTTCTCTACAATACAGCCGGTTTATTTTAGCAGAGCCCAGATTTTGCTTATTTTAAGGGAGGCAACTCCTAAATCTTATTTTTAATTTGTCTACATGTTGCCTCCCTTTGTTACAATTTATTTGGAATCCCAAATAGGAAGTTGCTCCAGAGTAATCTCCCTTCTCCATGGCAGCAATTCTGAGGGAAAGGATAAAATTTTCCAAATTTAAAATCTACAAAAATCAGAACAATCAGAATGCCTAGAAAGGCAAAAGAAGGATCAAAGAAAAGGAAAAGATCCAGGTCACCTTCTCCACCTGATCAGCAAGAAAGAATTGACTTATTGGCAGAGCATGGAGGGGAGGAAAGGTCAGGTGAGAAAATGGTGGATTTTGAAACCATAATTCAGGAATCATTAGTCTTGCCTGCTACAGATGGTAAATTATCCCATCCTACACTGTCTTTAGGAGACAGTGATGATCCTGAAAAGGTTAGGTGTGGCGGGGATAAATTGGGTTCACATATCCCAGAGCATGTAAAGACAAAAATAAAGCAAAATGGCTACATCAATCTATCAATTCTACTCAAGGGTGGAGTTGAGCTGATGGAGATCCAGAATGGCTCAATCTTGGGTGTTGATGAGAATGGTCACATTGTGACAAAGTCAAAATCGTCAGCAGAAAAGGTGGACACCATTGAGAAATGGTCCGATGCATTCTTGATCTTCAGTAGCATTTATTTAGATGCACACCCTGAATTAACCCAAGATTTGCTCCAGTACATGTTCGTAATAAGGGAGGCTGCCAACAAATATGGGGGGCTGTCTTGGCGAAACTATGACGAACAGTTCCGGCTCCGACAAGCTAGCCATTTCATGCCATGGTCAAACATACATGCAGATCTTTGGCTAAGGAGTTTTACAGGGGTCCCTCATCAACTACCAAGGTCTGACATGTCAAACAGGGCCATGCATCCTAGGTCACCTCCTTGCATAGATTTTAATAAGGGTTACTGTCGGTGGATGAATTGTCGCTTTCCACACATATGTAGTGTTTGCTCATCCTTACAACATGGCCGCTGGAACTGTAAAACCCATGCTAATATAGGTTCAAACTTCTTTCAAAGTTCATTTCGAGGTATACGGGGCAGAGGCATCTACAGGGGCCAAGCAAGAGGATCATCCAGGGGTAAAAGGTCATAAAGCCCTATATCTGTATGGTCTGGCACCCTCACCAGTCAATATACATGTGCTGGAGAGAGAACTGGCAGGTTATTCAAAATCTGAAAGCCAATTTTTACTTAATGGTTTTAAACAGGGTTTTTCACTTCAGTATGAGGGCCCACGAGCAGCTACAGAATCTAGAAATTTAAAATCTGCCGTAACTCATTTTGACGTAGTTCAAAAAAAGATTCAGAAAGAAGTTGACTTAAAACGAGTAGCTGGCCCTTTTAGTAATCGCCCTTTACCAACTTTGAGAGTTTCTCCTATAGGTATTGTCCCTAAAAAATCAGTGAATGAATTTCGACTCATACACCATTTATCATACCCAGCGGGGGAATCCCTTAATGATTACATAGATCCAATGAACTGCTCTGTCCAATATACCAGTTTTGATACGGCAGTTCATTTGGTTCAAGATTTGGGAAAAAATTGTGAGTTATTTAAAATGGATATAAAAAGTGCTTTTAGATTACTACCAGTATCTCCAAAAGATTTTGATCAATTAGGTTTCAGATTCGACGATAAGTATTATTTTGACAAATGTGTACCATTTGGCTGTTCAATCAGTTGCAATCTTTTTAACAGGTTTGCAGATTTTCTAGAATTCATGGTGAAGCGTAAATCACAATCAAATAATCTTCTTCATTATTTAGATGATTTCTTTGGTGGTGGTAAACCAAATACAGGGCAGTGTGAGCAGCTGATGCATACCTTTTCAGAATGCATGGAAAAGCTGAATGTTCCATTGGCCATGGAAAAGACTGAGGGCCCAGTTACCAAGATATGTTTTGTTGGTCTCGAAATTGATTCTGAGGAGATGATAATACGCATTCCAATGTCAAAAATTCAAGATATTTAAAGAATATAAATTGCCTGATACATAGAAAAAGGTGTACTCTTAGAGAAATGCAGAGCTTAATAGGGTCTCTAAATTTTGCTTGTCGGGCCATCTTGCCAGGCCGGCCTTTCTGCAGAAGATTAATAAATGCAACATGTGGGCTTACTAAGCCATATCATCACCTCAGAATCTCAAAAGGCATGAAAAATGACATGTACCTGTGGAAAATATTTTTTGAGAAATTCAATGGAATAAAGGTTTTTCATGACAGATTTTGGTCAACAAATGAAGATGTGCAGCTATTTACAGACAGTGCAGCAGGACATGGGCTTGGCTTCGGTATTTACTTTGCAGGTAAATGGGTTTGCGAGAAATGGCCAGATGACTGGCACACAAGGGGCTACACAGCTGATATAACAGTGTTAGAGTTATTTCCCATTGTTGTGGCTTTGTTTATTTGGGGTCACAGTCTGAAAAACAAGAAAATTAATTTCAGGTGTGACAACATGTCTGTTTGCCATATCATAAACAAGATGACGTCAAAGTCTGAGGCTGTGATGATTTTACTACGGAACCTTACTTTGAAATGTTTACAGACAAACATAGTCATCAAGGCCGAGCATGTAAGCGGTGCAAATAATTCAATTACAGATGCTCTCTCTCGTTTTCAGAAGCAACGTTTTCGGGTGTTGGCCCCAGGCGCAGACCCAGAACCACACAAGGTCCCAACCCATCTATGGCAGATATTCGAAGAAGAGCTAATATTTTAATTTCTTCAAGCATTTCAGTTAACACTAGGTCAGCATATCGGACTGCTCTCCGTAGTTTCAATAAGTTTCTTACTATTTATTCCTTTAAATCATTTTGGCCAGTTCCATCAGATCAGATAATTTTATTTATAGCATACTGTTTTGAAAAGAACTTAGCACCATCTACCATAACCTTGTACATATCAGGGATAAGTTTCATTCACAAGGTCAATGAACAGTTGGACCCAACTGATAACTTTGTTATCAGAAAAATGCTGGAAGGATGCAAACGTCTTAAAAGAAAAAGGGATTTTCGGATTCCAATTTCTAAGCAAATGCTCAGCAAACTACTTGAAGCACTAAAAGACGTCTGCACTACAAATTATGAATCACTGTTGTTTTCAGTGGCATTTTCTATGGCATATTTTGGTTTGTTTCGTATAAGTGAGCTTATTGTTTGTTCCAACTTAGATCCTGATAGAGCACTAACTAAAGCTGATGTGACCTTTGAAAAGGGAACGAATGCTGTACGGATTCGCTTACGAACCACAAAAACAAGACAAACAGGATTTCCTGAAATTGTACGGATTCCATGTACAAATGAAACCGAAGTCTTCATTGGTACACTTAGAAATTATATATCCCTCATACCTGCTTCAACGAAAACATTCTTTTGTCATGCAAATAGTTCTCCTTTGACAAGATATCAGTTTTCTGCAGTTCTCTCCAAAGCTTGCAACAAAATTGGCTGCAATTCAGAATTTTTCAAAACACACAGTTTTCGAATAGGTCGAGCCACAGACCTAGCTGTCAGTGGGGTGCCGGAAGACACAATTAAGAAAATGGGTCGTTGGACATCAAACTCTTATTCTCGCTACATAAGGCCTTAATTTCATGGATCTGGTGCTTATACCTACTAAAATGTTTTGTCTTACATTGCAGATATTTGGATTGTTGGAGATTCCTTAGTCAGATGGGCAGGTGTACAATTCAATAGAAGGAACAGGTCCCAAATTCAAAACAACAGAGTGGACTGGGATGGTCACAGTGGACTTCGAGTGGAAGGTTTACATGCTAAATTACAATTGGGATTCATTAGAGGCAAGAAACCCAGTTTGATATTCATTCACATTGGTGGCAATAACATTGCTAACACCAACCAAGGAAAACTAATCCGCTTGCTCAAAAAGGAGGTAGACTACCTTTTTCAACATTTTCAATCCTCTTTAATAGTCTGGGTGTTTATTCTTCCACGCTTGTTTTGGTCACCCAGTAGCAATAATCAAACCATGAACAATAAGAGGCTCAGAATAAACAGAGCAATGTCAAAATACACTGTCTTTTGATCATGGGCGTGTCTTAAATATTAAGTCAATTGACTCAAATACGACTGGTTTCTTTCATGTTGATAATGTACACCTGTCCACAGTCGGTAACGAAATGTATATCCATGCCATTTGTGAGAGTGTTCTCCTTTTTCAAGGATCTTTCGCAGATAAATATCTTGAACAATAAGCCTAAAACTTTGGGGGACAAATTGTATTTTTATAGCAATTTGTTGTGGCGGAAAGTTATAGGCTACTGGGGTTTGGATGGTGTCAGTACTTCATATCTGCATACTACATTTGCAAATATACATTAAAGCTTTCTATTCCGTATTGATACACAAATAATTCAAAAAATGAGGCTGGTTTCTCTCCTTATTATGGCACAGTGAATACTTTCTATTCTTGGATGACGACCAAGTTTGGAGAGATGTCAGCCTTGTTGATAAAAAATTAAATCCTAATTCAGTCGGGTCAGCTCGGAACAGGCAGACCCAACCTCTAAAAAATTTTTCTAAAAAAGTAGAGCGGAGACCAAGTATACTAGAGACATATAGTATACAGGAGACAAAGACATAAAGGATACGGGAGACATAAAGTATACAGAAGTATACTGGAGACATAAAGTATACATGAGGAGTATACTGGAGACAAAAAGTATACAGAAGGAGTATACTGGAGACATAAAGTATACAAGAGGAGTATACTGGAGACAAAAAGTATACAAGAGGAGTATACTGGAGACATAAAGTATACAGAAGGAGTATACTGGAGACATAAAGTATACAAGAGGAGTATACTGGAGACATAAAGTATACAGAAGGAGTATACTGGAGACATAAAGTATACAAGAGGAGTATACTGGAGACATAAAGTATACAGAAGGAGTATACTGGAGACATAAAATATACAGGAGAGGAGACATATTTTTGGCATTAAGTATTAAGTTCAGGGAACAAAGATAAATTAAGAGAGCGCTCAAGAGCTCGATAATGACACCATCCATCCTCGGTGGCTTATAATTGTCCCCCTTTTCACACTTCCTCATGACAATTTTTATATTGATGATCAGAGGAAGTTTATTTCAGTTATTGCGGTCTTTATTTGCCATTCCTTTTATATATGTGTACTGTTTTTGATGTGACATTGATGCCATAATGTAAAGTATATGTTCTATGTAATGTGATTTTTGTAATAGTTTCATAATTGCATACTGAAAATTATATATGTTAAAATTTAAAGGTATTTTATGTTTTTCATGTTTCCCTGGATGTCTGGGCTCTGTCTTAAAATAATTATGCTTATTGTTTCTCTACAATACAGCCGGTTTATTTTAGCAGAGCCCAGATTTTGCTTATTTTAAGGGAGGCAACTCCTAAATCTTATTTTTAATTTGTCTACATGTTGCCTCCCTTTGTTACAATTTATTTGGAATCCCAAATAGGAAGTTGCTCCAGAGTAATCTCCCTTCTCCATGGCAGCAATTCTGAGGGAAAGGATAAAATTTTCCAAATTTAAAACCCAACCCGCCACACCCTGGCTTTTGAGAAGAAATACTAGTAAAACTGTATCAAAAGTTCTAATTTTATTTGTTAATATGTATTGTTAGATCTGGATACAAGCGTCTGCCGTCTAGTGTCTTTACTTACAGGGGGAGGGGTCAAACAATACCATGAGAACAAGAAAGGGCCTATGCCAATACCTGTCTCAACATAACTGGGGACCTGGATGACAGTTAAGGACGGTGCCCATCAACTGTAATATGTCTGTCGCCTCTTCCTGTGTTCTTAAACAAACTGTTCCGAAGAGACATCAAATACCTCAGTGACGTGCCAAGTGTATGGAAGTGGCATTTATATTATTGTAATGATTGTTGTACATATTTAAAAAAAAAAAAAAAATCTAACTCATTAGGTGCCGCAATTTTGTTGGGGCGGAAAGTTGTAGGCTACTGGGGTTTGGATGGTGTCAGTACTTCATATCTGCATACTACATTTGCAAATATACATTAAAGCTTTCTATTCCGTATTGATACACAAATAATTCAAAAAATGAGGCTGGTTTCTCTCCTTATTATGGCACAGTGAATACTTTCTATTCTTGGATGACGACCAAGTTTGGAGAGATGTCAGCCTTGTTGATAAAAAATTAAATCCTAATTCAGTCGGGTCAGCTCGGAACAGGCAGACCCAACCTCTAAAAAATTTTTCTAAAAAAGTAGAGCGGAGACCAAGTATACTAGAGACATATAGTATACAGAAGGAGTATACTGGAGACAAAAAGTATACAAGAGGAGTATACTGGAGACATAAAGTATACAAGAAGGAGTATACTGGAGACATAAAGTATACAAGAAGGAGTATACTGGAGACATAGAATACAAGAGGAGTATACTGGAGACATAAAGTATACAGAAGGAGTATACTGGAGACATAAAGTATACAAGAGGAGTATACTGGAGACATAAAGTATACAGAAGGAGTATACTGGAGACATAAAGTATACAAGAGGAGTATACTGGAGACATAAAGTATACAGAAGGAGTATACTGGAGACATAAAATATACAGGAGAGGAGACATATTTTTGGCATTAAGTATTAAGTTCAGGGAACAAAGATAAATTAAGAGAGCGCTCAAGAGCTCGATAATGACACCATCCATCCTCGGTGGCTTATAATTGTCCCCCTTTTCACACTTCCTCATGACAATTTTTATATTGATGATCAGAGGAAGTTTATTTCAGTTATTGCGGTCTTTATTTGCCATTCCTTTTATATATGTGTACTGTTTTTGATGTGACATTGATGCCATAATGTAAAGTATATGTTCTATGTAATGTGATTTTTGTAATAGTTTCATAATTGCATACTGAAAATTATATATGTTAAAATTTAAAGGTATTTTATGTTTTTCATGTTTCCCTGGATGTCTGGGCTCTGTCTTAAAATAACCAATAGTTATACTGGGATACCATGTGATCAATGAATGACTTGGTTTACACAAAAAGAACACGTTTGTTTCTTATACAGTAAGTGAGCATTTCAACTATATATAGAAAGTAATCCCTTTTTATTAAATAAAACTAGGGCTAATATTTAACAAGAAGTCATCCTTGAAATATGTGTCTAAAAATACTGCAGACAGAAGCATACAGAGAAAGTGTGACAGACATGAGACAGATGACGGAAAAGTGATCCCTATGCAATATACTGCAATAAAATGTAATGGTCAACCCTGCTGTTAGCTACTTCCAACATGTTCATTGACCTGCATTTATCTTTAGGCAAGAACATTACAGGAAAATTGTACTTGTCAAAATGTATAGACTCCTTGTGCAATATGGAAATTTTTGACAGAAGAAAATACCCAACTACATTGTCTTAACATAAGATAAAATAACGGTAGAAAATACCTATGAACTTAAGACAGTCCATGTGACCTACCTCAATCTGTTGACA
>CM037787.1:11845902-11895902 GCA_021229015.1 Solen grandis | reverse complement strand
CGGTCAACAACGTGCGGTGTCCGGATAACGTAGTGCTTTTCATACAATCCGGATTAATTCAAAGGTTGGCTCGATGTTGTATGTGAAAGGGTAATTGGTCGCTTGTTAGGACACGTGGGTTTCCTCCTTCATCAAGTACCAAACAAAGGACATCAGCATGCTAACGAAAAGATTTACATAAGCGATTTCGCTTCTTGTCAAATCGTTGTAAATGAAAGTTTAACTACATGGAACTACGTGTGAACTTTGATCAAAATACTGACAAACTACGATGTCTTAGGATCAAATGGTACTACTGTGAAGCGGCCGCGGCACCGTTACACAAGACGGGAGCAAGGCCATTTCGCTTTTGGATTTTTAAGAGACAGCAATGCTTCTAAAAATCCTCCTTTTTCTATTTCTGCCATTGTAGAAAAAAGGAAGTTCTCAATACTCTAATACATGTACTAAATGTAGTATTACATTACCCTACTTGACAAAATTTCAACCTTGTTAGTCGTACAGTTAACCGAACAGTATTATGAACGTACTATAAAACGTAGTCAAACCTTAGCAGTTGTCCCTATGTGACCGTAGTGTTAACCTTAGTGCCATAAGACTACGGTCAGCTACGGTAAATACCACGGTCAAGTAACAACTAGGGTCAACTACGCCATAATAAATATTTTATCATGTTTAAACGTTTTAAGCTAACTACAGCCAAACAATGGATTTTTTAAGTTCAAATTACATTTGTAACTAAGTTGAAACACGGCTAACTACGTCTTACTACATTTAATACGTTTATCTATGATCAACTACAACCATCCAACACAACAGTCTATTACATTTGTACTAGCGTGACCGTAAGATGTGACCGCGACTTAGATTACATGGTCAACACAAAAGTAACATTTGCAGTGCAATTCAGATTCCCAGATAAACATTTGAGCATTTATCGAACAGAATCATAAACCATTTCTTTCTTCCAATTAATTTTCTCCTCCCAAATTACAAAATCAGTTATCGTGAAACACAACAGAAGCAAACCAGCTAATCAAAAACATGGACAATTCATATAACTTGAATCCTTTAGAATTCATATGAATTGATCGAATATTGGTACATATATCGAACAATACGCTACGACTTGCTGCGATATCCAATTCTTACATGTATGAGACATTTATGTCACTAGAAAATATATTTACCTTAAGTTATGGCTAGTGACATAATTTTTCTACGACATATTTCAGTCTTTCAGTTTCGCACCCTAATAGCCATGTCACTTAATGGTGAAAAATTCTATGAAACTTCGTCACCTTGAAGACATCCAATCCAAAATAAAAATGTTTCCAGAGTTTTTTTCTTCTTTTTTTTCCCAAATTTTTTTTTTTTTTTTTTTTTTTTTTTTTTTTACATTTGAAGGAGATGATCTGTATTTAAGTTAATATTGAAAATTTGTTTCGATAAAAAGTAACGGTAGAAAAATGCATTAAATTAGATTGTTTCAAATTTCTTGAGAAAAAAAATCTTTACTGTAGGAAAATGGAGATCTTCACGTTTTTTGGTTTTCAGGGAAGATTACACCTGAAAACAAAATTATTAAGGGTAGGAAATAAAAGAACTTCCGTCACATGTCATAGCATGTCGGTTTGTCTCTAATTTTTCATTGTTTAACACTTTTAAAGTTTATATTGTGAAGTTACATGCATGGCTTTGATGGAATTGATGGCTATTAGGGCGCGTATACCTTAAATCAAAAATCTCGTACACGTTTTTTTACGGTTTGTTTTGTATTAAAGTCATAGCTTAAACCTAGTAAGGTTAAATAATTTTATTCTCATGTATTTTATGCATTAAAAAAAACTGCTATCAAATTAATGGCTTCGTTTAGAAATTTTGCAATGAAAGTACAGTGCAACTGTGATATTCCGTGAAGCGCTCAATCGAACACAATTGTTTATTTCGACCTACATTCAAAATCCTGGATTGGATTAAATTGTTTAGCTCTAGAGTAAAGAGGAGAATCATTCGCTAATCTCAGTACAGCTGAACCTGTATTAGAGACCAACTGTATTAAGCGGTCAACCTGCAGTTAGCAGTCAGTTTTAATATTACTAAACTATCAATGTGTTATATGTTTAACCTGCATTTAGCGGTCATCTTTGTTAAGCGGCCACATTCTCCTGTACCATTGACTGACCGCTTAAGACAGGTTTGACTCTATTTTCCGAGTCATTCTTCGGCTGATCTTAATTCATCAGTTTATGGTTTGTATGTTTCACGTTCCTAACCAAAGTTTTGCGACAATATCTTATCTGGTAAATAACAATTGAAATATGAATTTGCAATACTGAAATTACATTTATTTATTTATGTATTACTTCAACATACGCTTCATTAATAATTTTGGTAGTGCAAAGCGATACATATACAAATATTTTTTTAAATTTATTTAAATTTGTCCTTAAACTTTTTCAAATGAGTATCGTTTACAGTATTTATGTGTAAGAGAAAACCATTGAATTCGTAGCACCTATATATAAGGGTTTCCAATCAGATAATGGATAATTTTGAGTTAGTCAAAATCAATTTCGGGGTTACAATAGCAGTGAAAATATTTGCATATATTAAATACCTAAAATGTTTTATTATAGTCAACTCCACTGGAAAATTATTATGTTCTTGTAACCAGCTTATGCACATAAGATGATTTTTGTCACACGAATACATTGTGCCCTCATATGACCGGATGAATAATTTAAGTTAATGCGTCATTGCAATAATTCCATGTTTCATTCAGTCCTGATCAACTCTATCATCAGTTAGAAAAATATTGTGGAAAAAGAAAAGAAATATAATCAAATACCAGGCTCCGATTCAACGCTAAGTAATACTTAAATTCTTAAAATGGGTAGAAATGCATTTCAAAAGTTCTGTTTTATGAGCTATTTATATATACGACTAAGTTGACATAAATAAATAATCTTAATAACCAACACATTTATTTAAGAAAAAGGGTATTTGGGGTATTATTTTAGAAATACAAGATATATAATTACCGTTTTTGAGTATTTAAGCATTGCGTAGCGACATGTATACATTTTAATTGATGGTATTTTTTCCGGGTTTGAAATTCTAACAGTGTCAGTCAACATGTTTTTCTGCATGTTTGCTTCTTGTTCGGACACGGCGAATTTACTACGAGTGTTTAAAATTTCAGCTCTGCCAGTTGATGCCTGGATGACGTTCACACTACAGCTAATTTCAAGTTACAAAAACTTCACGATATCAAAATTGGCAGCCTCGTAGAGATGCCATTAAGAAATCACGTGTGTCATGCGTCGTTTCGTTGGATTAAAGACATTCGAAGCATCCAGACTGGATACATGATGTTATATACACCGATATTGATGTATATGATAATTATGACATACTAGAGACTGGTCTAACGTTATTGTGTACGACTTGTGTGGTACAAGCTGTGCTCGTAATGGCCATAGCTGAGTTGTGCTCGTTATCACGATGATAGTGTACATGTATATAATAACAATGATAATAATTTAACATTTCAATGTCTTACCAGAAAATTATGTTTCTTGCAAATAAATAACAAAGCAATTTCTATAGATTTTTATTAAGCCATTGATTTATAACCTTGGCACCTGACCAATGACGTAGACTTTACTTGTATAATTAAAATCCTCTTCCTTTCTGTCACCAAAGAAAAACGCAAATTAATTCCGGGTTACCATACACTGTTCGAATGAAATGTAGTCTTACAGAAGTCATATCATACTTCTTGAATAACATAGACGTATACAAGAATTTACTGTTCATCCTCCTTAGGAATGCCCAGTGACGTCAATAAATCCAATTATTTCTACCATTATTGTGTCTTTCTAACAAAGTAGTATCTTTTCGGTTTTAGCTATGTATTTTCGATTGATAAATCAGAACCTCTTGTTGAGAGACCATGGATAAAAGAGCTACTGAGTTATTAATTAACTTGACGCCAAAACAGGTCTGTCAGAGGTTGTTGAACAAAATAATTATTGAAAGCAGGAGTCACGTGCATTTGTTTGTCGGAGGTTTGTACAGCAAATCGATATGCATATTCATTTCGGGGCGTTTTGGCGTCATATTAATTGTACATTGAATATGTTCAGGTTTTGGTTGATGGCAAAACCTGTACTTATCAGTCTATGTGTCAATGAAGTTAAAAATAAGTTTTCATTCTAAAGTTTCTCAATACAAATGATAAGCGCAAATGTGCATGTAAACTTCTGAAAACCAAATCATTTATGACTTTCTCAATATGGTTGCTCAGATTCTATACTGTCTGCAAGGAAAATTTCATTGTTTCATGTGCCATTTAAAAGTTCAGTAAATCAACATTTGTTAAATCATGAATTTGATTTCTTTTTTTTAGGCAGATATAAGGTTAAAATGTGACCAGAAAGTTGTATATAAAAGTTGTTTTGATTGTTTCACAGTTGCAAGAAATCCAGCCAGAAAAGTAAAATTGCAACTTAGCCAATCCAATCTATAAATAATTAAATTCTCTCTAACACAATATTTCGGCAAAAGTATGCCCTTCTCAAGGAAAAAAACATGAATTTTTAGCAAGTCCTACATTATAGACGTTTGAATAGTCCAATCTAGTTTATGTTCTGTTTTGTCCTGTTTAAATATTCGAATTCTCTTTTAAGACACAATGTTAAATATTTATCAAATATTTGATTGCACATGATAAAGTCCTGGTTGTATAGACTAAAAGCAAATATGCATGTCTTTAAACATACAGTGCTTATAAATATACATAGACAAACTATAGAGACTTATAAACAGAGATTGGCAGCTTATTCTTTGCCCATATCGATTTTCTCTGAAGTCGCGCGCGGCCTACGAGACTTAAACGAGACACGGACGAGACTGGAAATAAAATACATATCAATGGTAAGTAACAATGGATATTTAAAGTAATATAGTGTTGATATGGTTATTTTGTAAAGCCAATTATTTTCTCGATTACTTTTGACGTCAGTGAGGTTGATCGACTTCACAGCGAAACGCAATCAAGGAAACCAGTCAGTAAGCAATCATTCTACATGTTTGCCTTTGAAGATTTGTGAACATTATGAACCTAACGGGTTTATCCTGCATGTACACGAGGCTGTCATGTATCTCGACGTTTTCTCATGCCGCGCTTAGTCATATTAGACTGGTTATTTACCTGTCTTTCTTCCTCTCTCTCTCTCTCTTTAAAAAGATACTATACTCATGCATCCGTCCTCTTCTTTCTTTCATTTAAACTCACTTTAGCTAAAATCAGTATATTTACTAAAGGTATTTAGAAAGAAATTGTTTTGTAATATCCCACCGTAATGTCCGATACCCGTGTGACGGTTGGGCGCGCTCTCGTGTAAGTTCTCGAGACACGCGATAAAGCGTGTTATTTCGGAAAGATGTCAATCTCTGTTTATAAGTTTCTGGTACTACACTCTTTTAAATAAAACATTATTTCTGCCCTCTGTAATTGCACTAATTATTGGAGAACAGTAAAGCACAAAATCGTAATTGAAGACTAAAATATAAAATATACAAATCAACTCTTGAATATCTAGTAGATCGATTATTTCATGTATTGTGAAACGAATAGTTTTACTGAGAAACATATACAATTAATAACTGCTTTACGTTTTGTTGTGTTTTTAGACATACATGTATTATGATATAACAGTTTCAAGTCACTCTTAACGTTCTGGTCGATTCTTATTAATTCAGCATCAGATGAAAATGATTCGTTTATAGAAAAAAAAATCTTCAAGCTATTTAGACTCTAGAATCTGTCTCAAACTCATTTTTCCATGATGGATGATCAAAACCCAGGAGTAAAACGATATCATTAATGCCGATAGAGAAATTCTATTAGATAGCACTCATCTTTATCGCCATGTGCAAGAATCAGTCATACGTCCGCGGTAGTTAAAAAATCAATTAATATCACAGAATATATATTTATTATTGTTAATGGACTTATATATTGGCGTAAATATCCCTTTTGCGATTAACCTTTCATGATAAAATAGTTATTGTTATAGTTATTAGATAAGCCATACCGAACATAATGTGAACTCAAAACAAGGAGGGGAATGCAGTAAATGCTCTCGTCGTATAGAGTCACCAACGAATGTGCAAAAAAATGTTATTATAAAATAAAGAATGTGTTACACCGGGTTTGAGAATACATTTCACTTATGTAGAAATAAACAGTTTAGACTCTTTGTGGTGAAATAATGATTATTTAACATGACAGAGTCAGCTGCAATTTATTGATAAAAGCTGAAATATGTGACCTTGTAGCTATACTCAGTTCTTCTAAGCATAATGTGTGTGTGTGTGTGTGTGTGTGTGTGTGTGTGTGTGTGTTGCTAAAATATATATACCTCAAATATATATAATTTATATATTATACATACCCTATGCAAGTAACTAGAATTCACAACTTCAGATTTATTTTTTCAATGAATGTTTCAAATTTTCGAAACTCTATTTTGTTTTGCGCAAATAAGTTAATATCCATCTTTTAGACAAATACTTATTAGTAATACATTATTATTTATCCATTATATTTTTAATCATTGTAATATGATGAACTAAAATAAGACTATGAAAGGTACTGACATCCTTTCTTTTTAATTAGCCCTATGCATACACATGTTTGGTATAATAAAGAATATTTTGAAATGGAACTTTTATTCAAAATGAAATATCCATTGTTCATCATAACCGCATTTTGTTTTTACTTTGTGTAACAAGAGACCTGACCGGTCCCGTTGGCAAGGTGGTTAAAGCATACGTCCCGTAACCGGGAGGTCGTGGGTTCGATCTCCGTTCGCGACATTCTAAAGTCGTATAGAAAAGGTACTGGTACAGCTCCCTTGCTTGTGGCCCAGAATATAAGGGTAGCTGCAGGACTGGTTGGCCCGGTGTCAGGATAATGTGACTTGGTGTGATATAATGCCACATGTCTATGGTGTGATACTGCCGTGTTTCAACATTAAATCTGTCTCAAGTAGACATCGTCTCTAAATCAGTGAAATAATGTCGGCGGGATGTTAAACAAAATATACAAACATAGAAGATACCTTAATTCATGTCGACGCATTTCCATATGAATTATCAATATACAACGGGGAGATTATTTTACGAACTACTGTGATCGTCCATATACATTATTTACAAACAAAACAATGACAGAAATAAGTCAGTCGAAAAATAAGGTAATAATATTGCTTCACATATCTAAAACAGAGAGCAAAACTAACTGGTAATGACAAGTATTCAAAAAATAGTTTTATAATGATTATGTTTCAATTCTGGGCTGTCAATTCCGATGGCAACTGAGTGTGTAACTAAATTTTTCTCTGATATCATTCCAGGGGTGCTAATTAACTTCTCGTTAGACACTCCAGGGGAAATGTTTAGTGTAACATATGAAAACCATAAATCGAGATGTAGTTATCAATACACGTTTACGATATCAGAGACCTATACATGCTTTTTTGAAAAATTCAAACATGTCTTAAGCGGTCAGTCAAAATAGCAAGAGAAAGTAATCGCTTGACAGAGGTGACCACTAAATGAAGGTTAAATATATAATAAAATACTGTAGTTGGTAATATCAACATTTCCGCTAAATGCAGGTTGACCGCTAAATGCAGGTTGACCGCTTAATGCAGTGACGCTATGAGTGACCGCTAAGCAGTGACGCTAATGCGTGAGTTATGCAGGTTGACCGCTTAATGCAGATGGCCGCTAATACAGGTTCAGCTATATACGGATAAATTTTAGAAAGATATACTTTAACAACACTTAATCACTATTGCATTTTTTGTACATATCGCATATTAAAATTTTGATCTTCCCAAATGATTAACATATCAAGATGTATACGTATGTAACTCAAAACTTGCTAGAACACACAAAAGGTTTAATACACTTAATGAAAAACCTTCTTTCGTAACGTTTTGCCAAAAGCAATCGAATACCTCATCTTAAAACTAACACTTCTTGGGACTCATACTCCGCTCTTTGAATAATTAATGAAAAGGTTAACGTAATGTTATATGGAGGTCAAGGCCATTAATCTGCGGGATTGGGCTGTGGAATGTCAAAATGAATATCGTGTGTAATGCGAAGAGATATTTAAGATGGAATTATTAAAAAAAAAAAAAAAAAAAATTGGCCGGACGCAACCCAACGGAACGGAACAACAAGTTTACTGTATATCTCTCATTCAAAAAATAAAAATAAAATAAATCACACCACTCATACACAAAACTTAAATACACAGGTTAAAATGATTTTACTGAGTGATCCCTAAGATGTATGGTAACGTTTCCATTTTGTTGATTTGTTACTCATGCCAATGAAGGATGTGAATCAAACTTGCTTCCCAGACTTGCTGGCCCATCCAAATTCAGAAGAAGATTTCAGTTATTAAAATAACTTAATGACCGATTTGGTGTTACAAATTGTCAAATAAGCGATAACCAGAAATTTTGATAAAAATCATGAGATGCAAGATATTTTGGAGCTATTGGTCGATGGCATATACCAACATAGGCTTCAATTGGAAATCCCAATACATACGTCAACATGAAACATTTTTATTCTGTAATCCTTCAGGCGATGAGTCTGTCTGATTTAAGAATTACAGATCTTAATATTGTTTGGTCTGGTAGAGTATTTGCTGCTAAAGTGTTGAAAAATTCAACAATATGAGTGAATAGACAATGGTCATTGCAATCTCATTTGTGACGGTGCATATACACTGAAAGATTGGCTGTTCAAACCATACACCGATAATGAGCATTTAACACAGCAGCAAAGTTCAGCATTTCATTATCACCTAAACGCCGGGTCATTGAAAACCTAAACGCCAGGTCATTAAAAGAGCTTTCGTAATGCTTAAGGGCCCATTAAATCTCATAATGATAAAATGACAATGACACGGACATATCGTAGACAAACTCATACGCATAATAATGTGCAAATATCTGCTTTGAAATAACATTTATACGCATTGAAAATGTTGATCAAATCTCGCAATTTGTATGGTTTTTAAAATACTCTCATTGTTACATTATTCCCGAAGATGGTCCTTATCGAATATAATCTTAATTTGAAAAACCGTCGACGAATCACAATTTGTTATATAGTACGTCATCAATTTATGTACTCGCGATTAGTTAACGGAGGCATACAGAAGGTATATGCAAAACGGCAAACGTCAAAATCGACGAAGATGTGCGTAATATGCAAATCAAGTAAACAATTAAATGAACTAAAGTAACAGATTCTTCTTATTTATACATTGAGTAATGTTGTCTCAACGAGCATGTACAAGTTGCATCTCTTAACAAATCTGTTACACACCCTTTTTTAAAATTTGTGGGTAGTGTTTTGGCAATAAAATATGTTACTGAATTTATTGTTTTGAATGTATTTATAGCATCACAATCAACTTGACTGATATTTTAAGTTTACTGGGACAGTAGTTCAGTCATATAGCGATGTCAAGGTACAAATGTACCTAGAGGTGGAGACAGGACAAAAGTGCACCAAGTAGAATATGAACCAGCTTCAACGCTTCCTTATATGGAAATCCGAATGAACCGGCCGAGATTACGGGAATTCAAGTAACCCTGTGATATATGTTAGTCCTTTGTCACGATGCTATTTACATTGAAGCGAAAGACATTATACTTAGGGTTTATGCAACAAAAAATGTGCAGTGTACTTTAAAGAAAGGTAATTTCTTTGAGTAACAAAAACACAACTTTTGTTAAAAAAAAAGGAAAGTAGAAGCGTCCTTGACACTGGGTCCACAACCTTGAAAGTGGTATCATCAAAAAGATACGTGCATGTCCAAAACCTTGAAAGTGATATCATCAAAAAGATACGTGCTTGTCCACGACCTTGAAAGTGATATCATCAAAAAGATACATGCATGTCCACGACCTTGAAAGTGATATCATCAAAAAGATACGTGCATGTCTACGACCTTGAAAGTGATATCATTAGAAAGATACGCGCATGTCCACGACCTTGAAAGTGATATCATTAGAAAGATACGTGCATGTCCACAACCTTGAAAGTGATATCATTAGAAAGATACGTGCATGTCCACAACCTTGAAAGTGATATCATTAGAAAGATACGCGCATGTCCACGACCTTGAAAGTGATATCATTAGAAAGATACGTGCATGTCCACAACCTTGAAAGTGATATCATTAGAAAGATACGTGCATGTCCACAACCTTGAAAGTGGTATCATCAAATAGATACGTGCATGTCCACGACCTTGAAAGTGATATCATTAAAAAGATACGTGCATGTCCACGACCTTGAAAGTGATATCATTAGAAAGATACGTGCATGTCCACAACCTTGAAAGTGGTATCATCAAAAAGATACGTGCATGTCATCAACCTTGAAAGTGATATCATCAAAAAGATACATGCATGTCCACGACCTTGAAAGTTGTATTGTCAAAAAGATACCTGCATGCCCACGACCTTGAAAGTGGTATCATCAAAAAGATACGTGCTTGTCCACGACCTTGAAAGTGGTATCATCAAAAAGATACGTGCATGTCCACGACCTTGAAAGTGATATCATCAAAAAGATACGTGCATGTCCACAACCTTGAAAGTTGTATCATCAAAAAGATACGTGCATGTCCACGACCTTGAAAGTGATATCATCAAAAAGATACGTGCATGTCCACGACCTTGAAAGTGGTATCATCAAAAAGATACGTACATGTCCACGACCTTGAAAGTGATATCATCAAAAAGATACGTGTATGTCCACAAACTTGAAAGTGATATCATCAAAAAGATACATGCATGTCCACGACCTTGAAAGTGGTATCATCAAAAAGATACGTGCATGTCCACGACCTTGAAAGTGGTATCATAAAAAAGATACGTGCATGTCTACGACCTTGAAAGTGATATCATCAAAAAGATACGTGCATGTCCACGACCTTGAAAGTGGTATCATCAAAAAGATACGTGCATGTCCACGACCTTGAAAGTGGTATCATCAAAAAGATACGTGCATGTCCACGACCTTGAAAGTGGTATCATAAAAAAGATACGTGCATGTCTACGACCTTGAAAGTGGTATCATCAAAAAGATACGTGCATGTCCACGACCTTGAAAGTGATATCATCAAAAAGATACGTGCAAGCCCACGACCTTGAAAGTGATATCATCAAAAAGATACGTACATGTCCACGACCTTGGAAGTGGTATCATCAAAAGATAGTGCATGTCAAATATAAGATCTTTAGCAATTCTAAAATAAAGGTTATAAGCCAAGTTAATAGTTTAATGACGGACAGGCGGACGGCCATCGACCGTAAGCACCAATCATTTGACACAGGGGCGGCTAAATGTTTACCTTTTTTCTGTCTAGGTAGCATCTGCAAGATGATTAATACATCTACAATATTTGACATTGATTCATAATTCGATCATTCTTATCTGCATTTAGCAAGCATCATTGATTAACACTGTAACAAAACAGATAAGATTAAACCAAACAATAAGTAAAATACAGTACGTGTTCAATTATCTGGCCATGGGATAAAGAAGGCAAAATACTAAGAGTTCTTAAGAAATTAAAGGTGAAGTATCCTTCAATTTACATGACGCCAAAACGCCCCGAAATGAATATGGACATCAGTTTAATTAGTAAATAGCTGTACTAACATCCGACAAAAATGCTCGTGAATCTTGCTTTGTTCAACAACCTCCGAGAAACATTCGGGACAAGGATATACCCGTATTGGTGTCAAGTTAATTGTGGTTAAGGTACAATGTATGGTTATGACGGAGATAACTATAAAATGTAAAAAACGGACAAGAAAGACCACCTTTATTCTGCGATTTCACATCCCACCGAGAATATTTAACTCAAATGGAGGTTATACTATCTAAGACAAATAAAGTGCAGCCACACTGCAGTATGGTTCATGATATCACATTACCCTGACACTGATCCAACCAGTCCTGGTATTACCTGGTACCCACTGGACGCCAAGCCTAAAGCTACCAGTAACATTTTTAGCAACTTTGCAAAGTCGCAGCCGTGGATCGAACCAATGATCTCCTGCTTCCGAGTATAACACGCTAACCACTCGGCAATCAGAGTAGGAGGAAGAATACAGTGATAATAATCTGGTTCATACCACAAATTAGTTCATTCTTGATGTTGCTCGTCTTTTATTTCCTGTGGAAGTTGGTGACGACTCCTCAACGTTTCCTTAATATTAAGGAATTTCTTTGTTCATAAAGGTAGTCCTAAGCAATATTTCTGGGATATTTTGAGAAAATGTTGAATTCCCCAGTAGGATTATTAGAAGAAGACAGAAGTCCTTTTACAAGAAGTGGGGGTCCAGGACTTGAAACACGTGTGTGCGACCAATACAATGTGTGAAGATATGAATGATATCTGAATAGCAAATGCTAAGGATTGTATGACTGGACAACTAATTAAGTACAAGGCAATACTTAGTTATATGAATACTTGACGATGACGATGGAGTTGAGCAGCATGATGCCTGTTCAGTGTTGGAATCTATGACATTATCTGGCCTCATATGTGGGCAACGATTGAAAACATCCTGTTGTTCCTCACTATCTGTCTCTGGAGGAAGGGGATTCAACAGAGTAGGGAGGTGATCAAACGCGACTATTTCGTTCATATTTTTTATTTTCTTCCAGAATTTTCACTTTCAGTCAACAAATTATAAGCCATTTCCGACAGGTTATCGGACACTTCTTTCCATATGTGGCGCGGTTTGTCCTTTTCTGTTAATTAGAACATATGAAATAAACGTTGTTGTTGTTGTTTTGTTGTTGTTGTTTTCATCTTCCAGGCCCCACTTGAAGACTTTGTTAAAGTTGTCAAAAGTATTAATTCGTGGACATTAAGTCCATTTGATAATAATTAGAACACTGTAAATAGATTTGTTTATTATTTTCTCATATATTTACGTTGTTTACAAAGATACATCTAAAATAATGAAATCAATTGGATGGAAATGACTGTACCGTTAGTCCATTGCTGCCCAGCATCAACCGGTCATATCGGGTTTCGCCGGGTTCGAATACCAGCACAACATCGACACGAATGAAGTGCCGCCTCGGGAGCGGGAGGTCGTGGGTTCCCCAGCCGCGACATACCAAAGTCTTAAATAATGGTACTGATATTGGTATAGGTCCCTTGCATGGCGCTCATATTAGGGTAGTTTCAGGACAAGTTGGCCCGGTATCAGAATTATATGACTGGGTGTGGTAGCATGCCACATGTCTACGGCGTTATACTGCAATGCGGCAGCACCTTATCTGTCTGAAGTAGACATAGTCTCCAACATGACTGAAATGCTGTCGGTGAGACGGTAAACCAAACAAACGAATTAAGTGGTACGCCAGTCCCCGTTTAGTAATCTGCAAACGCTGTTGCAGCAAATGAAGTCCAGCCACTGACTTGATAATGTGGCTGGCTTAGTTTATGTCCTTCATGGGTCCGCTGGCAGACAAATGCATGTAATGGTTAGCATTCTAAAGTTGGTTTATCATAATTATGTTTTTTCTTCTTCTTCGTTCTTGAAATAGCAACATATCTTATAATTATTTTAGGATTATTCACTCCCAGTATGAATTGAATCTAAAATAACCTTGTTTCAAGGCTCTCTGGCAAGATAATATTAGCATTAAATTGACGAGACCTTGCAGGAGAGGTTCACATAATGATCTTATTATGTTTTATTTTTTACATTTCTCTTTATGTTCTTTTTACATCCTTACAGCACTTCATATCTTTTCATTTGTGGAGGCCCATTAACAGTTAGACAATTTATTTAGTTATTTGTGATCACATATATCATTTTAGTTGTTTGCTTGAAGTGAAAATACATTTGCTCTAATGAAAACATACTATGCTGTGCAATGGAACACAGTCACTGACACGAATATTTTGAAATTCCATTAGGTCAAACGGGAATTATACTACAAGGGTAATAGACATAATTAAATAACGTGTAACAGCAGACGGAACTTAAACTATATAGGTTAGCAGATTCTTTCTCAATATAAATACACATAAACATAAAAAAACTAGCATGGTCTATCTGGCTAGTGTTGTGTGACGCCAGTCACATACCCACTTTCAGAGCATTCGATTTTCTCTACTTTGAAAACCGAAGAATCCCTCAATTTTGTAAAAGTGATCAAATAATTGAACATAACTCTACAACACAGATATGCTGAGATTAAGCAAAACTGTTGAAAAATCATTTTTGTGTCAAGAATGAATATTAATGGGACACAATAATTGTCTGTAACATGAAAGCACAAAGGAACTATTTTTTCCATGATGTTGCGTAACTGTCACTTCGTGTACGATTTACCATGCGGGCGAATATACATGTAGTTTGTTTTGATACAAAGAGGCTTGTAGCTAATTTACAATAGTAAATATATGCAGGTTTCGGTCATTTAATCAATGGAAATATCTGAGGTAGAAAGCTTGAAATCCGTATAACATACTAATGATCATATCAATCTTTCGACCGCAGATACCTCCAGGGGTTATTGTATAGCACTATCAATTGATCGAAACTGTTATTACTATCTGAAAATAGTTACGAGCTCTTCACATGTAACACCATTTGATAAATTACCCAGCAGATCCCCTTTTCCTTTGAGACACACACAACTAAAGTGCCTTCAGCGCTTTGAATTTTTCATTTATGGATGCCTTCCAGCTGACTTGTCGTAGATCGGTGTTTTTTTCTCGGATGCTTCTGTGCATTCGGGGATTTCCCCCCTTTTGTACATTTTGTAATTAGCTGCGAGTTGCTATACTACTGAGACGGTAAGCTCCACAACGCAACAGCAACCAAATGAAGGAAGAGGATTGTTTAATCACCCGGTAAACCTCTTTGCCGTACCATTTTCTCGCTTCAGTATCGGGAGGTTGAGGCTTTGGTGCTAGGTCGGTCAAGCAAACCAGGACTGGATAAATCATTTCAATAATCTTGAAGGACTGCATTTTTCCCCCAGATTTTTTTTTCATGCACATGTGTGAATCGTTACAGCTGTGAAGAATTATATCCCATTTTCAATATGCAAAAGGATCGTTTTTACGCCTGAATCAGAGTTTTCCCAAAACTGGTTATGCATTCAGACACGCTTTTACTCAGCTATCACTTCTTTTCACCAGAACCTGAATAATGATTAGCATATATTAATTTCTGTAGCTGCACAGTTGAATACCGTGATATATGCGTGTTAGAATTTCCGGCTAAATTCTGATAGGTAATGAAATACAAATATAAATTGTTTCATGCTTCGACCGTCTCGGATCAGTGTCAAGATCGCATAATAATGGTTGTATTTCGTAACACGTCAGTAGTATAGGGTGGCACTATGGTACCGGCGGTACCATAATTTTTTGAACTTATGGTACCGTGGTACCATAAATTTATTTTTTTTTGGTACTTATGGTACCGAATCTATAGTACCGAATGGTACTATATATGAAAACAGAATCTATAGTACCGAATGGTACTATATATGAAAACAGATGTAATAAAATGTCTTAAAGGAGGACCACATCTTAAAGGGGGATTGACAATTGTAAAATGTCCTTTCGAGACATTGGGGTTGGCCCTGAAAAGGGCCGTTTTGTTTCTTATGAATTGTGGTCCATACCACACGTTGTACAGTCCCATCACATATTGTGGTCTATACCACACGTTTGACAGTCCCATCCCAGGACATATCTCTTCATCCATCCTGCAAGGAGATGCAAATGACAACGGGTTAGATCCTTGTCACCTATGAAGTTCAGGCTGTCTCCCGATCCCTGTAGTAGGGTAGACGGTACATCTTCAAAGGTAACTGACAGGTAATTAGGGAGATCTCCCCTTTTTATAAGAGTGAGATATAGATCATACACATCAACTTGGTCGTGATAGCTGTCTGGGTCGCTCTCTTGTTCCTCATAGCTTGGATTGTCGAGGAACAATTTTAGCAAGTCTGGGGTGGACCTACGTGTGTACGGTCTCATGTTTCAATCATGAATAATAAAGTATAGAGTATGTGCACTGTTTTATAGTACCGGATTGACCTACTTTCTTGTGTTGGCGTACACCAATCAGAGAATGTAATTTCCATCCAATGAATCAAGTTCGACCTTGACCTGAGTTGGATAGCATTGTCTTCAGCCTTGACATTTTGGGGTGGATTGACCTACTAACCTACTTTTTCTTGACTATAAATTGTGTAATGGTGTGTATGTATTCATTCTTCACCATGAATTTCCTTCGTAAGTTATTCCGACGTGCAAGGAAGGCGTTACGAAAGGAGAAGAAAGTAGAAGTCAAGGAAGAGGGTATAAAGGAAGAGGGTGTCAACTTGTACCCGAGTTTACCCCCTTTGCCATTGTACCCGGATTTGTCAGGGTTTTACCTGGCATATCCAGAAGCCAGCAGGCATTACTGGCGGTATTTGTATTTGAGTGAGTGCTAGACACTTCTCAATAAATAACGGTCCTTTTCAGGACCATTATAATGATGTAGAAAGGATGACTAATACAATTGTCATATAAAAATTTTTTTATTGTGTTTAACAACAAACATGTTCCATACAGTAACAATGAATTAAACGTGCGTCATACAGCAAATAATGAACATAACACAACTTTGTTTTTCAAGTCTAGTGTTCAAATGTCATTTTTCGCTTCTTAGCTGGTCGGTTACACTCTGTATTGCTTGTTGATGGGTGAGCCTCAGGACACACGATGCATGTGTTGACGCTTCTCTTGCGTTTCTTGGGTTTTACGGTAGGTTTCTCCAACTCAGAGGCAGCCTCTAGTAGCTCAACATCACTGTCCGTCTGTGTCACTGTCTCAACTACGTCCATTTTCTGCATTTCACTGTCCACCTGTGCGTTTACTGTAGGTACAGTACTATTCATCCCTTTCTTAGGACAAGCGGATGCAAAGTGGCCTAGTTCGTGACAACTGTAGCACACTGCAGGTTTTGGGCAATTAGAAACAAAATGTCCCGGTTCATGACAACGGTAGCACACCCGTACTGTTTGAGGTGCTTTCTTCGTACATGCCGATGCATAATGCCCCTTTTCCTGACAGCGGTAGCATGTCACTTGTCTTTCTGTTTCTAGTCTGATCAGCTTGTCACTGATAGCTTGTAGTTGTCCTTTCACCCAGAACTCAAATGTATTGCAGGTCATTCTGAACAGAGCAGTCTGAATCAGGTTTGAGAGTGATGAAGTGGACGGGTCACACCGCACTTTATAGGCCTGAGATCAGGTGGGCGGAGCTTAGATGTATAAAAAAGCTTTGTTCACTTACTTATAATCACAACGATGTCGAGTAGTGAAGAAAGCAGCGATGATGAGCCACCTGCAAAAAAAGACCAAGAGTGATATACGGGAATATTATTCCATACAGCCACGGTCACAGAGAACTTCAAGAAAGTTTAAAACGAATGGCCACGTGTACGATGTTACATTTGAAAGATATAAAAAACCGTTTGAATTTACACATCAACTTTTCAATGACATGGTGAAACAGTTATACAGAGAAGCACGGGTCAATGACAACGATCAAATTCGTATCTCCATAAATCATCCTGACCTAGCATTTGGTATCCACATTCCATTCGGGAATGCAACACACATTTCAGGAGATACGCTGTTGAACGAAATAGAGAAAGTATCACAAAGCAACCACAAGTTTGAGATTCATGACGGGCATCTCCAGTTAGAAATGACACATGTCATTATGCCCGAGGGAGGTGGAAGAACAAAAAGAACGTTTGGATCGCACCTAAGCATTGAGAACATGTCCAAAGTCAAACGAAGTATGATAAAGATAGACAATGTTCACGACAGTATGTGTTTGGCACGATCAATTGTGGTAGGGATATGTAAACTCAATAAAACGGACGATACAGCCTGGAAGAAGCGATGGAATTTGATGAGACAATCTGCAAAATTTCTTCAAAGCCAAGAAGCCAAGACATTGTTAGATAGTGTGGGCATTAGTCCAAATCAACCTTGTGGTATAGAAGAATACAAGAAGATTCAAGCCCACCTTTATCCAGACTATGTGATCAAAGTGTGGCCACAATTTGAGAAAATGGACGTGTTGTTCAATCACCCACCTCTGACAGACAAAAGCAAAGTGATTCACATTTATCATCATGATAAACATTATGATTGCATTACATCAATCACTGGTTTCCTGGGATGCAGCTACTTCTGTGAACACTGTAACTACGGTTATAACAACAGAGAAGCTCACTGGTGTAAAATATTTGTCTGTGTTACGCCTTGACACTATGCCCAAAAGAAGGATTCTTTCCATGTGGTCACTGTGGTAGAACATTTCATAGTCAGAAATGTTTTGATCAGCACAAAGCGAAACCAGGAAAATCTACAAAAAACATCTGTGAAAGTGTATGGCAATGCAAGACCTGTGGTCAAATGGTTGTGGGCACAAAGAAGAACCATCTCTGTCCTGGCACTAAAAAATGCAAGTATTGCAAGAAAGTTGTGGATGCAGAACATCAGTGTTATATCCCCACGTACAAAGAACCAGAGAACATGAAGTCACGAAGAGTCATGAAGAGACTATCTCCCCGTACATTTTTACAGACCCGACAGCATGAAACCTGACAAGAGAGAAGCGTTTCTGAAATGGTACAATGCAAAAGTGGCACAAAAGGCTGTGTTTCACTTTCAGTTAGAAATGCAAAAGTACTGCAAATCAGATGTGGACATCTTGAGACGAGGTTGTGGAGAGTTTAGGAAAGAACTGTTGGCCAGTGACCAAATTGATCCGTTCCTGGAAGCGACCACTCTAGCTCAAGTGTGCAACAAAGCTTGGCGTAAAAATTCAATGCCTCCAAAGACCTTGGCTGTAATCTCTGATGACGGGTATCCAAACAAAACTCGATACTCAATCAAAGGGATTCGTTGGATAGAAACAACTGCTTCCATTGAGAATAAGCACATTCGCCATGCATTAAATGGAGGTGAAGTACAAATTGGACCCTATTACGTTGACGGATTCCACAAAGAGACGAACACCGTATACGAATTCATGGGGTGCTGGACACACGGATGTGCAAAATGTTACCCAAGGAGAGACAGTGTGAACGGTTACACACTTCAAACTATGGAGCAGTTATACAATGCCACAACTTTTCGGTTGAAAGACTTGTCTCAACAAGGTTACAACACAGTTGTAATGTGGGAATGTGACTTTGATCAGAAATGCAAGATTGAACCAGAATACAGAGATACTGTGAACCGTTTCTTTCCCTTCCAAGAACCTATTTTACCTCGGGATGCTTTGTTTGGTGGACGAACCAATGCCGTTCAATTATACCATGAAGTGGATACAACCACCAAGGAAGAAATTAAGTATGCTGACATTTGCTCACTGTATCCATTCGTGAACAAGTACAAAGCATACCCCGTGGGACATCCCGACATCTTAAGTCAAGAGATGATTGATATAAACAACATTGGAATGTACAAGGGACTCATCAAATGTCGTGTATTGCCACCACAAGACCTGTGGCTACCAGTCCTACCTATTCACTGTAACAAGAAAATGATCTTTACACTGTGCCGTACCTGTGCTGAGGAAGAGTGTGAAAAATGCAATCACACTCTGTACAAACGCATGTTGACAGGTACCTGGACCCATGTGGAAATAGCCAAAGCTCTTGAGGTAGGATACCAATTGGTAGACGTCTTCCACATCTGGCACTGGGACGCATGGAGTAAAGATGTGTATAAACAGTATATTAACAAATACTTGAAATTGAAACAAGAAGCAAGTGGTTACCCTAATTGGGTAAAAACAGAAGATGATGAAGCCCCTTTAAACAGAATTACTTTCAGATAGAGGGTATCTGGCTCGACAACGTGAAAAAGAACAAAGGAAAAAGAGCGTTTGCCAAAACCATGTTGAACTGTTTGTGGGGTAAGAATGCACAAAACAATGTTCAAACCAAAACCGAGTATGTGACTAAGGTGAACCGGTTGTATGAGCTACTCTCCGACCGTCATGTCACTGTGCAGTTTGCCGAGATTTTCGATCATGACAACTTCATGTTGGTGAATTACTCGGATGAAACAGACGCAACACAGCCCCATTCATCTTCAAATCCAGTGGTAGCTGCCTTCGTTACGTCCTATGCTCGACTTGAACTTTACACCCAGTTGGAAAAACTTGGAGATCGGGTACTGTATTTTGACACAGACAGTTGTATGTACATCTATGACCCTGACCAGTACAACATTCCAATTGAAGAGAGCCAGTTGGGAAAGTGGACAGATGAAGTACCACATGGACGCATTGTCAAATTCGTGGCATTAGGGCCAAAAAACTATGGGTATGAATATATCGATGAAAAAGGAAATCGACATCAGAAATGCAAAGTAAAAGGCATCACTTTGGATTAAAATGCTAGTCAAAAAGTCAATTTTAAGACTATGGTCAACTGTGTACAAGATCGCAAACATTACAAGACAGTCATCGAATATGAATCCCGAATCAACAGACATAGAAATCGCAAAGTGATCAGTGAGACACAGACCAAGACGTTCCGCTCAGTGTATACAAAACGCGTGGTCGTGGACAAATATAAGACAGTGCCGTACGGTTACCAACCGTCATAACCAGTTGGCTTGTGGTCGTGTGCATAGCCTAAACGGTGGTGGAATCATACGGAGATTCACGATGAACACTCTACCAGTAGAAATACAACAGATGATCTACAGACATCTCGTTGAAGCTAATAAGAAACCTGCTGCATTTTGCAACGAGTTATTTTTTACTTGGGCACAGCGCGTTGGAAACAGAATAATTCACCAGACGATGAAGGATTCCTCTTGTTTAAACCAAGTTTATGATATGTTTAGTGATGTACGAGGGCGTAATCTTCCAAGCAGCTATAAAAGTGTGGTCTTTCAACGGATTTTTGCCATTTACAACCTGCTACGCAACCTGATCTCTGACGTGTGGTACATATACATTGATACCCTAAACATTGATACAGTGGAGAAACTGAACCGTTTTGATGAGCGTATGTATCTCAGATTTGCGATTAACCACCGGAACGACACACCAGAGGATATACGTGCCATTTTACTGACTCCAGAACCTATCACTTGTGAACAAGTGTTTAACATTTTTGGTAAACAGTGCACCGCAATATTCAAACAAACGAGGCCAAATCCTAGTGAACAGTTCTTTCAAGATCCCAATTTCAACAACTTAGAAAGATTTGAGTTGGGAGACGAATCCCTCTGGGACACCTACAAAATAAGATACTACGCAGAGTACTTGCAAGACGAATGAGAAGTCAAAACATGGGAAATACTTCACTACAGGAAAAAAACATAACTCCAATTCGGAATCCATGGCGTAGAGCTGTGTTGTTGCCTGTGCGTGTACTTGGAATTCAATCAGAACAGGCGTTAAGACAATCCGAGGAACTGTTTGACGAAGTGTGCATGGCTTTAAATGCTATGGGATATACCATGATATTGCCGGAATGGATGATGTATAAAGAAAGACTGATTCATGATGTGTGTCATAGTTTACATTTTTGACTGATGTTGTTCAAGTGTTTTATTTGCTATGATGATAAAATAAAATGTTGTCATGTCAATGCTGTTATTATTTCTTGGACCATCATGGAAAGTAGTTTACTTTTTCAACATCCTAGTAACATTTTCATCTCAGGGCCAAGTGGTTCAGGAAAAACTCAATTTGTAAAAAAACTTATTGAGTACAAAACCGATTTATTTCATGTGGTACCACAACGCATCGTCTGGTGTTACAAAGAATGGCAAAGTGCCTACGCACAGTTACAAGAACGTGAAGCTATCAAATTCATTCAGGGTACCCCTGAGGATGATGAAGAGATAGTAGACGATACAACCTTACCACACCTCGTCATATTTGATAATATGTTAGGAGAAAAAGATGAGGAGAAAATTAAATTATGGTTCACGCGAAAGGGACACCATAGAAATGCCACTGTCATTTACATCACACAAAACATGTTCCAACAATCCAAGGCTAGTCGTACCATCAGCTTGAATGCACACTACATGGTATTATTTCAAAACACAAGAGATAAAGGCCAGATCAAAACACTTGCGAACCAAATACAACTACCCCATTTGGTGATGGCGTATCAAGATGCAACCTCTACACCTCATGGATATCTTATCATTGACTTTCATCCAAGAACACCCGATCAGAATCGTTTAAGAACAGATGTGTTCCATCGGTGGGTAACAGGTGAAGATCGAGGACCTATCGTCTACACTACAGTATAAAATGATAGGAACATGACACCCGATCATCATTAAGGATACAGCTACCATGGAAAACACACCACATACAGTGATCAAAGCTCTAGAATCGTTGAGTCGGGAAAAGAACCCAACAAAACGACAAGAGCTGGTAGAATCAGGATTAACAGAGATGGTGAAATGGTTCACCTTAGCTGCACGACTCATCTTAGAGAAAAAAGTAACCGTGCCAAAACAGACGATGAATTTTATGGAACGCAACAAAGACATTTTAAGACAGTTAGCTGATCAACATGTGGATCTGACCACAAAACTTATTTTAAAACCTGGTGGTGGAGGTTTCCTTGGGGGCACCATCATTCGTACACTGCTTCGATGGAACGGGACCAAAGCTGTGAGAAAATTTGGTAACCCCCAAACGAAAGTCACCAGCCAGGAAACGGTCACGACAACAACCACGAAAACAGCAACCAAACGCAAGTCACCAGTAAGGAAACAAACAAGGAAAATTCCTCATGACCGATTTGTCACTGTAAGAAGAAAACGCTCTGTATCAACTGGAACACCAAAAGTGTCGCCCATACTGATTCGACGTGATGTTACATCAGGGACAACATCCAAAGCATCACCACTTGTGACCCAATTCTCTCCACTGACCTCATCTACTCCCCGTTCTAATAGAAGTTCGATGAGGTCTGGGTTGGCTACACCACACGGATCAATGACGGTTTCACCAAACCCTACAGTTCGACGACAATTGTTTGACCTTTCCAATTCTTCAAGTGGGCGTTCATCATCATCATCATCATCATCATCATCATCAAGATTTTCACCAATCCCAAGTCTCCATTCCCCATTACCTACCGCCGTTACTGCGATGAGAAATTCAGGACCACTGAGTAGTGCTGGCAATATCGCTTTACAAGCCCTTCAACAGTGGTATAAATAAAAGAGACCAAACATTTCATCATCATTTGTCATCATGAAGCGCAAACAACCACTCGTTCGCAAACATGGCAAAATGTTGCTTGCTTTGACAGAAGCCTCGCCCAAATTTCGAAAGAAGATTATTCAAGAAGCACCAAAAGAATTGGTAGATTGTATTGCTGAATGTTGTCACAACATTTTAAAAGGCAATGTACCACTGTCGGAGGCTCAGAAGCGTCGATTGCATTCTAAGAGACAACAGCTCCGACAGTTAGCGACCAAGAAAGTATCAGTTCGAAAAAAGAAAATCATTCTCAATCAGAAAGGTGGTTTTCTACCCCTGCTGGCACTTGCACCACTCTTAGCCAAAACAATTATACCTCTTGCTGGTGAAATCATTCGGAAAATATGAAGAAGATGGCCTATGTTCCAGTTCGGTTGTTGGAAGAGATGAATCGATGGAAGAAAGAACAACGACCTCGGTTACCCCCATCCCCTCAAGTGAGTCAGACTTCATCATTACAGAAAGAAATGAATCAAGTTCTTGACGACAATCAATTGTCTGAGTCAGAAAAAGCACAACAATTTGGAGAAGTATTACATCGCTTTCAAGTGTCACATAAAAAAGCACTCAAACCCTTCATACCACGCATGGCTGAGAAAACAACAAGTACAGTGACTGAAAAGAAAGAGGAAAAACCGATGACCTTGAAATATCAAATTCTAGACAGTGTTCCAACGACCATGCGGCGAAAGGCTACTCTCTTGTTAAACATGCTGAAAGACCATCCTCACTTAAGTTGGGATGAACATGGCCTGTTAGAATATGATGGAAAACCCGTTGAAGGTTCAAATATTATTGATCTGGTCAATGATGTACTTCGACAGCGGAAAGGGTCAAATCCACGAGGATGGGAACAATTTTCTAGGGGACTGAGAGAGGTCACCATCCCACAAGAAGTCGTGGGCAATAAACGTCGATGGAATTTCATACAAACACCAGATGATGATGAAGAAGAAGAAGAGGAGGAGGAAGATTTTTATGATAGTTTTGCCTACGCACCTACATCAAAGAAACGAAAACCTATTAAAAAGGAAGAACCCGAGGAGATATTAGCCCATTCGTCATGGGACGCCTACTAAAGAAGGACACGTTACTTCGTCACCTGTACTATGATACTGATAATCCTACGAGTTTTGGAGGAATTCAGGGACTCTACAAGGCAGCGAAAAAACAGTTGAAATCTATCACTTTAGACGATGTACGAGACTGGTTGAGAAGTCAAAGAACCTACACGTTGCATAAAACAATACGACGAAAATTTCGACGTCGACAGACTGTGGTAGGAGGTATCGATCATCAATGGCAAGCTGATCTCGCAGATATGCAACGTATGTACAAAGAGAATTCACCATATCGCTACTTACTATGTGTCATTGATGTGTTTTCAAAATATGCTTGGGTAATACCCATCATTGACAAAACTGGAAAGACGCTCATCCAAGCCTTTCAGTCTATTCTAAAAGAAGGCCGAAAACCACTCTCTTTGCAAACAGACAAAGGCCGAGAATTTTTGAACAAAGACTTTCAGAAGTTTCTAGACAAGCATGACATTCATTTCTTCACGTCTGAAAACCCAGAAACTAAAGCGAGTATTGTTGAACGTTTTCAACGTACGCTTAAATCAAGAATGTGGAAATATTTTACTCATCACAAGACCCGTCATTATGTGGATGTACTGCAACTATTGGTACATGGCTACAATCATCGTTTTCATCGAAGCATCGGACGTACCCCTGTATCTGTGTCTAGAGAAAATGAGCATGAAGTCACCAAGACATTATATGGCAACCATCAAAAGAAAAATAAGAAATCAACTGATTTGAAAGTGGGTGATATAGTGCGCATCAATAAAACCAAGCAAACATTTGCCAAAGGCTATCTACCCAACTGGACAGTGGAATTGTTCAAAGTGGTTCGCATCAACAGAACACATCCAGTGACCGTAAAACTGGAAGACTTGGCTGGAGAAACTATCGCCGGATCCTTCTACAGGGATGAAATTCAACATATAAAAGATGATGAGCTATACGAAGTGGAATCAGTTCTTGATCGGCGTACAAGGCGTGTAGGCGGTAAAACTTTTCAAGAAGTGAAAGTCAAGTGGCTTGGATATCCTAAAAAGTTTAACAGTTGGATTCCAAAATCGCATTTAGTATAAAGTATAAACGTCATGAACACCATGTCTCAGTCCGATACCAGCAGTGTTCAGGTAGACAACAGTATACAGACAGGAAAAAGTGAGGTACCTAACAACAGAATCACTTTCTTGACACAGATTGTGATCATCTTTATCATCGTCATCGTGTCATTAGTGAACCTGTGTCTCAACAGTCCAGATCGTGAACTTTGGTTGCTGCTGATGAGTACTTCTATCGGATACATTCTTCCAAACCCAAGTTTAAAATTTAAGAAATCATGAATTCTTTCTACATCACTCTCATCAGTGATAGTTCGATGGCATTGTACCCAAACAACACACAATGCTGTTTTAGAACCAAGCTGACAAAAACCATTGATGTCGACAAACAAAATTGGGAAGTGGCTCTCGTGGAAATGATCGTTCCCACACAAGTCAGAAACATTGAAGAGGAGGAAGGAAAATTCTACATCGTGACTAAAGATCCCGAACTGGCTTCAGCCTTTTCACAAGTGAAAAACGGGTGTGAATTAGAAGGCAAAAAATGGGCATTACCCCTTTGCATTCCTGCAGGCATCTATGCGTCACCACAACATCTCACTGACGAAATGGACAAGGCTATTAAACAAGCCACTAAAACAATTTTAACTCAAAGAAACCTCACATTTGGACTTGATTTTTCCGGCTTGTCAAAACGTGTCAAGTTTACCGGTAATAGTGGATCAAAGATCGGCTTGGAACTTCATCCAATCCTCCTTACGAAACTTGGAGGAGAGGGAAGTACTGTGGTGTTTCCGGACAGAGACAACAGCAGATTCAAATACGGTGTGGACCTCATCACGAAGATGAACCATTTGTTTGTATATACCGATCTGGCAGAACACACTTTGATAGGGGATGTCGAAGCACCCATTTTACGTGTTGTGCCATTTGACACAAAAACAAAAGCAGGGTCTAATCCACACATGCACTTTGAATTTCTAAATCTACACTACATACCTGTCAGCAGATCATATTTCAACGAGATCAGTATCAATATAACCGGTGACACAGGGGAATCAGTTCATTTCACTCACGGGAAGTCGATGGTGAAGCTTCATTTTAAAAGAAAGACACGATGATTCCAGTTTACCGTGGTCAACCTCGACAAGTCGGATATGGTTTGGGCTCCATGTTCAAGAAAATGGCCAGCAACATCTTACCCATGGTGAAACCCATCGTGACCTCAGGACTACAGACTCTGAAAAGAGAGGGCTTTAAACAAGGTATAGGAGCCGTAAAAGATATTCTGTCTGGCCAAAATGTAAAGACAGTGATCAAGAAACGGGGTAAAACATTGTTGAAAGATGTGGGTCAGAAAACTCTGAGAGGTATAAAGCTTCGAGATTTCAAACGTCGACATCATTCTGCTTCAAGCACGTCAAGGAGACACAACAAAAAAAGAAAAATCTCATCACGACCGTTAGATATTTTTGATTGAACAACATGATGCAACACGGCTCTTGTGAGTGTAGCAAAACTGAACTTGATGTGACACATGTCCCACCTACCATGACAGCAATGCAAGATGCACAGTGGACAGAACATTATCCTGTGTCAGCACTGAGCAATTCATCTCCCATTGAATTTGTAATTCCTGCTCAATCAGAAAAGTGGACTGATATCAACCAGAGCTACTTGTACCTGAAAGTCAAAGTAGTCAAACCGGATGGCACTAATCTGGCTGCTGATGGAGAAACATCCACAGTAAATAATTTCTTCCACAGCTTGTTTAGCAGTATTGATGTGTACCTGAACAACAAACTGATCACCAATAATGCTGACACATATGCGTACCGGGCCTACATTGAGAATTTGCTGTCTTATTCTACGGACAGTAAATCAACACAGCTCTACGCTACGGAAATGTGGAGTCCTGACACGGCGGGTTATATGCAAGAGCATACAGTTGCGGAAGCTAATGAAGGATTTACTAAAAGAAGAACACGTATCCACCGGAGTCGTGTTCTGGAAATGTGCGGACGTCTGCATTTAGATCTGTGTTTGAAAGACAAGTACCTTCCCAATGGTGTAGAGATACGGCTGCGACTCAACAGAACCCCAGACAGTTTTTGCCTGTTTGGAGCAGAGGCAAAAATCCAGTTACTTCAAGCTGGATTCAATGTTCGGACTGTTGACCTGTTACCCGTAGTGGCCAACAACTTAAACCAGACCATCGCTCAACATGGCATGAAGATCCCAATTCGCCGAGCTGAGGTAAAAACTTTCACCATTCCTGCAGGCCAACGATCAAAGATCGAAGATCATTTATTTCAAGGACAGTTACCCAAACGTATCATTCTAGGCCTGGTAAAGAATACAGACATGAACGGTGATCTGGCAACCAACCCATTTGATTTTCAACATTTCAACTTGTCTAAGTTAGAAGTCAGTGTAGACGGAAAGACGACACACAACTTGCCGTTCCAGCCTAACTTTCCCACAGGAGAAATTTTGAGATCATACATGTCCCTGCATCAAGCCACGGGATCACTCGGTTTAAACCGCTCCATGGGTCTGACAATGGACGATTACATGCAGGGGTACACACTGTGGGGCATTGACTTAACGCCAGATCAAGGATCAGAAGAGGGACAGCTGCATCCTATAAAAACGGGAAACTTGCGAATCGAGCTTCAGTTTCGTGCAGCTCTTGGTGACCCCATCAATGTGATTGTGTATGCCGAATATGACAGTCAGATAGAGATTAACGGGTTCAGAGAAGTCATCACAGACTATTAACCATGAGCAAATCAGGACAACAGCTGGCCAAACAACTGTACGAAGAAATCTACAACTTGAATAGGCGAAAGGATATGGTAAAGAGTTTGAACCAGCATGTGGTGCATGAACTGCAGACACACCTCTTTGATATCGTGAAAGAAAACTGTTATGGTTGCATTGTTGATCATCCCAGTCAGACCCAACATCCCATATGTTTGTTTAGCAGCAAAAGTGAGTGGGTCGAGATGTTTCTGAACAGTGCATTAAAAAAACTGGACATGTATCAAGTGATGGAAAGATGGTACGCTGAACTACAAAACATGGATCTCACACGAGCCGAGAAAGCTGATGCTTATCAGATGTGGGCAAATATAAAGGCTAGTGTAGATACGAACAAGATCACACCATTGGAAGCTTTTGAGTGCGAATGGGCAGGACGCATTAAACAAGATTGGGAAAATGGAAACGATTGAGTTGCAGTATATTTGGATCATTCACCAATTCTAGCTCCCTTGAATGCCGTGGTATGTGCTAAAGATCAACTACCACAACGTAGACCAGAGACTGTAAAAGCTTACATAGTGAATACCCACAATTCGACTCAACCTGGTGAACATTGGGTGGTTGTGTTTTTCAACGATAAATCGACTTACTACTTTGATTCGTATGGACAAAAACCACTCCATTGTGACATTCAACGTTTCTTGGAAAGACATGGACCCTATACATGGAATCTCATGAGACTTCAAGGATACAACACGTTTGTGTGTGGAGCATATTGTTTGTTTGCTTTGCATTTTCTTGTTCGAGGATGTGATTTAACACGGGTGTTTAGAGCTAAATTCCGGACAGAGGATCAACCTCACTTCAATTTGAACGATTCCAATGTGGGATGTTGGTTTTACCAGAACTATTCAGAACTGTACAAACGTGCAAGAAGACAAGTGTGTAATCAGCACCAACAAACATGCACAGCTAAACATCCACCAAAGTTTGGAGATGGTCGTGCGTGTTTTGAATTACTGACGAGTAGTTTGGACCCATTCTACTTTCATTAAAGTGTTATGTACTTGTTGTTCATAGTGCTTGCATTGTTCATATTGTTTGTTCATATTGTTTGTTCATATTTTGTTTGCAATGTTCATAGAGTTCAATAAAAGACTAAAACTGATTTGATTTCTTGTTGTTTATCTTACACATTAACAATTGTGATATATTCCCTCTCGAATATAGTTTGATGGCCCTGAAAAGGGCCGTTTTTGGTTTTTGTGATCCTGAATTACTCGGAGTCATCCTACTAACTCTGAATAATCAGGGTCAAACCATATACCATAATAGGCTGAACGCACTGTAGGCCCATGTTTAGCGAAAACACAGGCAGGCCAGGCATACACTTGATAGGGTGCCCTACAAAACGGGCACTTCTGAAGCCGTGCGAAGCATCTGACGCATACAATGTCCTGACATTGACACTGGTTTATGTGATATATATCCTCCTCCCTCTCCTCTAAACACACACCACACTTTTCGAACCAGAGTTTTTGTTCGGACATTGTGATTTCATCCTTCTTTTTTTAAAAAAACACTTATATTGTTATGAAAAAAAGTAGGTCAGTAGGTCAATCCATCCCCAAATGTCAAGGCCAAAGGCAATTCTATCCAACTTAGGTCAAGGTCGAACTTGATTCATTGGATGGAAATTACATTCTCTGATTGGTGTACGCTAAGAGTAGAAAGTAGGTCAATCCGCCTCAAGACTATAAAAGCACACTGCATCGTATCATAATCCTACTACCCAACCATGGAAAGCTACGTAACTTCTGATCTCGTTAACAACGCCATACAGGCTGCTGATTTGTATGAGCTGACGACAGCTGCTAACCAGGCATCAGTGTCGTACACTCCGACTCCGGTGTACCAACCCAGCTACCAACCAACGTATCAACCTCAGCCTCCACCACACCAGCAGCAACCAGTACAGCAACAACAACCAGTGCAACAACCAGTGCAACAGCAACCGGCAGCGCAGCCAGTAAATAATGTTGGACAATCTATTCTGAGGGAACTCAAAGAGGTGAACAACAACCTCATCAAATTGCAAAAGAGAATGGTAGAAGTGGAATGCCGTATCAAAATGAAAACAGACAAGCTGGTGGTGCCTATCACTTTCACTCCGGAAAATGTGGAAGCATCCAACAAACGTCCTCATGATGGTGGATCCCATTCTAAGACTGGACTTGGAGCCCATTGTAAAGACATACAAAATTGCAAAAAGAGTAAGACGTAGAGAAGAAAAAAAACAACGGCCCTTTTCAGGGCCAACCCAGATGTCTCGAAAGGACATATTTTACAATTGTCAAACCAAGTAAATAAAAGTATCAAACGAAATGAATTCATGCCATTCGTTTTCAGACTGTGCTATGGATAAGTCACATATAACTAACGACTGCATATCTGACATGGACAAAATAGAAGCCCTACACCAACGTTCGCTTAAACTACAAGCCCGATACCAACGTACGCTTAAAATAACAACAACACTCAGGAGTATCATAGACAAATTGAGTGCATGTTACTTTCATGAACTGTACTACGATGATATCTTAAATATCATTGAAGCACATTTCATCACCATAGAACATGTTGAATACCTGCTGAAGAAACTCAAAGACAATCATGAGTAACCACTACTCTGTGGGGAAAAAAACGGCCCTTATTAGGGCCAACCCAAATGTCTCGAAAGAGAATATACCTCAATTGTCACCATTTCTTTCAAATTCCATTCAAATTTTTTTTTCATTAAAGTATGATCCAATGTTTTTATAAAAAGTTTACAAAAATGTTACAAAAATGTTACAAAAATAAAAAATGTTACAAAAAAAAAGTCATCACAACTACAAATTCGGCTTGAAATGTTTTTAATTTTACAGCAATTCTGATATGTCAATACAAAAGTAGGTCAATCCACCCCAAATGTCAAGGCCAAAGGCAATGCTATCCAACTCAGGTCAAGGTTAAACTTGAATCATTGGATAGAAATAACGTTCTCTGATTGGTGTACGCTAACAGTAGAAAGTAGGTCAATCCACCTCAAGGCTATAAAAGCGCACCGCATCAAGCATTCGGTCATATTCTCGCTGCACAACCATGGAACAAATTCAGCAACTGAGTGAATTTATCCACGAATTGATGGGGTTGATCGAACGACAACGCAATGAGTGGAGACAACAGCAAGACCATATTGCAGAATACCATCTGGTTTTGTCAAACATGGTACATCAGATGATGTTGAGACAACAGATGATGCAACACGATGAACATGATGCCTATATGCTCATGGAAGGAACGATGAAACCAAGCACGATGTGACAATGTCACCGAAATCTAAAGAAGAAACAAAACGGCCCTTTTCAGGGCCAACCCAAATGTCTCGAAAGGACATTTTACAATTGTCAATCCCCCTTTAAGATGTGGTCCTCCTTTAAGACATTTTATTACATCTGTTTTCATATATAGTACCATTCGGTACTATAGATTCTGTTTTCATATATAGTACCATTCGGTACTATAGATTCGGTACCATAAGTACCAAAAAAAAAAAAAAATTATGGTACCACGGTACCATAAGTTCAAAAAATTATGGTACCGCCGGTACCATAGTGCCACCCTATACTACTCACGTCTCCCAATCCCTGCCTTTATAGTTTGTCCATTATATACGTACGTCTTTATTTCCTCCAAATAGGAGATATCATACATGACATACATCAAATAAAGATACAAAATATACAGATAAACAAAAGATGAATGAAAAACACACATGCATGTAACCTGGGCATTAGTTTCTAGTTTAAACTTATCTTTTTATTCAAATTCATTCGAACATAAAGGGTACAAACAATATGTATAGTGCCATAATTATGTGAAATAACCGGATTGAAATGAAAGCAATTTGCTTATAAAACTTATCTCCAACAAATGTAAATTTCAAATGCAACTGGTGAGAATTAAATTTCTCATGTTTGTTTAACAAACAGAACACGTTTGTTCAACTATTAAACTACACATACATTTAAAAGGAAATGAGTAATCTGAAATAAAGTCATGATATTGTTTCGTTTGAACAATAAACTATAATAAGAATGAATATATTTGAATAAAAAATGGTAAAGAAAATAAGATGGAAGTGAAACAGGTGATCAAAGAAACCGGGTGCCTTTATCGTACAATTCAAATTTGAATTTAAGCGAGGCTATGTTATTTATGTAAATTGTTTAGTAACTCGAATAAATCTATGAACATAGTGAAATATTTTACAGTTGGTTATATGATCTAAATTGGTATTCCCAAATAGGATAACAGCTAGACTTGTTTCGCATATGTTTGTCATATTATATAGAAGTGATTAACGCATATTCGTGAATTGTGGACAGGTAAAAAAAATAATGATAATTGTCCTCTATGCTCCACAAGAACATAATGGTGATAGAACAATGTTTTTTAATGGGAGGTAAGAAGAGCGCTACAGTGTGTCCTTAGCCTTGTGTGTAGAACTTGAAGTTTTCGGTCAGCGTAGTAGAAGTATGATGGACATTGGTTGGACCCCTTATCAAGATACAATTTGAAAGTGGATAATGATTGGCATTTTTTTTATAGATATGGGAAGTTCATTCCATTCTCGCACTATTGACGGAAGGAAAGACAAATAATAACAAGATCTAGCAAAAACTGTTTGTGAAATTAAGGCATTTCTGAGTGGATAGTTATCAGATCCAACCGTAGCTAGAACAAGAGATGTAAGATATTCTGGAACTAATTTGAGTTTCATTTTGAAAAATAAATATATTTTATGTTTTCGTCGTCTTGCGGCTAGAGTGGACTAGCAGAGTTTTTTTTATTCAGTTCAGGTATTGAGATAAAATTAGTTGCACCACGTACGATGCGACCAGCTTCATTTTGTATCTTTTGTAATTCTTCTTTTTCATGTTCAGTACATTATCCCATACGACATCGGCATATTCTAGAATAGGTCTTATAAATGAAAAGTATATGATTTCAAGTGTCTTCCAATCAAGACGAAACTTAAGTTTTTTGAGAACACAAATTCTTTTAAGAGCTTTTTCTTGATATGTTGGAAATGATCATGCCATATGCAATCGCTTGATAATAAAACACCTAAATGTTTATGAGAAGATTCAGATATAGGTTGATTGTATATATACAGAGTTGGATAAGATTTTGGGTTCCGTTTCCTTCCTAGAGAAAGTAACAAAAGTAGTTTTTGTCACTTATCAGCCCATTCGGAAATAGTTTGAATACCATTTTGAAGAATGTCAGAAGAAGTTACTGGATCATTTACGATGATGAAGAGATTTGTATCATCTGCAAATAGTCTAATTTTTTATCCAATATTTTCAACTATGTCATTTATATAAATCAGAAAAAGTAGAGGACCAAGTATGGAGTCTTGAGGCAATCCAGCCTCAAGATACAACAAATTAGAATTTGCCCCAGGCAACACTACTCTTTGTTGTCTGTTTGCTAAATAATCTTGAAACCAAATAAGGAGATTACCATTAATACCAGTTGCCTGTAGCTTACGGAGAAGACCTACATGCCATACTTTATCGAAGGCTTTACCAATATCAAAGAAAACTGTCCTGACTTCTAGTCCTTCATCAAGAGCCTTACAAAAAGTATTATACAGAAACGTTAATTGGTTAACTGTAGAATCGACAGGAAGAAAACCAGACTGAAAAGGAGTAAAAAAATTAGTATCTCGGAGATAGTTAAAAATATGCTTATATACTGCCTGTTCGAATGCTTTCTCCAGTGTATTTAAGAGAGATATAGGTCTATAATTTTGTGGTAATTTAGCGTCACCTTTTTTTAAAAAAAAAAACAGCGCAAACATTTATTTCCTTCCATTGGGATGGAAATTTACCAGATAAAAGTGATACATGGAACAATGATAAAAGTGGACGCGCAAGGATATGTGAACATTCTTTTAATATTCGATTACTTATTCCATCCGGGCCTGAGGCTTTATTTATAGGTAATGTATCAAGAATGGCTTTTATTTGTTGGTCACAAAGGTGTATATATCTAAGCTGTATATGTTCAGGGTTACTTATATTAGGTAGTTCGTGATTAAACATAGGTAAGAACAGTTTGAAATTCATATGCAATGACGAATACAACATGACAGGTAGTATTTATCCATGATAGAATTTAAATAAAAATATTAAATTGATTTAGTTCTACTTGAAAACTCATCACTTTATCACAAACTAAATTTCATGTTGTAGGGGACAAAATATGGTATCCACTTTATATACGGACCTCACCCTGTATTCAAGACTAATGTTAGAATAGCCATAACCAAATCATGTTATAGCACTGTGTTATTCTCCTTAACCCTTTCCCTCATATAGACTCATTTTGACACACTCAATAGGTACCACATAAAGCCTGATCTGTCTTAACCCTTTCCCTCATATAGACTCATTTTGACGCACTCAATAGGTATCACATAAAGCCTTATCTGCAGAAAACCACAGTTAAACCTTACCAAATCTGATTACAAAATCCTCATTTCCAGACCACTGAGGAGCAGCGAACAGCATAAAACCTGATCAGCCTGCGAGTTACTCGCAGGCTGATCTGGTTTTATGCTGTTCGCATAGGTCTTTTCATGGTGTCCTCTATAAGGGAAAGGGTTAAATGTGAACAGAAATCAACACAATGTACATTCTAGGCGCTTTGGCTCATGGTTTGAAGAATAAATACCATTCCTAAAATTCACCGAGTATTTCGTGAACACTCCCAAACCCATTTTTATTTTCTTAAAATTGCGGCATTTCAGACTTATATCTAAATCAAGCTTATTGCAGAGAGAGGAATACCCCATAAGCACTTTCAGTTAACCAGCGACCCTGTTATGTAGATCTTGCAAGGCTAAAAGGTACAGACTATGAAGATTGTGATTTTTCTTGATACCTGTGAATGCGTGTCCTTTTCTTGCCACAGGTTGAAGCTGTGAAGAATGGAAGAATGTTTTTCACGTGTCTTTAAAAAAATGATTTTGAAAAAAATGTGGGATGGAATGTAATTTTCTTAAAGCAAATAAATAAACATTAAAGCCCAACTGTTCGATTGTGTAAGTATACACTTTTATATGAAGTGTGAAATAATACCGTACTAGCGTTAAAACTACGGAATTTATACGACATATGCACGCGCGCAAAGGGATATGCACGTAATATTCCAAATAAATTGAAATCTTTGAACCAGTTTATTCATGTTTTACATCTTTCTGTAGGACATTCTCATTATAGAGTAGTAAAATACACATTACTGATCGATTATATTAAAGGACAACATTCAGTATGAATACATAATAAAGACAGGATTCGTTAGTAAGTGATGCTAAAACTATTTTCAAAATGTATATGGCTACCCATTCATACTATTATAATTGAATTGCTTCTTTAAAGAAGTTTTAAAGCCATTTAAATGCAATTACTTGGCGTTGTTCATTTCGTGTTTAGTAAATCGTAAAATGCAAATTGAAGCTAATGATTGAAGCTGAGATTTAGATCGATAACATTTCACAATCCTCAGTCGATATATCAACTTCATCTTAAACACTTCTTTCGTCAGTCGTTGCTCTTTAAACATTTCTCATATGAACAAAATATACATCAAGGGACCGATAGTACTGAGAGCTGCCAATTGAAAAATACTGCTACATTATCCTAGCTTATAAGTTTGTGTTAGGCAAATCATTGAAATTTGAAATTATAGGCACTTAATTATTTAATGGAATAAAATCTTTTAGAACACATACTATAACGGTCTGCTAAGATGTCATGATTAAGATTTTTTCTATATTAAAGTTTAGACCGGGCAGACTTGATATGTAGGTTAACTTCCACTTTCCGAATGTTTATTTATGAAAACAAACAATATTAATGTCGCTCTATCGGGACACACAAAGACGTGTAACATATCATTAACATGACTTGTCAAAATCATCCTGAATGTATTACTTAACAGAGTAAAATATTGTAGAATCTGAAATATATATCGATCATCTCTGATTGAACATAGACATATTCCGAATATATAGGTATTGATTGAATGTTATAGAATGCGATGGAATACATTGGCCACTTGGACGGAGTCCGGTCCAAAAGGTGTATAGACTTGTTTATGAGATTTAAAGTCGTTATTTTCAATTCGTTATGCACTGTGTCTTATGAACACCATAATGTCGACCATTTATGCTAATTGTATTCAAGTTGCGTCAATATTTTCGTTGCAAAGTTCTGAGATACATGTGTGTTGATCTAAAAGTCATTCACAGGTCTGTATATATAGCCGTAGACTGTAAGATTCATCAGAATAAATATCTTTTTTATAATACGTGTTATGATTAGAGAATATGGTTTACATACAACACTTTCTGAAACAGTTACTCATACGAGAAAGATACGAATAACCATCGATACTATATAGAAATAATTTGGACTATTTTGGAGTTATCAGCGTCCGTAGACCGACATCATAGCCATGAGACTGCTTTCTGAGAATTCAGAAATTCAGCTATAATGAAGTTACCAACGGCTAGCTTTGATCTAAATCTTTGTATTCACCATTTGATAGAACAAAAATGGCGAGAAGTTTGAAGAAAATATGACTTAAAAGCCATCAAAATCAAAATGTATGGTATACATCTTCTCTATAAAAGAATTGATTCAAATCATTTCCCCATTTTAAGAGACAAGCTGATCCCCATAAATGTCGATTTTCAGAGCTCATCTTATACATATAAAGCACAAAATTAAGTTTTTTTTCATTTATATGAGTATTTATTTTACATACTATTATTAGTCTTATTGCGATATAATGCAACATGTCTACAGAATATATCGAATATCAAATTTTAAGGAATCAATATACATTTATTTCACGAACAGAGATAGAGAACTGTTTGTTTGTTTGTTTGTTTGTTTAACGACCCACCGACAGTAGTTCAGTAATTTGGAGACGATGAATAGATATACTGCCACACTGCAGTATCACGCCGTAGATAGGTGGCATGATACCACACCCACACACATTTTCCTGACACCGGGCCTGTCCTGGAAACGAAGCCCTTATGCAGCGAAAGAATAGTCAAAGGCTTCCCCGGAACTATAAATAAATGGTGGATTAAAAAGAAATAGAATTACAGAGTATCTATAAGTTTAACGCAATTTCTAAATGTAATATCAAGAACGTACTTTCATAACGCCTTTTTTTTTCAATTACTAAATGAGTAGATTATTTACATTACTTCTTAAGTTTAAATTAATGGATTTTTTCTAATAAATCTATATCGTATATCGTCTTGCAGTCTAATCTATTATCTTGATTAAAATTTCTAAATTATTATTATTATTATTATTATTATTATTATTTGTTATTTTCCTTGAACTTCCATCGCACACTTTGATAATTTGAATTCAAATTCATTGTAATTTTAGTAATGTAAATAATATACAACACTAATACTACTTTCATCAATCTCGCCATGGTCAAAATTATATAATATAATGAATTAATTAAATTAGATATTGAAAAAGGTGTGAGTAGATAAATTTATATTTGGAAAAAAGGTCGATAAAAATGTTTCGGATGTGTTACGAGTATATAGACGATAATTGTTAGTGTAAGTGGAATATCATTTTTAATTCATCGAGTGAGGAAGAAAATCAAATATTGATACGTCACTCGTGAGCATTTTGCTTCCCTCCTTACGATATAACAATAAAACATTAGTATTAATTATGATGATAATAATAATCAGGATGGTTATGATATAGACAAAATGCTCATTGATTCGGTGAATGTTGCAAAACGTGAACACGACGTGAAGTTTTCCCTGGTTTTACACTTTTTATCAGACACTTCTTGGTCTCTTGATTTTGGTCTCGATTTAGGGCTCTTGCATCGATCCTCTTTTATTAAGTCCATTTCGGCAAGAACCAGTCGAGGTTTGGTCTTTGAACAGCGGAACAGCCGAGATCAATGAGTGTGTCCATTTTTCTTTTTAATAACAACCGAGTGTCTTACGTATGACATTACGAGAAGTTACGCAAAACGACTGTTTTGCTGTCATAAATGACGTTATGGGTTAGAAATCAACCCACTTTAGGGGGAAATCAGCCCTTGATTTACCAATCGGCCGGCGATTTTTGCAGCGGCCTATGATCTTGGACTGGATCTCGAGTCGTAGTCCTACATATAAGTATATTGGACGAGGAAGAAAGATAATTTTTAAGTCAAATTAACTGCGAGAGTGTCGACGCCAGAAATTAATCTGGCCGACTGATCTATCAAGCCATGCAAATGTAGTATGAAAGACGCATCGATAAATGTCTAAGACTGTCTATAAGTATAATGATGTATGCAGGGCTCTAGTGTTAACTTCTGTATGCATTTTCCACTAATGGACATTAAGTCTCAAAGTATAGAAGTTAAAAATCTCATTCCACTCAATATTGTCTGCTTCACAGCGATTACGTTACATCTGAGATATATGGCATGGTATAATTCAACATAAATATTTCGAAAGGATTCCTGATTGTTCAGGTATAATTTCCACGATATACATGTGAGAGGCGATTTTGAAAATGGCATGCTTCTCAAAGTTAATTGTGAGCTCCTTATACGTACACCGACTTGTTGGTACTTGTGAAAAGACTGGACGATAATTCCTTATTTATTAAAACATAGAACACTTAAAGCATTGCGTGTTTGTATAAATATATCGATTATTTCTTCAGCCATGAACATTGTCTATATAGTAACAACAGTTCTCTAAGTTATCGCATGTGTACGAATACTCATGTCTGATGGCATGTTTTATGAAAACTTAAGTTTAAAAAAATGAAAGGTATACCAGTAAATAGAGCGAAGGTATGTACGCGTGTGAAATATCGTGAAAATGGGGAATTGCTGTCGGATTTTATACGAGTATTTTATTTAAAATGTTACGAAACCATATTACAACATGTGGAATAAGATATACGTCTTAATATTTGAGTCTTGATTTCAATATTGAAGAAACCACTGGAAAGTAGGATTGATATTTAATGGAATATCTCTTTCAGAGTTAACATTAAGCACTAGTTTTTTAACAGATAATTCTGCGATCAATTTCGTTCCTTTACGGTTAAAACTTTGGTTTTTACTTCCCTACCACTTTTGTAAAAGCTTTTTAATGATACTTTAACCAATTTTCATCAACTACTCGTAATTCTAGTTCACACATTTAAGGTTGTAGATTTGTTTTAAGACTGAATCCCGTTTTTCGTATAAAATAATCTTGCAAAACTCATGTTTTATTTTAGGTTTGACATATAACAATTTTTTTCCTGCTTCTCCTTTTCAACAAAAAAAAAACAACATTAAAAAGTATAATAGTAATGTAAACTTTGTCATGAATACATCGCCTTGCACGACTACTCTTATTTTTGAGACTTGTCTTTTTTAGATTTATCTATATGCCGTGTAAAAAGATTCCTCTGATTTTCTATGCGCATTGATAAAACTACAAGAATGTCCGGTAAATAAGACACATATAGATTCTATTGCTGAGCTTGCAAACCTCTTCACTTCCGTTTTACTTGAAAATGCACACTCAGACAAAGATCGTGTTTAGTTGATTAACACTCAAGGCGTTGGCTACGATTTCCATATTCACGTTTGTGTGTTTCTCATGGACATGATAATCTGCAACCGAAGTGTATTAGTGGCTGAAAAATGAAATTTTTAGCTTAAATTAAAGCTTTGTAAATATAATGACTTCACTGGCGACTTGTAACCAAAAAAAAACAACATATACCGTTTAATGGTGTACATATATCATTAATTCAAAAGGAACATACTGGGACAATTGTAAATCCCGGGACCTGTTCTTAAATTCCGGACCTAAGCGGCCCCAGTCTACGACCCATGTGATTGAATGATATGAATTAAACTGAAACACGTATTTCAATCACTAAGTTTGGTTATATGTAGATTTTATGATGATTTAGACTATATGTGTGAGTGTTTTAGGCAAACTTCTTAATATCTCTCGAGGATGACCATGATCTTGTCAAAAGGCTGTTGGAAATAAAACGTGACCGGAAACCTATCATTTATGTGTCATATTTCAGTAACTGCATAAACTAACCAATTACAAAGTAAAAGTTTTTTATGGAAAGTAGATATTTTTTTTTGTACTTTTGCAAATATTTATGTTTCAAAATTATCGAGACTCAAATTGGTGAAGTTTTAAGCATTATAAGTTTGTTTGTTTTTAATATTTTTATACATTTAAACCTGTAATAGCGGCCACCTGCATTTAACGGTCAATTTTAATCTTACCGAACTGTTTGTAATATATTTTAACTTCATTTAGCGGTCACCTCTGTTAAGCGGCCATTTCCTCTTGTTCCCTTGCATAACCGCTTAAGACAGTGTTGACTTCACTATTTTTAATGTGTTACTTTCGCGAATAAACGCGATACAATCGCGAATATTTGCGAAACTTTCGCGAATAAATGAATTAATGTCGCGTTACATCGCGTAAATTTCGGTTTTAAACTGAAAATCTCGATTAAACGCAACATAAAATTTAAGATAGATAGCATGATCTGGTTTGTACATTACAATGAAGAAGCAAAGCCAAAGACTTGTCCACTTGTATTTTGAACATGGCATTTCAATAATAGAAGTTAAACTAATAATATTCCAAGTATGATGAAGTGAGGATGAACATGTTTATAATATAACAAATATTATTGCAGTTTATAAACGTATGATATAAATGCAATATCAATAGGTATCAGGTGAAGTAATTTGAAGTCTATGTCTACTTGAGCCAGATGAAGTATTGCCATACTGCAGTATCACGCCGTATACATATGGCATGATACCACACTCAGTTACATTATCTTGACACTGGGCCAACCAGTCCTGGGGCAACACTGTATATGAGCGTCAAGCAGGGGGCTACCAGTACCATTTTAACGATGACTTTGGTATATCGCGGTCGGGGATCGAACCCACGAACCTCCACCTTCCGAGGCGGAAGCTCTAACCAATCGGCCACAGAAGACAGTCCCTAAAAATAACAAAAACAATAAGTGATATTATGATAATAAAATTTGAAAACACATAAGAGCGTGAGAAGACAATGACATGTGTCAACTAATTACTGAAAACAAGAGGGCCATGATGGCCCTGGATCGCTCACCTGGTATCATTAGGCTATGTAAAATCAAGTGACCCCTGGTGCAGAGCCAATTTTGACCCCAGTGTCATGATTTGAACAAAGTTGGTAAGAATCGACTAGACAATGCTACACACTACCACACTCTACTTGGTAGAGGTCTATTAGCCCATGTTACATACCAAATATATAAACTCCAGACCTTGAAGATTTTTCTAGTTTTTTTTCCAATATAAATCTATGTAAAATCAAGTGATCCCTGGAGCGGGGCCAATTTTGACCCCAGCGTCATGATTTGAACAAACTTGGTAAGAAGCGACTAGAAATGCTACACACCAAATATCTAAACTCTATGCTTTGTGGTGTCTGAGAAGAAGAGTTTTCTTCTTTTTTTCTATATTAGCCTATGTTAAATCAAGTGACCCCTGGGGCGGGGCCAATTTTGACCCCAGGGTCATAATTTGAACAATCTTGGTAGAGAGTCATAAGATCATGCTACATACCAAAAATCAAAAGGCTAGGCCTTGTGGTTTCTGAGAAGAAGATTTTTTCAAGTTTTTTCTATATTAGCCTATGTTAAATCAAGTGACCCCTGGGGCAGGGCCAATTTGACGCCAGGGTCATAATTTGAACAATCTTGGTAGAGAGTCATAAGATCATGCTACATACCAAAAATCAAAAGGCTAGGCCTTGTGGTTTCGGAGAAGAAGATTTTTTCAAGTTTTTCCTATATTAGCCTATGTGAAATCAAGTGACCCCTGGGGCGGGGCCAATTTTGACCCCAGGGTCATAATTTGTACAATCTTGGTAGAGAGTCATAAGATCATGCTACATACCAAAAATCAAAAGGCTAGGCCTTGTGGTTTCAGAGAAGAAGATTTTTTAAATTTTCATTTTTAAAATCTATTTTTAGCTCCTGTGACCTAATTATACAATGGACCAGAACCATTTATACAACTTTAGTAGAGCTTCATCCAAGGAACATTCCTGCAAAATATTTTTCAAATTGGCCAAGCCGTTTAGGAGGAGATGTTGTTTGAAGCAATTGTTGACGCCGGACGCACGGACGCACGCACGCACGCACGGACGCACGGACGACGGACGCCGGACAAAAGGCGATTAGAAAAGCTCACATTGAGCACGTTGTGCTCAGGTGAGCTAAAAAGGTGATTCGAACAATGCTTTTTTATATATAAATTTACTGAAGTCAATTCAATTCAATTCAGTAGTTTATTGCTAATTGGCCACTGGCCCTTGCAAAAAATCATACATACAATGTGTAAATAAGAAAATGACAAAAAATAAGCAATTATTCATACTGATCTAAAACTGTCATTGAAGAACAAATATATAACCAAGTACATGTGTTAATACATCCACTAAATATATCATATCATTGACTGACCAATACTATTGTAATAATTCTTTGCGTTTTTGAAAACTGTAAAACAGATACATGGCAACATTTTTAATCACTAATTCTCTACTTTCAGATAAAATGTTGTAGAATTTATCAACAGTTGGGTGATGGTGATACATATAAGGAAGATATTTCTGTCTCAGATCATTATAAATTATAAACAAACAAATAAAAAGTGAAACTCTGTTTGTACAACATCTTTACAAAAAGGACAAAATCTATATTCCCTATCAATATTTAAATAACGACCTTTTTCTATTTGTAATTGGTGAGCAGATATCCTGAAACAAACACATGCATTTCTGAACTTACGTACATTAAGAAAATCCAAATAATTTTCAAAATGTATAGTAGTTTTTATTCTCGAATAAATATCTAACTTGATACTGTTGCAACAAAAATTTCTCCATATTTGATAATATTGATCTTTTGATCTCTGTGTATATTCACTTAAGAAATGTTTTTCATTTGGAATATTTTGATTTCCCCAGATATACCCAAACCTATAGAAAATAAATAAGTTCTTACGTTTGTTACCCAATTTTTATAACCAAGTGAATCATAAACCTTTAGCATTTCATAACATTTTTTGACATAACGATGTTCTGACATATGTAATATACGAACCCAATACTTGATAACTCGCTTTGATGTAAAAATATATAAAGGATATCGACCACAATCCCCCAATATAGCGGCATTTACTGTATGAAGAGGAGCTGACATAAAACGTTTACATGCATATAAATGTACTCTTTCAACAACATCAAAAGATTCTAAGCCCCACAATTCACTTCCGTAATATAATATAGGTAACACTTTTGCATCAATTATTTTAAAGAAACAATGTTTTGACATAGGCATACTATCATAAAGTGTCGACAACAATGAAACTAGAACACGTTTTGCCTTAACTGCCATACATTCTGCCATTCTGTGCATTGATAATATCAAGTCAATATCATCAGTTCTACAAGTGGTGGAGTATCTCGAAGTATTTTCTACTCTATTTATACCATATCTAAACCAGAGTATATTAGAAGTTGATATCAAGAAAGTTATACATTTAAAAGGGATTCTATATTTTCTTTGCAAGCTATCCATTTTTTAATCAGTTTATATAAACACAGTGAAACTCTGTACTCCTGCACAAGCCAACAAAAATAATAATTGACTAACACTTTTGGAGAAATCACTCATATGGTTTTTAGGCTGCAACTATAAATGAACATAGGTTAATGTTTGTGTGATGGGTTTAATGTCCCACCGAGTATATCAGTAATTTTGAAGGCTATGAAACAGTACTGCCACCCTGCAGTATCGTGCTGTAGGTGAGTGGCATGAACCACACCCAGTCACAAATATCTTGAGGATGGGTCAGCTACCCTTATATGTCAAGCAAATGTATCAGTAGCATTCGAACAACTTTGATATGTCGCACCATAGGATCGAACCCATTACTACTTGGTTACGGGGCGGCACTGTGAACACCTGGCTACCGGAACTAGTTTATCTGTGTCAAAATTGAAATTTGCATTTCTTATTTTTTATCCTTATATTTAGATATATAATCCACCAAAAGGAAAAAGAAACGTGCTAATTATGTATTGCAGTATGTGATTAAATTCTGTATTTAATGTAAGAAATGATATATGGTACGTCACTAGTCAAGGCCTGTCTACATATAAAATATTTAGCGTTTATTCACGAAAGTTTACGTTATAACGCGAAAGTTTCGAGTTACGCGTTAAATCGCGAGGATTTCGCATTTATTCGCGAAAGTTTCGCGTTATAATGCGAAAGTCACGTGTTTATTTCTGATAGTTAAGCGTTATAACGCGAAAAACACACGTTTGTTTGTAAACGTTTCGCGTTGAAACACGAAAATAATGCGTAAATTTGCAAAAGTTTCGCGTTGTTTTAACGCAAATTTTTTCTCAACGGGCTTTCATAGAAAAGGGTAAGCTATGTTCATATTTTGAGTGATTTCGGATATTTGCTGTGCATCATCACTAAATAATTACTTTGCCATTTATCTGAATAACTGACATTTAAGGTTGGGAGCAAATATCTTGCGCGCGACACATTGTCTTCATATTGCTCACATTTGTTTTCCATTTATTTCAAAATATAACCATAAATGACATAATAACATGTTTGACTTGACTTGACTATTTGCGTTTACCGTAGCTTCGACAGTATTTCAGTCATATAGCGAAGTCCAGCTATTTACAGGTAGAGGAAGACCCCGAATGCGCGGAGGCATCCGGGTAGAACCACCGACCTACCGCAAGCCAGCTGGAAGGCTTCCTCACATGAAAATCCGTATGACCCGAGACGGGAAGTTACATGTTTGTTTGCCAAATTATTGTATCAAAGCACAATTATCTTTGATCTCTGTAAGCCTGACCTTTTAGATGTGCACCTTTGCCTTGCGCGCAACACATCATAATGACATTTGTTCCATTATATTGTAATATCGATCAACAAATATGGGGGTTGTAACATTATGCATGCCATAAGAATATCATAAGACAGTATTGCTTCTTATTTCTAAAAGTGATATCGTTCTCAACAGTTAGCTATGTCGTTCCCACGACCTAATATGATATATCAAATTTTGTATGATATTGACTGCGACATTCAATCTCTATGCATTAGATGCTGGGGGTTTGGGGTGTGGAGGAATGGAAAAAAGTCAGTATTATTGTCAGAGATACTGACTGAAGGGAACAACATACAAACCAATGGGAATACGAGATACTGACACGTGGGAAGGAGATAACAAGGTTCTAACTCGTGGATACGATACATAGTGGCTAACTCTTGAGAATTACACATAGTGGCTAACTCGTGGGAATGACATAGTAGCGAAATGCCCGGATTATTTTGCGAAGGTCATTGGTTCGAATAATTTAGTCTTGTTTTCCCTACAAAACTTTCTAGTTTGTTAGAAAGACGGTAAAAGATGTATTAGAATTACTAAATCATGTAACAATTATACGACTGCGCAACGCAAACTGACAAAAATGATAAAATAAGTTTTATTCACACCAACAAATGTATGGCTCGACCTCGCCTTTTAATTCAAGAGCGTATTCGTGGACTTCTTTAGGATCACATGATTTACAAAAACTGAACTTCATTAAAATAGTTTGTAATATTAAGTATGTATTGAGGCTTTCATTCAATCGGAAAATTCATAATTTTTTGGTCCGGAAGCCGGGTCTTTAATCTATTTTATGATATTCACCTCGGCTGCAGGTTCAAAATTCCATTATGCTGCCGTGGCAATAATCTCCGATTACAATACCTGACGTTATGCCGTTGTTAAAATACTTATCTATATAAATTATCACTAGCTGTACATTTATTTTAATTTCCGATAATGATTGTACAATGAAACGTGTTTTTCTCTTGTCATGAATGTAAATGGTTTAATTAAATGGATAAAACCCTTTACAGGAATGGTGCAGTTGTTTCTTAAAGAACCAAACCAGCTTAATTCCAATATCTCCCACGAGTTAACCACTATGTGTCGTTCCCACGAGTGAGCTACTATTGCCGTTTCCACGAGTTATAACCTTGTTATTTCTTTCCAACGTGTCAGTATCTCGTTCCCCGAGATAGTAGGTTTCCAGCTAAGGTTAATAAGACCTACATTTCAGTTTCCATTGCTTCATTATTTAAATGATTCTAATCTTATTGTCAACGTCTTTGCGATTGAAACAGACAAAGCAACGAGCAAAAGGAACAATGACATTTTAATTGCTTCAACGTACTGACAGATTCTTTTTGCACTTCTGTACTTCCGTATAGATGTGGAAATCTTTCCATAGATTTCCTTTCTAGGCCAATGACTGTCGATCTATTTCAAGGAGAAATTTAGGGGGAGCATGGTTTTTATCTTTAATTAGTTGAACAGTATTGACAAGTATATTTCATTGTTGAAGTATCAGCGATACAAAAGCTTCATGTAGTTAGACAGTGAAGACAAGGATTCGATAATAGAGAATTGTAAATTGGCATAAGATTGTTTGACATTGATCTAAGTCGTGATACGTAAAGAAGAGAGTTAGCCAGCTTCTATTTAATGAATTACTTTGGGTAAAAGGACAAAAAATATCACATTATATAGTTATTCCTCTGTAAGTTACTTCTCATATTGCTGGAAGAGAAAGAAAATATGGAGGTCTTTTAGATATCATCGACATGAAATACTTGCAACGGCAATATCAGCTTGTTTTCTTCCCACTCACACAAACATATTCAAAGTACTTTTGTTTTCGACCTTCTTCTGACTCAAACTTTGAACAGCCGAGCAATGTCATAATTTATACCAATTTATTATTGTGTTCGTGTTTCAAAAAGCAACCACTTTGAATTTTAGGTTTTAATGCAATCATGCCCGTTTGTAACATACACAGAAATTATAGGCGCATGTAGAAGCTAGCTTCTTGAACTGTCAGATATAATTACTTAAGTTATTCCTGTAATTTGATTTTAGAAGTTATTTTAATCATGAAAATATAATTTTTCATTATATTATTAACTAAAACGCACCGTGGCACATACTTTCAGTATCAAGAAATTGTAAAATATTATCAATGCTGAAATTGAATTGAAAACTAATATTTTAAATGAAACCCATCAAAACATAAAACAAGCATAAAGTGCTTTTGAAAATTTAAGAAAACACATCATATTCGATAAATTTGTTGTCTGTATCCTCTAAAAGCATTATACATTAGCAACCAAGATCTGCGTTATTTGTGAATGATTATCCTCTGACGCACAAAACTCCTTCCAGCTTGCTTGCGGTAGGTTGGTGGTTCTACCCGTATGCCTCCGTGCATTCGGGGTCTTCCTCCACCTGCAATTAGCTGGACGTCGCTATATGACTGAAATACTGTCGAAGCGACGGTAAACTCAAATAGTCAAGCCAAGTTGCACAAAACTAAGACACATATATCAAACAGCACGGTCCTTGATATGGAAGACTGATGTCAAGTCATTTGATTAAATTATTATTTTATAGTGAAGTTTTTTTTTGATTTTTGTTTTTTGTTGTTGTTGTTGTTTTTTGCAGATCTCATGCGTGTGTATGTTTGTGTTACTACTACAAAGGAAATGTATTGAGGGGATATATTAGTATATTAGATCTTTGTAAATATATACAAAGGGCACTTGGTTTTAAAAATGAAATTTCAAGTATATAAAATGAAAAATATACCTTCAAAAACTAATGCTATGTATTAATTTGTATTTCTTTAGTTACAGATACATTCTAATACCAAGTGGCTCGTTCAGGATATATATGGTAAGGAAATGTTGAATGAAAATGCTTTCATACTATTTAAAACATATTCTAAATCCTCCAATATCCACTTTCCATGTGATATTTAGGAATATTTTTAGAAAAAAACGTATTTTAGAATTAGACTTTTATTTCCATGAATGTTACAATTGTACATTTCTATTATAATGTGAGATACGTGTGCTTGTATATGTCAATAAAGTGAATTCTGATTCTGATCAGAATATCTGAGCCAGCGGGAATAACAGCACTCTAAAATTATCCTCTCACAATGCAAAAAAAATAGAGACGTGTCTCAAAAAGTTAAGCATAATGAGTATGATAAGAATCAACTATAATGATTGCAATAAGTTTATAAACCTCGAAATACGGGGCACTGCAACACAACCATTTCATGGTTAATTTGAAGAAGCAGGTCAGATGGACCTACTTTGAAATCCACTTCAGAATCGTGTCCATTCAATTTCCTAACCGATATAACGTTGGAAGATGCAATCTGAAAACTGCTCACACCTAACAACGTTGGGCGTTTGCTGATTCTTGAACAGGTGTAAATTTCTTAATTGAATGGCATTTTCCTCTCGTCCATCAGATGCCAGTATTTGTTCATAGTCTTCGTGAACTATAACGCGTACTCCGATAAGTGTTGACTATGCAACCACATATCTCACACTTTTGTGAAGTTTTGTCGCTAAAAGAAGGAAAATGTCGTGTGCTAAAAAGCTTAGTTCATAGTTGCTTTTAACGACACGACATAGTCACACGGGCTCCGCCCTCCTGACTATGTCGTGTACTTAAAGGCAACTATGAACTAACCTATACTTCTAATAGGAGTATTCATGAATGACGGACATGTGTATATCATAACGCAACTATGAACTAACCTATACTTCTAATAGGAGTATTCATGAATGACGGACATCATAACGCAATATGACGTTTTCGACTGTGTTATATGTTAATATCCTCCCAGATAAACTCGTTTCGAGTAAGGCCCAAGGCTACCGTTAGTCATCAAGAAACTGAAAAAATAGAAAGAAAATTTAACTTATTTATTTTACGTCGATTGGGAAACAAGTTCTTTAACTATTTCTAATCCCTTCTTTCGTAGGCTCCTGCTCCTGGGTTGGACCGGTACTTAGTGTCTGAAGAAACCCTTGCCTCTAACAGGGTTCGAACCGACATCCTTCGGATCCGCAGTCGGGTATGTTACCACTGGACTACGGCTCCCATCAAAGAAATAAAAAAAAGCTAGTATGAAAGAGAAAGATTTGAACATCTTATTTCAATAGTATTAGAAATTTCCAGTTTGATTTTGAGAATCCTTACCGCAACATATTGTTTCGCAAATAATAAAAGCATTATTCTTTTGTCCCTTACTGTTGTATATACATTTTACTTTTGACACTATATCTGTCCAAACTTTCATTTTCTGTTTTCAAATCGTGTTGTGAAATAGTGAAATCCGTAAAATATAATTACTTATCTAACAATTACATTTGATTAACAGGCATTTTGTTTTTATTTAAATCCCTCGGGACTCTGACCAGTAGAATAAACTATAAGAAAAAGCGAAAATTTAATTTCATTTAATTAGATATTTGAAGTGGTAGACAACTGATCCGTAATAAATTAATTTTAAGGTCATGTTTGAGACTCGAATTTCAGT
>CM037787.1:11795802-11845802 GCA_021229015.1 Solen grandis | reverse complement strand
ATGCCGCCCACCCCCAAGTCCGATGGCCTTTTTGACCGTCTCAGTCTGAGGTTGATCAAAAAAGCAACACATTTTAGAGTGCGCTTGCCGAAAATTTTGCGTATATTCTGAGATTATATCACAAGATCTCTGGAATGTGTCACAGAGAGGTCGCCGAACCTTCGAGACATCACCAAGGCCTCCGGAATTCCTCGGAGGAAAGAAATATTTCGCGGAAGCTCTGTGAATGCTTCACAGGAGCTTCCGGGAAGCTATGCCCGGTCTGTTTTCTCCAATAAAACTTCAGGAACATATAGAGAAAAAAATTCAATGAAGTTCTCCCGATGACTCCACGTGGCTCGCGATGCTTTCCAAGCTTCCGCGGGACACAGGGGAACCTGTTCCCAACGCCTCCCGAGGCTCATCTATTTCCATCGGGAGTACATCCCCGAGGCAAAAAATGTCAAGTAGGACTGAGCCTTGAGCGATATAATTTTATATTTTACCTTCGCAAAGCCATGATATTGAATAACTACTGTGCAATAGTATTTGACAACAGTTATATTAAAAAAAATGACGGTAGTGGTGGGGGAGGGGGGGTCAGACTGGGACATTGATATTACTGAAAGGGCATTTACTCCGGTATTTGGTGATAGGGTAAAAATAAAGGTTTCTCGTTCTTTTTCAACAGTAAACTGCCATAACAAATTAATTAGTGTTTTTTCTGGACTACCTCACCCCCCCCCCTCACCCCCCCCCAAAAAAAGGGGGGGGGGGTGACTTGTGTACACTATCAATTAATGGATGCTTTGAATAATCATCAGTTTTAGACTCAACAGTGTAAAAGACAGTTCTGTTTAAGTCTGAGGAAAAAAATACGCTTTAAACATATTTTGTCAAATATATAGAAGGAAACCGGGTATATGCTGTATTAGGTTCGAACTTGATAATCTTGACTGTCTAATTGTCGACCTAGAAGCAGCCATCACACACAGACATCCCAGATAAAAAAAAAAGCAGGCGCACGTTTTAGGGTCGGACGGTTGCAGAAGGTTTGGGTCCCATCTGCGTGTCGATTTTTTTTTCTTCTACATGTTAAATCAGTGACAAAACAAATAATATTCAGTAATAAAAGATGTTGATATCTAATATAATTTTTTTATTATCCGTTTTATTTCGCACATGAATTGTGTTTTTTGTGCATAAGTATTTCGTATTCATCGACTTATCAGTACTTATAAGTTTCATAAAAATAATACTAAAAAAAGTTATGTATAAATAGTAAAGATGATGACATGTAGAAACACAACCATTTCTGATTAAGTTTTATTTGCATGGCTAGCGATAGGTATGCATCTGCTCTGCAGAATACTAAGATTTTTTGCTACAGCAAAAAAAAAAAAAAAAAAATCATTACCTTTTTAACTTTTTCAAGAACGAAATCGGCAATTTTTCATACCTGAAAGTTCATCAACCTGCCGGCAGCTGAGTAGCTCGCTTTTTAAGCAAGATTTAAAGCTTTATACATGTAGAGAAAAGTGAATTAAAAATTCGTTGAGTAGATTTAGCCAAAGTAGTTGTTTTTTTTCTCATTAATTCCAGTGGGCTCTAGTGAAATTGTTTCTATGCTAAATACATTTTAATGTCCAGCTTAGTTGTTGATTTTATGCATAACTATTTTATGCTATTCTTAAACTGATTTGTCTAGAATAGTTTATAGTTGTAACTGATACAAACGTTTGGTTATTACCTATTCTTCCCTATTGTTAAATCGCTCGGCAGACGATATTTAATTTTCTTTCAATCAGTGAACGTGTCCGCAGTACCCTTAACGCATGCTTATCACACAGTCATGGACGACTGCCGAATCGAATTACCTACACATTAACAGCAGGGGCCATAAGACAATAGGAGTCTGGCTTGTCAGGTGGTTATACGGGTGGTTCAGTAGGGGGCCCACGATGGGGATTTCTCTAGACAACACTACTATGATAAAATCAAGGGATTTTATAGCCTAGAAAAATGTATGACCAGGGCAGCGGGGGGGGGGGCCAAGGCCCCCTCGGCCCCCCGCTGGATCCTGGCCTGGGTACGGAAACCTCTTTAGGCTTTAAATAGTGTTCCTAATTAACCAGTTATTTCGCCAAGCATGGGCTATGTCATGCATTGCAAATAACAAAATAGAACTCATTTTCAGAAACTGATGTTGGGTCCCGTGAGCATTGTTGTTTATTTTTATCTTAAGCTTATGTAGTATCCGCTCTACTAAACGATTTTATGATTATAATTTTATTATATAAAGATACCCTTATAGGGCAAATTGTTTTAAGCTCACCTGAGCATTAAGTGCTCATGGTAAGCTTTAAGGAGGTCTCTGTGTCATGCCGTCCGGCGTTTACATTTTCCTTTTAAAGCATCTCCTCAACAGATTGACAGAGTTTTACCAAACATCACAGGACTCATCCCTATGAACTGTCCAAATTGTTTTGACTGATTAAAAAGTAGGATCACCAAAGCTAAATAAATGCTAAAAAGTCATCTTTTCCAAAACTGCAAGGCCTAGAGCTAAGATATGAAGTGTGAAGCATCGTCCAGTAGACGATGACTCGGGGATCAAAATTGGCCCCTTCCTAAGGGTCACTTGACTTAACGTAAATTAATATAGGAAAAACTTGAGGCCTGGTCACACCGAGACGTAGGACTTCAGAGTCGTAAGACTGCGTAGAAAATGACAGTCTTTGACAAAACCTTACGACAGCCCCTTGTTCTCGAAAATACTTCAAGTACAATCTCAGGCTCAATTTAATGCCTGCCATTTTATGCCATCAAAGGCTAACTGATGACCAGACTGCTCTTTCCAGGATCTGTCAGTACTGAAACACATGCACATTCGTAGTTAACTGAGAACAGCGGTAGAAGGCGAATGGCCATCAGAAAGAAAATGCAGGTCATTCATCACGGGGACCGTGCCCGTCCCCAATGGGGATCGAACCCACAACCTTCGTTTGCGCAAACAAGACGGGTAGATTTATGTGAGATCAATGCTCCCTGTCGTGTGGTTGGGCTCTGGGACGTTATACAACTCATATATATTTAGACGAACCATAACAGTAAATTAACGATTTCTTCCAAACTAACAACAACCCCTTGATCGCAGGCAGGCATTCTTATCCACAAGCCACCGGGGATAGTGAGTTATAAATGATATAAGCTTACATATTAAATTGGCAACTGAAGCAATCTGAACCATGCCCTGGATCTCTGCGATACACTGTTGCTGGCCGGTCTCTCCAGGGCTACCCCGGGATTAGGGCACGTGACGCTCGAATCCAACTGATGACGCGCTGTCTCCATATTTCTCTACATCTAAATCCATATTTAATTTAGATGTAAGCCCTTACATCCTTAGTTTCATCATTTTTTATTACGCTATTTCGAAGCAAACGCACTAGAGATAACAAAAAAAAGCACATGGAATTATCACCAGTATATATATGACATAGAGGTCCAGGCCAGATAATTCTAAGTTTTTTAAGTTTGAATTCAAAAAGTAATAGGTCTATATATAAGATGTTTATAATTAAGATTGTTCATCAAAACAACGAACATTTGTGGATAGGATACTTGTTCAGATATCGGATAATTAAGTAAACAAAACATAGGTAAGTAAAAAATATGTAAACAAACAAGGAAGTAGGTAAACAAGAAAGAAGGTAAGCAAAAATAGTTAAACAATCTAGAAAGTAGGTCAGCAAGAAAGTATGTTAGTGAGCAAGAAAGAGGGTAAATAAGTAAGAAAGTAGAGGTTAAGAAGAAAGTAATTAAGCAAGAAAGTAGGAAAGGGGGTAGGTAAGTTAACATTTAAGTAGTGTAATAACCAGTAATCCAAGTTCTGTTTTATTCGAATACGGATACACTTGAATTCAGACAGAAATTAAGTACATCTGCAATTTGACTTACCTTTCATTTCATACATAATTTTGCTGCATTTCCCTGTGTGTGATATAGAGACACTTAATGTTTCTTTTGTATATTGTAATAACAAGCCATGATGTCCATCGCCAGTATTTGCTGGCGCACTTCTTTCATTTTGACAGCAGCCGCCATTCGCACGTTGTGATTAAAGTGCACTAATTTCAGAATTTTGTATTATTGCTGTCTTAAAGGTAAATAATTGTAGTGAAATTAAATGTGGGAAATTTATGTCTAAGGTAAATAAAGATAAGTATTATTTTCTATGATATTGAGTTATATATTTGATATTGTTGACCCTGTCCAGTGCTATTTATCATCTAATTTGGTGGAAGGCTGGCGGAACGCTGGGGTAGTTTAAAGGTATATTTCTAAATGTCTAATGAGCAAGTCTTTTTTAAAGTATGTCTCATGTTATAGGAAATATGGCTCATTACTCACAATATAACGTTTATTTGTTTTTATGATGCTATTGCAAGATTACACGAATGCTGGCACTAAGCAAAGTACCAGCATTGCTGGATTCGAAAGGGACTTTCTGATTGGCTGCCAGTAACTTCGCCAGCATCCAATCAGTATAAAAGTAAGAGTGCGTGAACACCCGCGATATTTAAAATTGACAGTTACTTAACATGTTTAACAACCTGTCTGGCGGCTTTCGTATACCAAAGGTACATGTATTAGAATTAACATTTAGAAACGGGTTATAATATGAATAACAGGCAGAATATATTTATTTTAGATCGAATTCTTATTTAATAAACAAAACATTTCTAAGTAACATAAGAGCAAACAACAAGCCACGTCAGACGCATTAGCACTAAAATATATATTTAATTATGTGATTTACTTTCACATTTGATACGTGTTCATTTCTCGCCAGTCGTTCGTCATCCAAATAGAGCGGGGCGGTTATTACTGAACATGCTTGTATTACCGAACACATTTTTATTTCCATCATAACATTTTCCAAGATTCCTAGAATAAAGCCATAACGCCATAAAAATGACGTCACATCCTTTCCTGACATATCCGATATATTTCAAGTGTGACCTTTAACGACTTTTTCAATACCAAAGTATTACAATGTATGACAGAGTAAGTTCCCTCTTATCCGTTATTGAATTTTAGTTGCGTGATGTCATAAGACTGTATATTTACATGTTTCAGGTCAACCACGTGTTTGGTGTTATTTTTTTATGTAAGTCCATGTACTATATTATGGTAAACAATCCCATAATTCTCTTATATACGTTTAAAGTGAGTTATTTGCATGATTGGAATTACTAGACGGTGATATTTTATCATGCGTGTACCGAACATTTTCGCTCCAGAACGCTTAAAAACAACAGTTTTCATCTAACGTTTTAACGTTATTAGATAGAATGTTATGTAGAGTTATATTATTTAAGTTAAATATAAGTGAATCTAATTAAGAAACTGTATAAATAAATAATTTAATCATTGCTGTCGATCTTTGGTGAAGGATTTCTTTTTCCGCCACCCTTGCCTAACCCTCTAGAGTTCTGAACAGACATCCAATTTAGTGAAAATGGGGCAGTTAGGTACTATACTAAGTAAAATGAAATGAAATAATATATTATGCAACAATCTTTAAGTTGAAATGGTCGGCAGTGTTCGGTAATTGACGCACGTGTGTTCGGCATTACACTCATCTGGTCGGTAATACAAGCAGTCATGTACTACAAATAAAACATTATATTTCAGCATTAAATATGCTCATATAGGTGTTTCTTGTATGTAAATGATGAAGAAAGGTCATATCTGTGCTGAACATCGTGTAAGCTGAATGTATTACTGAATACTATTTATTTCAGCTTAAAGTGTTCGATAATACCCTCAACCACTCTACTACCGCTATCTTGAAACATGTATATCGCAATATACTTTCTCTCTCTCTCTCTCTGTTTCTCTTCTCTCTCTATCTCTCTCTATTGGTGTATTCTACTTATTATTAAAATGAAGACCAACAAAAACGATTTAAGAAAATTCCTATGGTTATTTATTAATAGCTAAAATTTATTTTGATAACAAATTTTGCTGTGTGTTTACTCTCTCTCTCTCTCTCTCTCTCTCACGAAAACACTGGTTATTCTGATATATTCATTTACCTTGTAAATTGATACTATTTATTCGCCTATATAGCGAAATGCTCATTGACACTATTATTAAAGATATTATTATGATATAATAGATATATAAATATATATAAATATCTATATTTCATAAATGCAAAATTTGTCTTCTCCCATATTTTAGTAGGTCAGTCTCTCCTTTCTCTATTAAATATTTGGATATATACCCTTAATAATGCCATATTCTTTTTTCAAGTGTTAACGCGATGCACACGTTATCCCCAACCGGAAGAAATGTATATATTGTATTGTCTATGTATTTTCTTCTCCATATTGTACATGATTGTACTTGGATGAAAATAAAGTTTTGTTCTGTTCTGTTCAAAAAAGTAATTTGAGTTAAATAATAATAGTTCATTATAATTCACGATAAGCTAAGCGCCTAATTAACTTCAGTTTATAAACCTACAGTGTAGACGCTCATCACCAGTACATATCAACAACACAGAACAGAACAGAAGTTTATTGATTGTCACAAGCATACATAGCTCATTGACATAAACAAAGAAATTCAATATGCATGCACAATAACACAGAAAAATAAATAGATGTTACAAACAAGGTTTTCTCACATACATTTAGTGAGAATGTTTTGATAAAGAAATGCTAAATATAATTTATATCTGTAATTAACATCAATAAGTATTAAATTTGATTAATTTCTCTTGTTCGAAAAGCTTTTATACAATAAATAGCTAATTTTATCATAACTGAAACATTTGTTGATTTCATTAATTCAGTGAATTTTACAACGCTAGGGTGTGTATAATAGTATCGTGGTATGTGAGATTTTCGTAAGTTTAAATACATTGGACAAATTAAAATGAAATGATACTCGTCTTCAATATCATTAGTATTGCAAAAGTTACATTTTCTATCTTCTCTTTTAATTCAACTACGTCTACCTTGTTCAATATTAAGGGTATGTGAAGATAATCTTAACTTAGCTAAAATTCTCCTATATTTTAAATTTTCTAATATACTCAAATATGGTGCACGTTCAAAAACAGTTTTAAATTCGCAGTTTAGATACAGTGAGGAAATATTCCTAATGCCTTCTCTCCACTAGGGCTGGGCCGATGGATCGGACTATCGATTAATTGCAATGGTTATGAGGACGATAGTACTGCATCGATAGTGGTTTCTGACCATCGATAATATCGCCGATAGTGTTCCTGACTATCGATAGTTCAGTAATATATACACCTGACCACAAAGTCTATCTGTTAAGCAAAAGAAAAAAACCAACAAACATTCCCTAACGTTGCAGTTAAAAGAGTAATTCATATCGTGTCGGTTTTTTAGGATTTGTTGCCAGTCTAATGTACATGCAAGGGATGGATATGGCTAAATCATTGACGAATGACGATAAAACTGACTCATAATTATAGCTTTTGAGTTCGAACAACAAATCAAAACAATCTCAATTTACAAGTCAATAACGTTTTCTTGAACTGTCTATAGAGTATAACACATTTTATTTTCGTATGTTTATATAACATGATTAACATTATAGCTGAAAATAAACATTACGTTTATCGCTGACGTGAGCATGCTATGGTTCTGGAATTATACCGTACCTGAAATAAACATCATGGCGATTCGCTCGCGTGACGTTCAATAGTATCGCAATGCATTGCAATATTAATCCTGCAATAGTTGAACTATTGCAATAGCAACATACTGACTATCGATAGTATCGCAATAGTCATTTTGGGGGTCAATGGTCAGCCCTACTCTCCACTGAGTATATATCTGAATCTAGTTCTAAGTAATGGAATAAAACTCTTAATATCCACTGATTCAGGAAACCACCACACATCTGTAAAAACATTATTTTGTAATAAATCTCTAACTTTCGACGACCAATTTACTTTACTATCATTCTCTTTCAGTGTTTTTTTTTTTTTTTTTTTTTTTTTTTGCTTTTTTTATCTTTTTATCTAACAATATGTAGTACAATATGCAATTTTTACTTTTATCTTGATGCAATTTTAGGAAATATTTAATTATTCTAACATGTCTTTCAATAATAAATAACACATAGACACTCACCATCTACCAACAGTAAACACACACACAGATCTACACTCAACATGGACGCAGTCTAGACTAAAGGTCTATAAACATATTGTACCAAATTGTCTTAACACCTGGGCACCGACGACAATCCTAACACAGAACGAACGACGTCGGATGTTTACAGTAGGCAATTCGGTCAGCTTAAAAATTCAAACATAACGTAGATTTATAAATGACATTTTTCTTGGTGATAGTCGATTCCGCGAGGATAACTGGGGTTGAATAAGAAGTAAACATTGTCAGTTTCGCGAGGATACTAAGGTTGAACAAGAAGCAAAGATTTCGGCTTCTCGGGAAAAGAAGCAAACATTGTCGGTTCTGCGAGGATAACTGGGATGAACAAGAAGCAAAGATTTCGGCTTCTCGGGGAAAAGAAGCAAACATTTTCGATTCTGCGAGGATAACTGGGTTGAACAAGAAGCAAAGATTTCGATTCCGCGAAGATTCTTAGGGTTGAACAAGGAACAAAGATGGTCGGTTCCGATAATGTTGCATGTTTCAAACAAAAAGAAAGAATTCGAGATATACAAGAGACCGTCCTAGATACTCTAGACATGCAATAAAAGTCCATCATGTTGTTAAACTCAGATTATCGTTAAATCATTGACCCATTAACGAACCTACATCTTGAACGGGATCTGATACCTTTTGATCAAGAAAACGTTAACAAAAGCTGGCTGGAATTGTATGTACATGCATTATCGGCCAAAGAATTAAGATTGATTTAAATTAATTCAGCTCATGTACAATAGTATATAATATTTAATGTGTTGTTGTTCTATTCAATAAAATATATTGCCTTTGTTTTTTAATCAAATGTCCACATATTATGATGTTTCCATTTTTTTTTTTTTAAAAACACATGAATTTAAGTTTTAAGTTGTTAGTTAGCAATGGTACCTTGATATCTTTTTTATATTTTAGTATGGTAATGTGCCTAGTATTTGATTGTAATTTTTTTTTTTTTGTTAATTATTTTGTATGTATCTAGTCATTATGTCTCTTAAAATTCTTAAATCGAATGGTTGTATACATGTTTTTTATGGTTGTATATATGTATATGTATGTATGTATACGAATGAGACAAAAATAAAGTTTATATATATTTATATATGAATAACCTTGATCTGAATTAGATACTGAACAACCAGTGACTGATTACTATTAATTACCCTGTCAAGCACTATTGTATCAAAGTCATTAAATATACGCACATATGTGTTGTAAACTTTTACCAAAACACGTATAGCGTCAAATGAAATAAGTCAAATTACATTCACTTACCGGCCAACTGGGAACACAGACCCTAGTGTCCCCGGTAAATCCTGCACTGGGTGTGACTTTACATACATGAACATCGTCCCATGCCCTCACTTTCATCTTCAATAGTTTATTTCCAAGATTTATGGCGGTTTGTTTTCAATTAATTATGGTATTGAATATAAAAATATATATCATGAAGCAAAAAAAAGTACATGTGGGAGAACAACAATTAACAAACAGATAGAGAGAAACAAATCATGCTGCTTTACCTTCGCAGCATTTTGATAGTTATGAGAATGAAATTCATGGTTGTGCTACCGATCTATCCTACTATTATTATAAATAATATTAGTAATTGAAAATAAACTAATTAAATATAAATTTTGAACTTGAATGTAGCATTGCCAATTCAAAAACTCTTTTTCAGTATGCAGAGGGTTGGTCAGAATAACAAATTATTAAAAAATAGATTAAAATGTGTCATAAATACAAGAATTATACATAACAAACATTTCTAAACTCAGGTTTCCAGTGGATGAAAAATAATAAATAAATCTTGATTATAAGACATACTATTTCAGACATTTGAAAAGGACAGTATTATCATCAGTAAATTCAGTAAAAGTGGATTATGGCATCGTTGGATTGAAAAAAATCCGCAATTGCTGTGTTCATTTATTGGTCCCGGGGTTTGCACAACTTTCTTTCCTCAAATTAAATTACATTTTTTCTGCAGTGAGATGTTAATACTCATATTTTGTGGGAAAATATCCATAGATCTATCGTATTAGTGCATCTTTTTTTGGAACTGTGTTAACATATTTAATTACTAGAGGACCGATTATTTGCTCAGTGACAGGCATTAAATCTCTCAAATCAACTCACAAACTTCATTTTTGTATAAATGCAATTTTGGAGGCTATTACCCTGTGATTTGGTTACTTTAAATAATAAATATCTTTATTAAAAAAAGATATTCGGCGTACCTAAATATTTATCAATTGTAAACATGTAGGCAGACTAAAACTATTATAAAGTTGAAAACGTTAGCAAACATGTTTGTAAATAACAAGAGGTATTTTGAAGACTATATAACAAAACGGATTTAATTTACAAACTAAAGCAAAGCTAATCTACCAACTTCTATTAAATATTATGCACTTGCTGATTTTTTTATTTTACTGTAAAGACAATTCATATTTAACCAATCATAATCGCGTATATTCGATTATTGTTTCCAGACCTGCAAAATAAACTGCACAACCTCTCCGCAGTAGTTACCTCCCCAAAAGGCCGAGTCCACCTTTACAAATATGGGGAAATTGTGGTCTAAAAATAGACATGCGCATGCTTCTTGTTATTTTTTTTTTAATCATATTGCCAAGGCAGCATTCCTAAATTGATATGGGGGTGTTAAATTTTCATTACTGTGTTACCATTCATGTTTTTACTGAAAAAGAAACCTGGTATATCAAGTAGAAAGATATATACAACCTGAAACCCCCATTTTAAATTCGAATATCCTTAATATCCTAACAATAAATTTTACAAGCCAATTATAGCATTGCATTTACGTTGGCCTCATTTGCATACCAACATTTGATTGGTTAAAGAAGTAGGTCAAAATCAGCCTTATACAGCTACGCCGAAAAAGAAATTGAGTGTAATTTGATACGTAATTCAAATAAATACTGTTCGAGTTTTATAACAGTATTTTGTGCTGTTGGCTGTCTAGTTCCTGCGATACGAAAACTTTCTGAGGTTTTGAAGTCGGAAAAAAAAGATCGTGAAACGAAGAATGATCAGCTTGTAAGTTTGGGCAGAAAATATGTATCATATTTGAAACTAAAATAAGACACAAACTTACTAATGAATAAAACTGCACAAAATTTTCGTAAAATAATGATTCAAGAACAGCAATGTCAGAAAAAGAAATCAATCATTATTTTGAAGTATATTTTACCTATACAAAGCAAATACTACGGAAGCAAGAGGGTGTGTGTGTGTGTGTGTGTGTTTTTATCTCGTTCTTAGATAATAACTAAGAAAAAAAAACGAAAGCAAATCTCGCTAACTCGTAGCCACGAGATATAACTAAGAAAAAACGAACTTGTTTAATTCGTGACCACGAATATAACTAGAAACAATAACAACAACAACAAAACGATTAGTAACTCGTGGGCACGAGACATAACTAAGAAAACTAAAGAAAAAAATATCGCTATCCTCGTGGCCACGAGATAATCTAACGATTGTTGGTCAGTTAACTCGTGGCCATGAGTTAGTTAACTCGTGGCCATGAGTAAGTTAACTCGTGGTCACGAGTCAACTGACCAATCAACTGACGAGTCAACGACAATCAAATCGTGATATTTTGTGCCAAGAGTAAGCAATTTTTTTTAGTTATTAACTCGTGGCCACGAGTTAGCGAGATTTTTTTTTTTTGGGGGGGGGGGTTGATGTTGTTGTTTTTTTCATAATTATATCTCGAGACAGATATAGTGCATAGTGCTGCCACACTGCAGTATCACGCTGAGCGCCAGGCGCCAAGCAAGGGAGCTATAACGGTGCCATTTTTTGCGACTTTGGTATGTCGCGACCGGGGATCGAACCACGACCTCCCGCTCCCGAGGCGGACGCTCTAACCACTCGGCCACCAGGGACGGTCATATACATAAAGGATTTTTGTTTGTTTTGAATTGCATATCGAGTAGTAATACTTATTTTGATATTTTCAAGAGCGCGTACAGCGAGTGAAAATGTTAAAATTGTATCACTTCGAGATGAGATGTATTCCATATCCACTCAAAACAAACAAGTTTTCTTTTTATTTTATGCCAACCGGCCGATGAAAGTATGGAACTATCTTGTGCAGATGTACATCCCTCACACTATGGATTTCATCTCATTGATAGAACCCAGTATTTTGCCAGTTAGCATAAAATAAAACGTTTTTAGCTTCCCTCTCAAGTAGTCGTGTGACTTCGTCTATTTCCGGAATCTTTCCTCGGGCTGCCTCTAGAAGGAGCAGACATTTGGAAAGCCTTGGTCCTTATTCCTCAATATCCTGAGTCTATGTTTAACACTCTGGCTCAGGAAGTTAAAATTTTCATTAAGATATTTTACAAAATCTATACATATTTCATTTAATATTATTATATTTCTTAAAGCATTAAGGCAGTATGTACCATATATTATTTGATTAATTATGAAAAAAATATTCAAAGTGTATAACCCTGGGATAGATTCAGGGGATTAATGAATAAGCATCCTGCGTATACTAAAAGTCTAGAATACAAAATCAATAGAATTGTCTTGTTTAGCTGGGTGAAACAAACTTCTTTACAAGGAGGAATAATTTCAGTTGAGGTTTGATAAGAAAAAATAACTGTACATTAACTATATGATATGGTCAAAGAAAATGCTAATCAGAAAGACATAAAAAAAAACCTTCAGATGCAGCTTAATTTGTAACAATAAGGTGTAATTTAATGTGATGAACATAAGATGTAATTTAATAGGATAAATATATTGATAAATATGAAAAATATATTGTTATCATGATTTAACGTCCTTGAAAACTCTCCTACATAGGTTCCCGGTCACCCATGCAGGTAACAAACCGGATAAGTGTACCACTATCAATATGAACAGAATATAATTCATTACGACTTGTACAATACAAGGTACATCGTCATTTGCAAAATACAATACACAGTAAATTTAATAACAGTGGCTTATAGTGAACAAAAAAGGATAAAATTATGTTAATATAAACATAAATATAAATAGGAGAGTAGTACATAACTACATTAAACAACTACTTTATCATGACAGAATACTGACATTGTTAATATAATTGATTCTAATATCAAATGCCTTTTTAACAAAAAATGACAAATTAATCAATGTTGTTTTTTTTCAAGCGAAGAAAAGAGTAAATTTAATTATGGACAGAAGGTCTTCTATAAAAACGAGGATTAATATTCGCATATAATTCAATGTGATTCTTTAAGAATGAGATGAAATTCGTAGTCCAGTCAGATGATAGTGACACTCAAAAGATAACATATCTAAGTGTGGTTCATAGCAAAAATATTTTTTAAATAGTTTGTATTCATCTAAAAACAGCACTACGTTCTACAAAACTAAACCATTCTTGTATGAAACAGTCTATAACCTTTTATTTAAACACCCGAGGAAATATTTTATCCGTTCAATATTGTCACTGTTCAAAAATATATTTGAAAACCCATATTTGTCTAAAAGCATCTTCAAATTAAACACCTAATTTCTTTTACCTAAATTACAGTCATCTAATAAAATCAAGTACAACTTTCTCAGAATGCTATTTTGAGACTTGTGCAACTTACACCAATATTTTACAATCCTAAAATAACGATTTACAAACAATGGATACCTTCCAAGTTCCCCGTAAACGGCGGAAGAACAACTACTTTTACGAACGTACTTTTACAGAATTTAAGGTGTACACTTTCTAACTCTTTTGATTTAGTAAATCCCCAGACTTCAACAGCAGAATTAAGGATAGAACTGATAAATGAATCAAATAACTGACAAAGTAACTTAGGTTTAATTGCGATACGCTTGCAATTTATAAGAAGCACATTTAGTGCTTTAAGAGATTTTCCAAGCAAATGTTCGTTATTTAAAACAAAAGATCGTGTATAATTAAAAACTGTCCCTAATTAATTAAAATTATCTACTACTTCGACATCATTGTTGTTATAAACCCATTTTTCGTTTTCTAATAAGTTCCTCTCTTTCTAAATACAACTGTCTTTGTTTTTGAACAGTTAACCTCTAACCCCCATTTGCAACAATATGAATAAAATAAGTCCAAATTTGTTTGCAATTCACCAGGTGTCTTCCCAAAAAATACCATATCATCAGCGAATAAAAGTGTGGAGAAAATTATAACTTCGACCTGTAAGCCCCTCCCTCCATTGGCCTGAAAATAATTTTCCAAATCTGCTAAAAACAAAGACACTGAAATAATATGCTCTCCGGCTGTGTTAACTCTTTATTTCATACAGGCTAATTTTACGCATTGGCAAACAGAGTAGACCCAGATCAGACAGCTCCTTCATCAGGCCCTCTTCTGTTTGCTCATGCAATACTTAAGTCCAGGTTCTACACAGACTGCAAGGCAAAGCAGTATTGATCGATTTATATATCATTTAAAGTCCAGTCAATTAATATTCATCGAGTCATTTCCTTGTACATGAATATTCATGAGGTAAAGGGTTAAAAAAATAATATGAGAGGGAAAATTAGTTTGTCACCAACATCATACCGTTCAAAATTTTGGAGTAAACGATGTTCTGTGGAGCAAATTGCCGACAGTATTTTAGTCATTTGGAGACGCTTGAATATATGAGGCAGATATAGTGCAGCCTCATTACGCAAGTACTATTGTTTACGTCTTTGGGCTGTCACGGCCGGGAATCGATCCATTGACCTCCCGATTTCGAGGCGGGCGCTCTAACCACCACCAAGATCGGTCCATTAAAGAATATAGCACTTTTATTTCCTCCAAAACTGAAGAATATAACATATTTTCTTTTACACCTGTGACAATTAAATACTATTAGATCAATTACAATGGAAATCAATTAATTCATTCGTGCAGCTAATAACAAGTGTTGAAAACTATAACATACAGACTAAAACATGACATATATGTAGATCTATGTTGTGTTATGTATGAAGAAGATGGTGGTATTCCGCGTGGAAGGAGGCTGCAAATATTTAACTCGTTTGTATATACTATAAATACATCGTCTAGAATATGCAAAGGTCATTTAGAGAGAGGGGGGGGGGGAGAGAGAGAGAGAGAGAGAGAGAAAGATTAACCCTTTCCTCATATAGACCATTTGACGCACTCAAAAAGGTACCACATAAAGCCTATCGCAAAACACATGTAATACTTAATAAAATATTAAGAATGAGGAGCGAAGATAACCTGAATGGTTACTCGGTACTGGTTTAGTGTGATAGGTTTAGGGTTTTATAGGAAGGTTAGACTACATTGTAAATAAATAAATATGTCCAAGATATTAGCATGTTAAAGACACAGAGTTATGCCGACATATTGTGAAAAAAATCGGAGTTTGTTTTTTTCTTTAAGCAGTCAACATCATTTTGAATAACATTGTGGAGACGGCATAGTACTATATTAAAAACCCGTTCATAGTCAATATCGCCTGATGTAAATATAAAAAAAAAATGTTCAGTACATAGTTTCATTCTATAATTATTTTCCTTCATAAGAAAGTAAACGATTCATGCCTGAATTCCCAAAATCATTTTCTCAATAGAACTAAAACGATTCAGTTTCATACTTTACAATTAATTAAATACCATTTTCCACATAGGCGATAAAGCATAAATAACATGCACACGCACATAATGCTGTCAAGACATTGTTCTATATATATTCAGGCACGGGGGTACATAGGTTTTCACATATCTGATTTAGGGATATATTACAAGCGATACGCTTTAGGACGGAGACGGTAACCCAGCTGGATTACGTCCCCGTGTTGACATGTGCGTGACAGATTTCGTCACGAGCTGATAATCTGTGTCCAAAACCACTGCCCCTTTGATCCAGCCGCGAGCTCCCTTCACGCGCATCTTACATTTCCAATATTTTCCTCACCCTCTTGTTGACTAATCACTCGGGGCAAGCCCGCGGTCCGCTGTCCCTCCGCTCTGTAACGTGCTCGCAATATGACCAATAACCCCCTTATTATCCCGTCCCCTTTTGTTTTAGGTGTGGCCAGGAATCCGCCCTCTTTTCCACCACGGCTTGGTCAGCTGGCTGGACAGATGGGACATGTCCACACTGCACAACTGACTGAGTTTGACAACATCTGGGCAGTTTCGGGGAGACATGTTTATTTATTTATTTATTTATTTATTTAAGCATTTATTTAAGCATTTATTTAAGCATTTATATGTGTTTATTTATAAATTTAAGATTTTATTTATAAATTTAAACATTTATTTAGGCATTTATTCAAATAAGTATTTATTTTATTCATTTAGGCATGTATTTAATATCATCCTTTATCCTTTATTCAAGGCGTTTTTTCCTTTATTTGCTTTCTAAATGTTTATTGCAGTTGTGTTTAGCATTCTTTGTCTATAGAGAAATTCAGTCAGATAAAGGATAAATTCTCAAGCAATTTTCAAGTAATCACTAATCATGTTCATTCCAAATATCAACATCAAAATTTACAAATTCCTGAAATTTTGATATTTATCTATATGATAACATATAAAGATGCAAATCATAACCAAATTCAACTTAATTTTATACTCAGCATGTATACATGTCGCATGAGGTAAAAAGCATGCAGAGAATTTAAGATGACATTGTATAACACCTTATGTTATATTCAGAGATTTCATTTATAAAATTATAATTCAAATGTATTGTGTATTTAATGTATACATGAATGTCTAATTTTTGCAATTAAGATTTCTCCCTTCACCCACCTAATCACAAATATAAATGAAAAAGATTCTGCATCACCAACATTTAAATCAAAATGATAAAAGATATCCTCGACTTCACGAAGAGCGAAAATAATATATAAAGGTTAATTTCCCCCATTTTCTTGAGATTTATACGTACTTATTTCAAATTAATTATAAAAAGTAGCATCTAAATATATGTTTGAAAATAATGTAAGTAAATAAAAAGTTTGATTAATCATTTGAACTCATCAAAATCTCTTTAAAAAAACTTTCATCGAATGATGACGGCCAATTAGACCAGAAATTAGTAATGTGATTTGAACTATTTCTCAGCAACAGTTTTAAATTAAGGTGAGAAAATCGTGATATTTCTCACTGCTTCCCCTCCCCATTTTTTTTTTTTTTTTTTTTTTTTTGTACAAACGGGGAAAAATTCTGCATCGAGGAATACTATCAGTACCTATTTTTTCATTACTTATTTTCTTCGCTGCTCATCCTCTGAGCTGAGATACGGGCCGTAGGCAGAGGAATAATGATTATTTCTCCGTAAGTCTGTAGAGACATAAAGCCGAAATTAGACGTTATTTATGTATGAGGCATAATGGTTGTAAATTGGCTACATTATCGCATTTCTGACGATATCGATCGCTCTCGGAAACCCTCGGACCCATTTGCGAGGACACGAGACAACGTCTTAGCCAATGAGGAGTCGCCATTCGCCGGCGCGTGAGATTTCTTTTTAATAATCAAACGCCGTTAATTTTTATTGGCTAAAACCGGGCTCCCGTCTTTCCATTTGCTTTTACTATAAAATAACAACCCAAGAAAATTTCATTACTGGTTATAATTTCTTAGCAATAGTTACGACATAAATACTGCGTCCGCCAGTGCTCTCATACTTAATTAGATAAGAAACGGTTTTAATTTTCACTCAATAACTTGTGGATCGTTTTACGAGGTGTTTATTGAATTCGTGGTCATAATTCACTTGAAATTCTTGTAAGCTGATAACGACAAAATGATCTCGGATGACGGGCGATTACCTCTGGCAGAAGAAGTGAGAGATGGAAAGAGAAAAATGGAAGATTACAGCAGTTTGTACACAATTGACCATCCTTCATCGGCAAATCGACAACTGACAGACACATCGGGTGAGTACATAAATATATTTCTTTTTTTTAATTTTTATTTTAAATGAAACCATGACCTTTTGGTCCATAATGTCATTTTCCCGTATTTAAACTAATTTGGCACGTATTTTCCATATTAATTAACTTAATACTTATTTCTATGAAGTCTCGCCGGTGACAATGTAAGTAAATTGTCGTTCCCGGGTGGAATCTACCGTACCACGTACTAACGAACTCGTATGTTACACGTTTCAAATGTAGTAATTTCATTTCTGTCTTCAACAAGTCAACAAAATGAGGAAGTCCATACTTGGTATCCAACATATAACCTTAATACTGTGAATCCTCCGAGGGACACCGCGGTTATTGTTTACCTCGAAATACAATCAAGGTGGAGAAAGGGTCTCTACAAACGAAATTTGTTAGCAATAATTTTATTTACGGTTAACAATATTCAAGCTGCGCGCTACTGATCTAACCCTTTCACGAAAGTGCCCCGACACGGATAATTAATGAAATTAATAAACACAGCCGCAAATCATATTATTTTTAACTCGACGAATTACTATGGCCATAAATGAACGATATGCAATTTACGGGGTTATGAAATTTCGGTAATGTAATAGATCACAACTTGTAAATAAGTAATCAAATTTAGGGCACGGGAATAAAATAGTAATTTTTGGCTTCATGGCGGTAGTTGTGTTCCAAACACAAACGTGATCTTGTGAAACGGATTAACATGGGAAAAATATGAGCAGATAATTATTCCTTGGACTTCATTCTTTTAGCAATGGTATGTGACATGTATATTCAAATTTTGATATCTTACTTCATGAATATGTTAAAAACGTTATTCATATATCATACTATCCGAAATTCATACAACTGTTTTCATACAATGTAAATAATTCTAAATAAAAAATTCTATCATATAATAAAAATTGTCTTAGTTAAGTAGATACAATAACAACACTATTCAATAAGAGTCAGCGCTTCTGCTGATGAGGCCCCATCGTTAAACAAGGAAAAATACGGGTCTTTTAAAATACGTTTATATTCTAAACCGAATTTGAAATATTAAAGATTGGATGGAACTTAAATGACGCACTATTTTTTAGAATACGAAAAAAAAACGCACTTGTTTTTTTTTTTTTTTTTTTTTTTTTTCAATTCTAAAGTAAAATACAATAGTAAATGGACGACGCTTGATACAAATAATAATGACAATGATAAATAATAAATAAATAAATAAATAAATAAAAGTAAATGATATAATAATGCCCTATATTCCTATCAATTATGCTGTATTTTATCTTTTACATTTCATTATTACGTGAAGAATGATAATAACAGAATGTTCATTAGACAGTGGGTGTTGCCGAAATATGAACTTTTCCATGTTATTGTTATTCACATAAATATAGTTTAAGGTAGATATAGTTGTTTTTTTCATACACGCGTATAGAATTAGATGGTATAATACAATATCTATATACACTTTATAACCATTGATATTGTGTGCGAATTGCACCACCATCATCATCATCATCATCATCATCATCGTCGTCGTCGTCGTCGTCGTTGTCGTCGTTGTCACCTTCATCATCATTATAGTCTTCGTTGAAATCGTTATCATTATCACCATTAAATACTACGGCTGCTGCAAATATTGCCGATAAAGCAACTACTACTTCTACTGTTTTTCCATGTTATCATTTTATCTGCCGCAAAGCAGGGTGGGGTTACAATGTGTAGTATTTGGAGTGAGGTTGGTCTTTACACAAGAATACAAAACTGATTGAGTAAATATAACCTCTAAGCAATACGGCACTGTAGCAATAATAAGACAGTAAAATCAAACAGCAAAAATATTTAATATGAAAAAGTAATACCATTTATTACAATGTTCATAATGTTTTTTTAGGTAATTAGAAATCAGTATTAGGTTTTTTATTACATTATTCTAAAATTAAGCCCGAAATGAATTCCGTAAGATCGATAAGTTGTATTTACAGTTCAAACCACTTTCCTCACTACCTTTTTACATATATTTCCTTTTTTTTTCTAAATAAAATCAAAGCGAGTGACCATTTGATAAAGAAACAAGATTCCATGAAAAGTGAGTATTTTATAATTAATTGTCCACATCTTATCCGGTCATAACGCGTTAAAAATGTGTTATTTGAAAAAAGAAAACGAATATTATATTCAATGTGTATGTATTTTGTAACGCTTTTAGGGATGATAGAAATAATAGTATTTTGTTTGTTTTCTGCACTGAAAGACATACCGAGTATTAAATGGATAAGGTTTAAACACACATTTTTAAATGTTGATATTGTTAGATTAACATTTTTAAGTCAAATACTCGATATACTTTTAAAAGAAAATATTTTCTCCGAAACTGACTGTTATGATTTATTTCGGAGAAAAAAATGTGATAAATTTATAAAAAAAATTATTTGTAAGAGCTCAAAAACGGTATAAAAGTTACATTATACCAACGATTACAGCTGTTTATAATCTTAATCATATAATTGTCGCAATACATAATATAATATATAAATATACTGTACATGGGTTTATGGACAATTACGCCGGATTTTAACCGTGATAGGTTATAACTGTCGCATCAGTATCCCCCCCCCCCCCCCCCCGATCATTTCAGTATTTTACCCGATGCGTATATTCTAAACAATTGATATGGCTGACAGCTCGTTCTGATTCTTTATATCATTTTTTTAATTTTTTTTAAAAATATCTTTAAGGAATTTTAAATCTGATTTTTTTTTGTATTATCTTGAACAAATTGTATGGGACAACGTATATTCAACTTTATTTTAGGAATATTACTCTCTCTCTCCCCCTCTCTCTCTCCGTACCCCCCGTACAATTAAAACGCAATTTATATCATAAATGAAGTTATAAACATGAAACCATATACACGGCACCTTATTACATTAACATGCATGAAATAATTATTTGCCAGAAAATAAATATATCAACCACAAAACAAATTAATAAGGAATAAAAATGCTCATATTCTTTGACATTTAAAATTATCAAAATCAAAATAGAGAGTAAAAATGCACTGTTCAAAGATACTCCTAATTAGAATCACATAATTTTTTATTGTTGATTTTTTTTTATGGAAAGCAGTTTTGTGTCTAAGTAATTTAGTTCTTTCATCACTATTTTGGAAATAATTGCAAACTCGACATATATTGATATATTGTAAGGATTTTTTTTTTCAGACGAACTGTATTTTCTTTATATGGCTTTGAACTGGAAAGCACATTTTTTCATTTGTTTGTATGGTTATTATACATGTATGCTCAAAGTTAGTAAAGGTAAAAAAAAAAAAAAAAACTATATATAAAAATAGATAAAAGTTTATGAATCACTATTACAATGAGAGAAATAAACAAACATTGCACGTGATACAGATTGAGATTATTTACATATTCCTAATCATCACACAGAAAACAAATCGAAATGATATTTGCAAAATAAAAAAAGAAATAATAAAACAATACATACACACACTACATTTTTTTTTTTCACGTTAAGACTTTTTATAAATGGCCATATGACGTGAACCATATATTTTTGTTGCTGTTTTTGCTATAATTTCAACACGTTTAATGTATCTACAATATCTTATGCGAATATTTTTGTCTAAATATATATATTCAAAACAAGAAAGTACCAGAAAGAGACAATGTATCATACTTATGCATAAAGGAGAGTAAGCAACGTAATTCAAACCTGCGGGTATACATTAAGCTTGATTTTTATATAGATATGTATGAGGGATCGATTATTGGACCAGTCTCAGCTTAAGAATTATTTTTATATAATACTATATATGACCTATATCATTATCATATGAACAATATTACTACATGAGAGTGCCATTTATTTCTATATGAGCTTTTTCGAATTGCTATATAGATTCAACATGTTTTTAGAAATATTCACCTTAATTTATGAAATTCAATTGCCGCCTCCCATTAGTTAATATTTGTGTATTTTTTTAGCAATATAAATGTAGAAGAGTAAAGTGTAGATTATTCAAATGTTTGTATCTTTGTAGTTTTATGTGAATAAATATAAAGAATAAAAAGTATTTTTTCACTTATGTATACTTAAATTTAGCAAACAGAATGTTCCTATTAGGGTTCCTAAAAATTTCAGAATAAGAATCATCTACATGTAGAGTGTGTTTATGCTGTTGCATTTTTATATTTATATAAAGATATCATTTGAAAATTATTTATTCATTTTTTCATCGTATGTTTATTTTTCTCTCCCCCTTTTTCTGTCCTTTTATATATTTCAAGATAACACCAATGGGGGATTATTCAAAATTCTTTTTTATTTATTTATTATGTTTATTTTGTTATTTTTTATTTTTATACCTTCATCATCATCTAATGATAGAAAATAGTAAAAACCAAAATGAGTGATATTTTTTTTTTTTTTTTTTTTTTTTTTATTTATTTATTTTGTTTATACCTCTCATCATCATCTAATGATCTTATGATAGAACATGCACTACCTGTAAAATGGAGTGATGCTGAAAATGATACCGCTTTCTATTAGTACAAAAATGTAAATGTCTGTCCTTGAAACACTTCTTGTCATTTGCCTACTACAGTAATCGGTTTAAGAGAATATTCTTATCATACTTTTGAACTGTATTTAGCAGCAAAAATGTTGAAAACATTGAATCGTTAGTTTAATCTAATCATATCACTTCAGATAATCTGTTGATTGACTTAAGCATTTAGTATTTGTATAATATATCACACGACAAACGTTATGACTTATTCATTCATTCATTCATTCATTCATTCATTCATTCATTCATTCATTCATTCATTCATTCATTCATTCAGAGTTAACAACACGAAGTCACATACAGGATAAATTTTATAGTACGTCTGATTTGTGGGGTTTAACTTTTAATAAAACACATTAGTAATTAAATAGTAATGAATAATAATAAAAATGATAAATCATTATAATTGCATTATCATTTTTATTAACAATAATAAATAGAAGATATTGAACATCCACCGTTATCACTAAACAATTAAAATAAAACAAGTAACGTGAAATGCGTGTATTGAATATTGAGAACTTTATTAGGACAATATAATCAGTGTTGACATTTCTCCATGGAAAGTTTCTCACAATACCAAACTTGTCAACAAATAATCTGTCAACACGTGCAAACAGCGATGAAGTTACTTTACCTAATACAGTCCGCACGTTGTAAAGAAGGGCGGCGTCGTTTATACAAAGTGTTGGATGCATTACGATTTCAACTACCTGTGAAACCCGAGCCCGGGTTCTTTAAATAGCGAAGTCCCGTAATTGACCAATTACCGTTTAGTATTATGCTGTCAATTTCCATACCTCGGAGACTAATTACGTGGTCATGTGACTTGGCGACCTTTAGCACCATCTGTTGGCACCATCGCTAAGAAGATGTCCGCCGAGTTATATGTTTCTTATGAATAATTGATTCTTTGCATATTCCGTATATACCGTGGATCTGTAACAGATTTATATTGTATGAACACGTGAACATATGTGATCGAAGCAAGCCGGGCACCAAAATGAGGACATTAGTCAAACAAAAAAGTGCAAAAGAAATGGCATGGAGAGAAAAGGAAAGAAAGATGTCTGGTAACAATACTTTACAAAAGGTGCAAACGCCATGACAATAAAAAAATTTCAATTACAACATAATTACCGTTATATTAACATATGTCATTACTGTATTGCATTTATTACATGGGTAAATACAGCAATTAATATTTATGTTCGATTTTAAGTTCTAGTCTTTACTGCATTTCTGCACCAGAAAAAAATAAATAAAACGAATTACATTCCATATTTATTATTTCTTAAATATTTTGCCTTCCATATCAACATATTTATTGTATTTAAAAATCCTGGAAAAATGAAATCACGACAAATGTAACTATGGAAACATTTACCGTCAGGCCAAACAAAGACTTATGAAACACAGACTGGCAACTAGTCTAAATCTCACAAAAGTACGTAACAAATTGTCCAATTCTCGCAAAGGCACGTTTTCATATATCCCATAAGTTCCAGCCGAAGAAAATAAGAAAGAAATTTATATATTTTTATAAAACAAAACATTACCATCAAAATGATACCATATGTATTAAAATAAGTCAAAAAAAATTTCATGTAAAATACAAAAGTATTAAATCTTAATTTGAAATGGTTTTTAACCCTTTCTTTAATTAAAACCTCATTTCCAGACCACTGAGAAGCAGCGAACAGCATAAAACCTGATCAGCCTGCGAGTTACTCGCAGGCTGATCTTGGTTTTATGCTGTTCGCATAGATCTTTTCATGGTTTCCTCTATGAGGGAAAGGGTTAAAATAAATAAAACTGAAAATAATTCCTTGCAGTAGAAAAAAAATGATTATTTTATACATGTAATATGATTACATTTTCCTTTGTGATTTTTCCATACTTTTTGGAAAGTTTGCAATATTCAATTCCTGCCGTGTGCCTAAACAATATTTTCCTCTGGCTTTTACAGGGGTTTCCTATCTTTGTTTAATATGTCTTTGGGCCATTATAGTCTAAACTTGTTATTCATAACAATGATGCAAAGAGGATTGATTATTTAAATATCACATTCTTTCATAAAATTTGTGCAATTGTTTTAAATAATGAACTGACTCGAATTCCAGCAGCTTCACTAAGCGCGATGTAATACTTATATATATATATAATAAAAAATATATATATATATATATATAATATATATATTTTTTTTTTTTTTTTTTTTTTTTTTTTTTGAGAATTTCATCGATGTAGTTTCTCTTATAAAATACCTAAATATTTCATTTCATTTCTTAACAAATATAATAAAATATTAAGGTAACATTTAATGTCATCTTAGCCGTGTACTAGACTATTTCATAAATCGGGATTGATGAAATGCGTTTCTACTTAATTAAAGAATTATTTAGCACGAAGAGTAATTATATGAATCGGCGCTTGGTTATTTTATAATTCAATTCAAATCACGTGTGCAAGTACGCTTACCAGTCATAAAAGGGAAGAACTGAGTTCTTTGTCGAGAGAAAAAAAAATAATGATAATAAAAACTAGTGAGGAACATACACGCTCTGAGATAAACATGTACATTGAAAATGAGAAATATTGGAAAGTGAACGCACAGATTCACACAATATGTTCGAAGTATATCTATAATAAAACGGTACCTAAAATAGGTTCAAATCTGTACTCATATATTAACTTATATTACAAACTACATGCAAATATCACGGGGAACATCTTTAAGTTAGATTTGTATTTTAATAGGCCAGGAAGGGGCGTTCAAAAAGATCAAATCAGAGCAGACAACACCTACTCCTTCCGGTCTCAACGCGGGTAACACGAGCACACCGCACAACCCCAGCACGTGCCCGACTCCCGCCAGGCGGCGCCATCGCACGACCTTCACCCAAGAGCAGCTACAAGAGCTCGAGGCTGCATTCGCCAAGAGCCACTATCCAGACATCTACTGCCGGGAAGAACTGGCCAGGATCACCAAGCTGAACGAGGCTCGCATACAGGTCAGCCCACACTTGGTTATTGTCTGTTCTGATTTCTTATTTTTTTTTATTTTTTTGTTGTTGTTGATTTTGTTGTTGTTGTTGTTGTTGTTGTTGTTGTTGTTGTTGTTGTTGTTGTTGTTGTTGTTGTTAATTTTTTTCTTCGAATTGGAAACATTGACGTTTTGATAAGGATAACAAAGAGAAAAATGTGAAAGTGGCAACAAAAAAGATAGATAAGTAAATAAGTTCAATATTTGAAAAGAGAACCATTTTCTCAATAAAGTGAATACCGGTATGATCGATTTTTTGGTTTATGATTAATTCGGCATGCAGAGGTCTAAAGTATTGAGATTCGAATAATAGTCCTGCTAGTCAGTTGAGGTAAAGGTCCGAAGCTGCTTTACATTACTCTATGATTTATATATAATAGAAATTAGTTTGCAGTTTGTTAATGTTATAAACGTCAATTCTAGATCATGAAATAATTTGATTCTCAAATGTCGAGGCGTATACTAGACAACTTTAACTATAATGTTATAGAGAAATCAACACATGTTACTAGTGTATCATAAGAATATACTCTACACAAGGAATCATTCATACATTCAAACTGCATACAGTGATAGATATACATGAATATAATGTCCGAAAAGCAGAGTTGTAAGAGTGTTTATTAAAAAAAATCATATAGTTCAGGGGTTTTTTATGCCCCGCATCGATAGATCGGCGGACATATTGTTTTTGGTCTGTCTGTCTGTCTGTCTGTCTGTCTCAAAACTTTAACCTTGACCATAACACGAAAGTCCTTCCACCTACAGCCTCCAAACTTTACAGGTATATGCAACTTGATGAACTCTACCTGCCAGGTGACCTTGACCTTTACATAACCTTGACCCCCGTTGGGGCATGGCGTCCATTCGAACGTAGCGCTTATTTTTTTATTATTATTTTATCCATATCAATGAAAGTGGACTATACACAAAATAAATAAACAGATAAATAAATAAACCTACAAAAAAACAATCATTTGTCTTTTTATTTCTATTAAATTAATTTCTGTTCTTTTTCGTTTTTTTTCCATTCCTTTTCTTTTATTTCTTTGATTATTTTTACACAATTGCAAGTACTTACAAATATGCATGCCAACATACATATCAATTTAATACAAACATTATTTGACAAATTAATATACAAAAAAAGAGTTAATGCTGCATCACTCTTAATATTTAATCTCGTGTCCATCCGGAATGGCAAAAAATATTTATTTTCGAATATGCTTAAGATATGAACGCTGTTTTCGGAAATACTAAGTATGAGTAAATTTAAAATAGAAGTTAAATTTCAAATCTAATTAAGTTATAATCAACATTCAAATATTATATTCTCATGTATTTAAGATCTTAAGACATCGAAACTGACATTTCCATGCAATACCTCAAGAAATCGCATACCTCGTGCCACGGTTTAAAAAAGTCATACTTTTTCACTTTCAACTGCGTCAGAATACTTTATTCAAATATGTATAGTTAACGATATTAAAATACACATACAAATGGTTTTACCCTTTACTTCATATAGACACATTTTGATGCAATGGTAAAGAGAGTAGGAGCTGTGTGATCAGGGCTTCCTCTGATTGCTCATATAGAATTAAAGCCCAGTTTCTCAGACACAGCCTGAATGGCAAAAAAAATCCATAGTTTCATATCCATTTAAAGTTCTGTAAATGAATATTCTTCAAGTCATAATCTCAGACAAATGGTTCTTTCCCTCCAGAATGCATATTTTTCGATATATAGAATTGTTTTGTGTATGTCAAATTCAAATTAGTTTATGTGAAAAATAATGGGAAAAAATCAACTGAGGTTACGGTTGTCTGTCACCCTGTTATCACATAATGTTGCCAATTGTGAGACAATTGCAATAAAGCCTTTAATTTAATATTTTGCTTGCTGAACCTTTCATTTAAAGTAATGACAGACTATGGGGTAATTACACGGAACTGCTTGCATGCTACTTTTATAGGACCCGACGTTTCAACTTTAAATGAAACATGGCACCGCCACTATCTCTTGGCTCTCAAAATACCCATATTAGAGCGGTTACCGAGGTCATCCGAATTAACGAACTCCAATTAATTCTGTGTTGATTTCTCGCCTAATTGCGCATCTTCTTCGCGCATTCTACCGTTATCTCAAATTATATTTGATGTCTCGAAGACAAAACGCTCAAAATCGAAGCCGCGGGAAATTTTTATTTTCAAGAATTGTTAAGTGGTTTGAAAGAAACAATGTTTTGTTTGAGATGCGGACTTGTCCCGTTAACCCGGTCCTATTAAAGGGTGTTCTATAGCACGATAGATCCGGGAACCTCGTGAAAACAGGTTCCGAGTATTACTTAGAACTACGTGAAGTAGGGGCAAGAATGTAAACAGATGGCGCGTGCCAGGGTTCCCTTTCATCTACAAAAGGTCTTCAGAAAGGGTCCGTTCTGTCTCCGTCCCCCAATTACTCTCTAAAAATAATGACATTGTTTCTGTCACAGAATGTGGGATACAGTACCCGTTTACTGTATTCATTCGTTGTGTGTTTAGAAATGTGGCTCTTCCAAATAACCTTAGAAAATTGTTTGCGACAAAAGGATAACACTGATTCCGGCAGAAATATTATCAAAAAGATAAATGACAAAATATTGTAAGGAAACAAAGAAATAGGTAGAACAAAATGACTTTGAGACTGTTTTCTGTCTAAAAGTGTTATCTTTCTTTAGTCTTTTTTTAAAAAGTAAACAAGCATGCAGTGTATGTTAATTGCATGTCGGGTATTTCATTATATTAGTCATAAAAGGTGATCTGGGGATGTTGTAGTAAAGATCTGTAACTTAGCATATTTCTTTTTTAATTTGAAACACAAAACTCGCCATGTAATATTCTTATTTTTTGAACAATTTCGGGGTTTTGTTAAATCTACATACAGTTGAGTAATAGCTAAAACTGTCGACTTTTCCTCCAGTATAACCCCACCAAATCACCAATCAATCAATCAATCAATCAATCAATCCCAATGATTTACCGTGTACCACCTTTGCGTTTAGTTTTCTACATATTTACACTTGTAAATTGTAAGTAGATATAGAAAAAAAATCAACTACCGTATGTCTGTATAATTGAACAAAAATATTGAAATATTAAAAATGAATCATTCATGTTTTAATAATCGTATAAAATATATTCACTTTTAATGGCGCAACAAAAGACAGTAAGTACAAGGGCAGACAACCGGTAATGACGACTACACCATACAATACTTATTACGAGTTTTTTCATGATTTTTCGTCTGGAAACTCATGCGCCTGTTTTTAGTGTCCGTCTGCGACTTTTACCCGTCGGATCAAATTAAAATGAAGACGGGTCGTTAGTATTCATAAGCAGACGATATCCTACAAAATGGCGCCGTTTGTAATTCATAGCGTGCACTTGTGACAGCGTCTACGGGAGACAATAGACAAGACAATAAAAAATTTAGTCCATCTTTCATTTTTCTGTACAATAAAGGTTCATCAGAAACAATGTTAGCAGACACCTACTTTAACCATACATAGAAGATAGGCCTAATGATCGGATTTACTTAAAGCGGATTGTTTTTTGAAAACACATAGCGCATGTAACATATTTTTCAGTAATTTCCCCATTTATATAATACTTTTTTTCTACTCAAAATGAAAATATTTTCTTAATTTATAGTATTTATTACCAGCCTTTGTTGAAAACCCGTCACAGAGATAAATATTACATGTAATATGTCTGATAAATTACTTAAAAAAAAGAAGTTATAGGGTCGTTTAGGATGACTTAAATTAAGCGTAATAAAGTTACTTGTTTCTCCTAACCCGACCGATCCCATTTTGTTTTGTTTGTACCTACCCTAAACTTTTTTATGTAGCATTCTCTAAAAATAATGGAAACATGGAAAAACAAATAAAAATAAAAAAAAAGTTTAGCCGACCTACCCCCCCCCCCCCCCCCCCTTTTTTTTGAGATGTTAGTGGAAAAAACCAACAACTTTTTTTTCGCCTTATAACCCTTCCGAAAGTCAAAAGTTTTTTTTAAATGAACAAAAATAAACGACATTTGCCTTTTTTTTAAATGTAAACCTAATACGCTAAGAACTTCAGTAATAATACATACTTATAAAATGACCAACTGCACACATATAGATACAATCGTATAAGACGTTTTCCAGTTTCATTTAATTCTTTTATTAACATTTTTACTTACTCACTTCTTTAAATAATCACAAAGAATTCATTTATATTTGATCATCTGTATTAAGATATTTTACTAAGTAGCGCAAATATATACATGTTTCGTGATACACGAGGCAATACAGAGACATACAGACAGAGAGAGAGAGAGAGAGAGAGAGAGAGAGAGAGAGATTAAATTATAGAAAAAAGTGAATACATAATTCACATAAGACATAAAAATAGAAAATGAAGATATTAAAAACATATCTTATGGAAAATCAAAGCATGAAAATAACGTTTATAAACTACTGTAATTATGTTTTTAATTAACGGGTCAAAAAGGTTTCGTATAACAAATATATGTTTGATAAAGTTGCGTAAGTTCTGTAATAATTTCTTATTTTTAGACTTCATTAGTATCTAATGTGACTTTCTAATATTTTGGTAAACATCTAATCCTATACCCAACTATCAATAATATTAATAATGCATTTACCAAAATCGTTCTTTTTTATTTTTTTTTTTCTCTCTTTTTTTTCCTTCAACCGTCACCCCATTTAAACAGACATCACATTTTCCACGCTCTGTTATTAAGCTTTTTTTCTGTTATTTGGTAACCCTCGAGTGAAAAAAAAATAGTGCACACGGTATCGGGAAAAGTTTTTATTTAGTGTTGAATACTTTTTTATCTGAACAGATCTATGATATTTTTTTCACAACGTGTTCATTTTTGTGTCAATAATAAACATCTTGTCTGTCTATGATCAGTCGGAACTCTCATCAACACTCAAACATCTGTACACTCACCCAAATCTCTCTCTCTCTCTCTCTCTCTCTCTCTCTCTCTCTCCACAACCGAAACCTGTCCCCGTGCGATGAAACGCTCCACTTTTCACTTAATAATTAGAACCATGTGTTTGCATTAAACATAGGGTATATCCGTTTTTTTTTTTTTTTTTTCTTTTTTTTTTGAAGATGCAATTCTACTTCATCTCGTGTACTTGGAAAATTATACTCTCAATATAATATACAATATACAATTTTCGAGATGTTGTATCTTAAAAAAGAACAAATTATACATTTATTTTATGTCGAAAAGAGTGAAATTACATATTTATAATTTTCACTGTGAATATATCAAAATATACCGTAATGTATTTTTTATTTATATAGCAGTAATCTATTATAATGCATACAATAAATAAACAATATGTTTTACATTATTGAATACTAGTTTTTGAATACAATCTTAAAGAGAATGCTTTACTTCAGATAAAAGTTGAAAAAGGAACAGTTAAAACGCGTCAAGACAAAAAATAACAGATAAATAAATATCTATAAAGACATGGTGCGCTGAATTATCTTTTTTTTTTTTCAAAGCAGTAATTATGCTTATGAGGAAGATTTTAACATTTTCCTTCTTTCTAGTTTTCGACCATACAATGACAAGCTAGAGTTTTCTCACTCAAATGCGTTTTTAGGAAAGATAATTGTAAAATATAACTGAGTTTTTGTAACGCTGACTTTGAGAAATCTCAACTTTTTTTTTTAAATAAACATGAATTAAAATAAGTATTTGATCTGTCGTTTAGCACTGAAAATCGCGATCGAATTACATTTTGATGCTCAAATTAAACCAAAAGCAATTATAGTACAGCATTTATGTCGCAAAAATACACACACTCCCTAAATCTGTTAAGAAATATATAGGTAAACATTTCCCTTTGCATTTGTACATCTTTTCAACAGAATACTTTATTCCTAATTGTTTGTAATTGCCCGCCAGTTTCATAACATCAAAATAAATAAATAAATTCAGAAAAAGTACTGGGATTTTTTTCTATCTGTAACCTTTCCCTCAATCGGAACCCCTTAGCATTCTCTCTGAGAGAGACAAACGTGGGGGACCGAGTAGTTGCGACTGCCTTTTTCCTGCGGCTTTTCCGGCGCTGACCGGCACAGATCAACATAAGCATCCTTTCTTAGACCATGGAAAAACTTATTATGAATCTACAGTGTTTAAGCTTCGACCGTTTCTGGCCTGTGGACACAGTACATCCTCATATGTCACGGACAGCCGATGATAAGGATCTATCGACAATACAATTTTCACAATAAATATCCGGTATAGATTGATACTAAAGCAATTTACATACAAAAGACCTAAGCAATTCTTCAAAATTAATGTTATAAACCTCTAGTAATATACGTTCAATAGATAAATATTCAAATACGTTTAACCGCCATTTTTGAGATAACGAAATTTCTGAATCTCAGCCCTATCTTTTCTTACATACTCTGGAAGTATTTCGCTCCTGGGAAGAAGGAAAATTGAATTTACAAAATGATGGTTGAGTGCGTCGTTTTCGCTTCTTTGACGACGGCAATGAATTTTTGTCCGTCATTACTGAGAAATTTCGACATGTTGAAGTCTTTATACATTAGATGCAATGTCGGCCCTAATCAAAATACGTTCCCTTGAGCGCCGCAACTTAGTCGGAGAGTTATTTGTTATTCTGCGGCGTCGCCAGTGAAAGCGGGAGTTCGCGCGGAACTATTCTGCTTAGATTTTTAACATCATTAAATATGCATATGAGACGCCACTGTGTAGATCCCAAGTTTGTTCTCTAGGAATATTTTTGCTGTTAACTGTCAATAATGTAATCTTACGTGTTAGGATTTTTTTCTTTCCTGCTAATAGGGATGGAAACATTTCTGAAATTTTACAAGTAGATCTTCTTGTATATGTATGGGAATCGAGTTTTGAATATGTATAAGAGTTTAGGAAACTATTATTTCTATTTTTATATCCTAATGGTATACATATAGTTGTGTTAAATATATATTGGTAATTGTATGCATTAATTATATTATTGAACAGAAAGAGTAATGAACGGACGTTTGTCTAAGTAAATGAGACAACACAAAAGTGTATATATTCCACTTTCTAGTTTCCTAGGAAGGACCCTGAAAATGATCTTGGAATTGTAATAGGTGATGTATCGGCATGAATACATTGAAAAATGGCGAGGAAATAAATGACTCTTGGGCACGTGTACGGGCACGAGCGTGAAAGGGGCAACACACGTCTGTGACAAAGAACGTCGTGTATCATCGCTCGGATTTATGCATACTTCTACATGGAACGGATGTCTATGAAATTCTAGCTAATATACAACCGAACAAGTCGATGAAAAGAAAGCATATTTATGTCCGGACCGTCAGGTCCCCAAAGGTCTGGTTTCTTCCGTGATTCTCTGGATATTCTTTTTTACCAGAGCATAAAGGGGCGAGGAAAAGGTAGAGAAACCGGGCTAAATTGAACCATACCGGGGAATCCCGTCTAAGTGCCGTTATTTTGTCATCCTTCACTCGTCGAAAGTCTTGTTTACAATATAGAACTAATTGAAACCAAAATGGCTCTCTGTGACTAAGGCCTGTCAATTTTGTTCGGTAATTTAATAACGAAAATGTCCCCGCATCGCAGAGACACTAAAAGGGCGACACATCAAGATCGTACTTAGAATTTCAACGATGTATCCCCGAACTTCGGCATTGCATGCTTTATTTAGCGGCTATATTATAGTGCGAATGAAGAGACTTAATGGCAAGGCGAGAGGCTGAATCGTCCAATAAAGCGTGCTGGCAACTCTCACCCTTTCATCGGCTCATCCGAACGCAAATTGAACATTTTGTCAATTTTCTGTCTCTCCGCTGATTGCACGCAAAATTCTAAAGTTAGCGCTTCAGTGCACGGGGTTTTCTGGGATCGCGATTCGGGAATTGAAAAACTCTTCTGAGGAATGAAACAATTATTTAAATCAATTCCGCTTCTAGTTTTTTTTTCCGCCGTTCGCAAATCGCCATATGTACATTTCGGCATCGTGGCGTGTTTGTTTGATCAGAGAATGTTCAGATTGTCAAATAATGAGGCTCGACTCCTTTCGCTCAATCGATTAGGTGAACAGAACAAGGACATAATCAAAATCTAGTTGCATTCAATTATTAATGCAAATGAAACGCTCCTCACTTAAGCGGCTGGTTCATTATGAACGCAAATTTTCCGTGATTCTGACTGGTATTTGTGGTAAGGGGTCCCGTCAAGAAATTATTTACCATTCTTACAAATTGGTAATTGTCGTTAGTTTCAATACATTCGTCCCCGTATTTAAATTGCAATTTCACTGAAATGAAAGCTGTCTTCAAAAGTATCAATTTTAAGTTACAGTTTAATTTTGATAGGGAAATGCATTATAAAAACAATCTTTAATTGCATATTTGGAAAAACCATGTATGTTCTAAAAGAAGAAAATATGAAAAAGAACTAATTCTAATTTAATAATCTAAATAGGAATGGTAAAATTCATTGTTAATGTATCACTGGACGGAAATGTTTGTAAATGTTACTAAAATAGCAGTGCAAAATAGCAATTAGTCACAGCATGCGCACACGAAGTATTCTTGTGACAAAATGACCAAATAAGACGTTTTTCTCAATTCTAAAGACATTTATAGTGAAAAAAATAATCAGTCACTGGATTGGAACAAAGACCTAATAACATAACAGAGATCCCATACTCTGATATATGTAACAACAAGTCAAGAGAAGCTCTCGTTAAGTTACGTGTACGATAATCTGACCGCGAGAAAACATGAGATGTGTAAAAGTATAAATTATAAATATATTTTTCTCTTCAATTTATTGCCGATCAAACCAAATATGTATGTGTTTCATTACATCGCAGATCTCTTTTATGAGAGATACAGTAAATATATGTCTGTTAAGCGTCTGCAAGCGTCTATTAGATGTTAACCGTCACAGAAAGATCTCGTTCAAGTCCCGTTCATCTATTTTTTTCGTCACGAGAAAAAACGTTATTTCGGACAGGTTCATATCTCTGTTGAATACGTCTTTGATTATAGAATGGGAAATGAAAAAAAAAAAAAAAAATGAAAAAAAAAAAAAGAAAAGAAAAAGAAAAGGCCAAGCACAGCCTCAGTTTGCATATTTCAATTTTTGATCCACCCCATGATATATTTTATAAATCTGATGTGTTTGAATCTTATATATCATTTCAAACATTAAACCTTAATTAACGAATATATGATTATTACTCATACTATATAAAACCCTTCTCTTTTTCACGCTAAACTACCATTGTACGTGTATTAAGCCAGATATACTTTGCTTCTGTAAAGTCTACATTATAATCATATTACAAGTTCATACCTGGTATTTTACGCGTAGCATCGGATATACCGGTAACAAGACAATTATAGTATTTACATAATAGAATGTAATAATCTATTAATTTATTACGTGTTTTTTTCTTCTCTAATTTGTTCCCATTACAACTTCACCACTGTTATTGTTGTTTAAATCACAGTACATGTATTTTATAGCCGTAGTTGGATAATTACTCCGGAACAGATGACTGGTACTTCGATTGAGCAGTGTCACTGATGGGAATTATTCCATGACCTATAGAGTAAAGTACTAGTCCATTTCAGGGACCCAAGATTTTTGAAAGGAATAATGATACCGCCCCCCCCCCACACACACACACACATGATTACAAAAGAAACAAGTAATACTTCAAAACCTTTCATATCATATGTATATTTGCAGGTTTGGTTCCAGAACCGGCGTGCCAAATACCGGAAGCAGGAGAAGCAGCTAGCTAAGTCCCTGTCCCCGGTGATCCCGACGTGTAACAGCATGATGCGTAACATCTACCCGTCCCAGAACCGCCCATACGGCACGTACCCCAGTCCCACCGGCATGAACAACATGGCGCGCTACCCACAGATGAACACGTCATATTCACCCGTGGGGCAGTTCCCGAGTATGAAACCATGCAATCCAATATGGCGGCCTCCATGCCTAGACAGATACAACAGTTTCCGGGAATGACGTCAGATTATAATTTAGTACGTACAATGACACAATGATTGCTTCCATGCCACATAAAATAAAATGAAACAGTCCTCGTCGATAAACCACAGTGTGTATACGTAGTCAATTTGCATGCGCTGTGACAGCTATAAATGTATATCATACAGACTTCTCAGTTTATTCTAAAGCCTCAGTGAAAATGTCGCAAAATTTCTTTCAACGCCACATTTTAAGAAGTGTTTGCAGAGAATTTCCATTTTCATAAAGATTATATATATTATACGTCATTCATGATGCTTATATTGGAACCATATACATGTACTGTAGTTTCGATGGGGACCATCCTATGTGTACCAGACCGGATATAATGAATTTATTTTCGAAATTAACTGAAATAGGTTTATTCCAGACTCACATCTATCTATCTACATGTATATCAGACTATTATGTTCGTTTAATTACATATTTTGCTTTGATGTGTGACTTTTGTTAGTGCTAGACGAAGCAAACTATTTTGGTTTTTGGTTTCTCAATTTGGTCTGGGGAGTCATTTTGACAATAAAGGTATCGATCCTTAAATAATCACGATCCTTCAATGCTAAAATACTTAAATGCAAATACAAACATCTACTGACTTGGAATAATAGGCTATTTTACTCAAAGTCCATATAAGCTTTCAGTTACTATAAAGTTCCCACTATCACTTTATGGGTGATGATCACAGTTTAATGATGGATGGATTACCTTAAAATTTGAAGTATAATCGGACATTGCTTAAATTCCAAGCAACTAAGACTTTTTGCAATTAAACTCTGTATACATTTGTTGTACTTAGTTATATAAAACTCTACTAAAATACATTATTTAATTCCCTTTGCAGGAAGTACACGAAGACGATTGGTACAATAAAAGTTTGACGGCACTGCGCATGAACAATTCACATCCGGGTCTCAGTAACCACATGCTCCAGTATCAAGTATAAAAAAATGGCGGAATTAAGAGACGAAATTCAAAGACAGAAAACTGATATTTGGTGCAATAGTGCTTGTGAAAACAATCTAACGAAAACGCCAGTGTATATCAAATTTGATCGGCATTAGTGGGGCCGTCCATTGGAAATAAACTTAAAAGAGAAACAAATTTCCGACGCAGCATTTTGATTTTGGTCGGTGTAACAAATACAGGTACGCGCAGTAAAGACCCATCAAGAATATATCCTAGACATGTCAAGTATTTCTATTACCTGAAAGATCTGGCCGGGAGAGGATATAATTGAATCATACATATGTGGTATAAGAATAATTCCTATGTTGCCACTTATATCCCGGGAAAAGTGCGTCGCTTGGCGCATTTCTTATAAAATACTTTACTGAATTACATATGGAAGGTATCCTTTATTATATATCTCTAAATATATTTTGGAAAATGTGTTGGGCCACAGTTTGAAAAGGTAGGAGAGAATAAGGAACTTATAACGCCCGACAAGTCCTTCCTTTTATTAAGTCTTATTTGATGCAAAGATAACAATTTCAGGTAAGAAGTTATTTTCGCTTTAATGCAGTCCTATGTTAATTCTTGTATCTAATGTATTTCTAAACATTTATTTTTAAAATCGCTCCAAACATTGAGAGAAAAACACATAAAATTCAAAAACATTCTTAGATGCTCAGTTGTCCCTAAAGAATCAGAAAGAAACAGGTACTTGCCAGTGCTGGAAACCATGCCGTGATCTAACGGTATGTTTCAACACGGGCTCTATATATACAGCCTATATAGAGAGAGACCCTGTAGTTTTATAAATCCTGGATTAAATTATAAAATGACATTATATTTAAAAACATTTCAGATATTCACTATTAAGTCAAATTAATTGGCATTCGCAAACTGCCATTTATAATACATGCATATTCTAACAGAAATACATGTATTGTCAAGATAAAGATTTCTATCTACATACAATTACACCTGTTAAGTTTAATAAATAACATATTGACTTGTACTGGTACATTAGCCATTGAAATATGTCCCGCCATAGTGTATATTTGCTTATGTAAACAAATCAATACGTCCAAATTACAGTTATTGAAACAATACTAGAATTCATTTATTTATTGATATGTTTATTTATTATTTACCTATATGTTATTTATTTATTTATTTATTTATTTATTTATTTATTTATTTATTTATATGCAACAGCAAACAATAATAATGCATTGGTCTAATATGTAAATACCATGATTCTGGTATTGGTAAAGGTATACAAGTATTGTTTAATCGGGCACGGAAAATGACATATTGAAAAGAGTATGGCTAAAATATATCATAAAATTGCATTTACAACAACAGTGTTTATTTATTTAATTATTATTATTTCAATGGCATTTTATACATGTACGAGTATAATACCGGTAACTTATTTAACAAATGTGTTTAGCGCCCCCAATTGCATTCTAAATTAACATTTACATGTTTTATTAACTAGGTCGGTCTGTATTTTCAGACTTGTATTTTGATGCATGAAAATTACTGTCATTTTTTGCATCTTTTTACATTTCTTGTATTTGCATATTCCAGTAATAATGCGTTGTATGAACTATTTTACAAATGTTTTATATATTAACAAAGTTAAGTCGTGTATTAAAAATGTGAAGATACGCAATCAGAATTTATTGTCATCTTGTTTAGTGATTGGATATTGGATAAATACCTTTTTATTTTGTTGTGTGTATGTAATTTTGTTCGTTTGTATATAAACATACAAAGATACAAAAGAAAATGACTTGTGGTGTATTGTACCCCCTCAGTCAGAACAGTATAATCACATGAACTTGAAGGATTAAATAAATCGATGCCTTGGCGGCCATCAAAAAACTCGAATCGTTAAATATTGGTTAAACGTCTCATAACCTTTAACCTCATAAATATTCATGAGCCCATGTATAACTTAATGAAAATTAATTAACTGAACTTTTAATGGTGGATTTTTCTTTGCTATTCAGACTGCATAGAGTCTGAGCAATGCTAATGTATGAGCAAACAGCGGAGACCCTGATCAGACAGCTCTTTCCACAAGCTACCTGGTCTATGTTTTGCGAAACTAGTCTAAGTACGTACGAATATATAAGCACTTAGCCTAGTTTCGCTCTCATCCCTCGATATACAAACCATGTGTATTAAACTTTTCTAATGTAGACTTTTTCAGAAGCAAAACAGTATGAATTATCCAGACAATGCATGTAATATGGGCGTCGTTTTGTAAAGTATCATATATAACCAACATTGTGATTTTTCCCTCATCCTTTATCTGTCGTGACATAACACTTAAAAGTTCTGTTTATAGTTTCGTTACTTACTTTAATATTCGATAAAAATACTCCATCATCACTCAATATTTAAAACTTGTTTTTGAAGTTGAAATACCAATTTCCAAGTATTTCGCATAATTGCTGTTAACGGGTATAAAAGACGATTTTTGAATACTTCCGGCATTATATTAACGATTTGACGTGTGGTGGATAAGGCATATTGATTTGTTTTAGCGGAAAAGGAATGCTTGTTGAAATTGAGTGGCTTTGCGGGGATTTGTAGTATGGCTGTTGGTGAGTGGCTATGATATGAAGCAGTGGGTTAGAGATGCTGATGTGTGTCCGTGAGTAGCAGTCGGCAAGATATGCCGATGTGTAGCTCTGGGTTAGAGATAGTAATGTGTGGCTATTGGTTAGTGGATTTGGTGTGTAGCAGTGGGTTAGAGTGTGTGTGACTATGGTTTGTGAGATTTGTAGCAGTGGGTAAGAGTTACTAATGAGTAGCTGTGGGTAGGAGACGCTAATGTGTGGAAGTGAGTTAAAAGACGCTGATGTGTAACAGTGAGAGATGCTAGTGTGTGGCTGTTGGTGAGTGTATATGACGTGTAACAGTGGGTTAGAGGTGTTGTTGTGTCACTACGTTTATGGACAAGGTTTGTAGCAGTGGATTAGAGATGCCAGTATGTAGCAGTGTGTTAACCCTTTCCCTCATAGAGGACACCATGAAAAGACCTATGCGAACAGCATAAAACCAGATCAGCCTGCGATTAACTCGCAGGCTGATCAGGTTTTATGCTGTTCGCTGCTCCTCATTAGTCTGGAAATGAGGATTTTGTAATTAAATTTGGTAAGGTTAACTGTGTTTTTCTGCAGATCAGGCTTTATGTGGTACCTATTGAGTGCGTCAAAATGAGTCTATATGAGGGAAAGGGTAAAAGTTGCTTATGTGTGGCTGTGAATTAGCATTTCTATCCGAAATCAAAGACACTATGAGTTTTGGAATAATTTCTTAACACTATATGAACTAAAAATAACAAATACCATTCTGTAAGTATATAATTTATTTCCAACAACAGGACAATAAAAGTTACAAATATATGTTCCTTATACCCAAATCCTTGTTTACATGAGAACACTCGCCCATTCTCCCGCATAATCATAGCAACAAACAATCAAACACCAGGATGGGTTTTCCTGGTTGTGGAAGTGCTACCATTTGGTATAGAAATTAGAAATGCCCATATACCCAGTGTTAAATAAGACAAGAACGAACAAAAATAAAACTTAACGTCATGTAAGTGATTTGTAATCAATAAAGGACTTAATGGGAAATTATTAATGTACACTCTCTTATAAGTAAATGTATATCATAATTTTGCAAATCAAAAGCTAAAAGCGTGACCAATTAATTATTATATTATTGCAATTCTAACCATTAAAAACAGCTTCAAACATTATTACAAAATAAATGTACTCATTCTGTTCTGTAACCTTTTAAAATGCACATAATAGGAAAATAGACACAGAAACAGACACTACCCACATTTTAACACTCTCAACGAATACAAACACCATGCATTTTGTACATTCAGAAAACTTGGTTTTTTAGGATGCCTAACATATCCAAGTTGTTACAATTTGTAAATGATGCTGACAAATAAAACACCATACACTTCATCCAGCAGAAAATGTGTTACTACACAATACACATACTCAATGGAATGTGTCCAACCAAAGATTGATTACTGCTGTCACAAGTAACACAGAGGTGTCCATAATGTCCTAACATCAAATATTGAACCCTTAACCTGATAGACATCTTCGGACACCTTGGTAAACACAGCAGACCCAGATTTGACAGCTCCTTCCTTGGGGCTGTGTGATCTGGGTCATCTCTGTTCATATGATGGTATAGCTCAGAAAATCCATATTGTGTCATATACAGTTCTAAGTTCGGTTCATAAAATATTGATCTAGGAATTAATTTGTACATAACTATTCATGGGATATAAGATTAAATCTATTTTGCATGTACAAATGTATTTAAATCATGTGTTATGAAAAGAGTCCTTTTACTTAATTTTTTTCAGATTTTTAACTACCTTGGATAACTGTCAAGCAAGGATACAATTCTAGTCATCCAAACACTGTTCTTTTTGTATATCTTTCTTCACGAACATGACAAAACAAATACTTCTGATTAATTACTATACATAATTTTACTTCTGACTCCATATGCAATAAATAACACATTAAAACAAAAGACAATATTTAGTATGCAAGACATACCTGTCTCATTTAATAAGATTTTAAACTAGATATCTAAATGACTAGTAAACACAATATTGAAGGCTGATCATGAAACTGTTTTAAATGCATATAGAATTAGAAGGAGATGGAACAGTTTTGCGGTCAGCCCGCAATATGCTTTTCAATGTAATGAAAGAATTAATTGAGTAACCTGTTGAAATGATACTATGTAATTGTAACCTTTTAAGCATTGTCAATTCTTTGATTTTACTACCTAAACAGATATCAGTTGCTATTTTCATTATTTGGTAACCATAATTTCCCTTTCATATTTATTTGTTACATTAGTGTACCCATTCTTAAAACCTGTTAAAATTTTACCCTGAATATCTAAGAATCTTTATTAGTTTTACCTTCCTTTCATTAAAACAACAAAAGTGGTAATGATAAAACAGTTTTAAACATATATGTATCATGATAAAGCTACATATGTGAAATCTCTAATAAATGAACATTCATACACTATCTACCACTGTAACACACATTCTGGCAGTCCAGGATTTCTGTATGAGCTCAGACCAGCTGTGAACGCTGCTAATGTCCTTGCATTATGGATGAATTATAGAGACATTTCAACCGAAGTTGTAGTCTCAGGGCCGCATCTGCAAAACTTTCTAAAATATTTCTTAACTTTGTAAATTATAATTTCTAAGGTTTCTTCTTAACTTTCTAAATTATTTCTCAACTTTTTAAAATATTTTCCGAACTTTCTTAGATATTTCTTAACTTTAAAACATCATTTCTAATATTTTTTTTTTTTATTTAAGATTTTTCTCACATTTTTAAGATGTTTCCAATCATTCTTAAAATATTTCTTAACTTTCAAAGATACCTATTAACTTTTAAGATATTCTTAAACTTTCTTATATATCTTTTAACTTTGGTTTTTTTTTTTTGTTGTTGTTGTTTTTTCAAACCAAGAAGAATGCAATATATGTGGATCATACTGTTTTTTTTTATATCAAAATTTAGGAATGGTAAAGAAGAAATATTCTCTATAAAAAACAACAACTGATTTTGAATATGACTACTGACCTGACAGATGGATTGTACTGAGGTTTAACACTATGTTTCAACATCTTTGGTAAAACAGCTGTCAGTCACCCTGACCCTCAGTTCCGGGATGAACCAGTACTGGAGGTTAAGCCTCTGCAGGCAACTGGCAAACTCTCTCACTAAAACAAGGGGTTTTCTTGCCTGGGACCCGTTTCAATATACTTCTGTACTTCATACAAATAAATTTGATCTTAATCATAAAACTGTTGTCATATCTTACAAGCATTTATTTCATATTTGTATGATAAAACAAAGAAAGGCAACCCATTTATCTGAATTGAACTCATCATTTTTATTGAAGAAAATATCAAAAGAATAAAACTATGAAGATTTATTTTCCTACAAATTTTGGTGAAACGGAATCATTGTTTTTCACTAATTGTACCATTCAGACTGACTGTTAAAGCAAAGTCCATTCTGAAAGGATCAAATGAAAACATGCTGAAGATTTCTTCATAGATATAATATATACATAGTAATAAAAGTAAGTTGTTATAAATCACCAAGCACTGTTTGGCTTAATCAAAACACTAATAGAAAAGGTTTTTATTTCATAAGAAAAAAGACAATCTCCTGAAAATATGAGACTGTCCATATTATATGAATAAAAAGTAGATATTTATCAGAGAAAATAAATCCGTAAAAATAATTGTAAAAAATCCTATGCTACACTCTATAGGTACCTGTTACATGTGTATATCTGAACTGTCAATTGAAACTGGTAAAGTAACTAGTAATATTCAAGAACAACTTTTTCACAAAGGAGATTAAAGCTAAACTGTTATATCTTAACGTAATATACCTGCAGCTGAGGGAAACCATAGCATGATGGAATGTGTCGAACAAAGTATCACTCCACTTAAAATTAAAGAGAGGTAATGTATCTAAATATATATCCCTAATTTTGGTAAAAAATAGAGGACACTTTTCTTATTATTCTTTTTACTCTCTTACACTGAGAAAGTGAAGAAATAACCTTACTTCAACTAATGACCATTAACCCTTTCCCTCATAGAGGACACCATGAAAAGACCTATGCGAACAGCATAAAACCAGATCAGCCTGCGAGTAACTCGCAGGCTGATCAGGTTTTATGCTGTTCGCTGCTCCTCAGTGGTCGGGAAATGAGGATTTTGTAAATAAATTTGGTAAGGTTTAACTGTGGTTTTCTGCAGATCAGGCTTTATGTGATACCTATTGAGGGCGTCAAAATGAGTATATATGAGGGAAAGGGTTAATTCTGGACAACAAATTGCTATATATAGAAACACATCAATCCAACCACAAAAATAATTCATATACTTTTTGATTGACTACTGCATCAAAGAAAGCAGTTTTGATAATATGCAATATGAAATTATGCATCACAACTGTAAACATTTTGGATTCTATCTAGCAACATAATGTAAAGACAAAATTTATAGAATAAGTTTGCCTTCATATTCATAAACATGCACATGTAGTTTGTATACACATTTTATTATAAGGTAGGATTTAACTTGGAATGTTACATAGACACATAAAATATTGCATTTTAGAAGAAAAAAAAAAGCCTGCATTTAAAATAAGGTCATCCAGTGATACTGTTAAGATTATTAAATATATAAGTATAATATTGTAAATTTAAATTATGTTAGTGAAGTCATTAAACACTTGTGCATCACTGGCTTATTTCTAAATTTGGCTTTTGTGTGTGAAATGTCTACTTAAATTATGAATCATAATGGTGAAAATGTGATCAAATTACACTTTCAACAGGATGCTTTAGATGAAATCCTGCACAATAATGGATTTATGAATAGTGGTAACAGCAGCTAATATGCTCTATATACAAACTCTGTGTAATAATCCTTACAATGCGTTGGGCACTTGTGACTGCCTTTGTGATGAGTGCAGACCAAGATCAGCCTGCACATCCGTACAGTCTGATCATGGTCTGCACTTTTTGCTATTCAGCCAATAATTTTCAGCAAGCATCCCCATGAATAGCTATTGGTACAGTCTAAACTGAAGAAAGGATATGTCCAATTAAGAAATTTAACATGGTAAAGGTTAAGCGTGGCAGTGTGAAAGACACAAACAGATAAATAAATGTGTATAAATACTTCCTGACATAATAGTGTTCATATACATGTATTCTGCAAACATGCCTATGACTTTTTTAAAATTTGATTAAGAAAACAGGATTAGCAACATTTTCTTAGTATGTACTGTTGTAAACCCTTCGGTTTACATGTACATCAGTTAAATACAAAAACACAAACATTTCTTAAATTATATCTTGATAACAATGGAAAGAAATTTTGAATATAAGAGTTAGGTTTTTAAAGTTCCCTAAACAGATGAAAATGCACATTTTGTACAGCAGTTTGTAATTTGCTGTAATTAATTAATAAATAATTAATTTGAATATTTATGTAATGTGTAAAAATTGTACAAAAAATTATATTAATGCAATTTTTGATTGTTTAAACAATTAATTTATTGAAAAGGTACATACAAACTTGGAAACCAGGTGACAAGTTGCACATGATTAGCACAATACAATTAACAACATAATATACTAACAACTTAAAATATTCATAACACACTAACTGACCAGAGTGATTACAAAACTTTCTGATAAAGAACCATAAATTTGACATAAATCAATTTTTGTCTAAATGGATGAGAAGACATATAAAATAACAATTCAGCAAAAGTGCAGATGTAAGGACAATTTAAGTTCTTCCATCGCTGGTGATGTACATGAAATGATCCTTCTTAGTACTGAACGAGCATGGTATTTAAAGGCTTTATTCCTCAATTACCATTTCATCATGATGCTTAATATGACAGATATGTGAATGTGTGAAAGAAATACAATTTTCAGATCTGTCTGTATGAGATAAATCTTGGAAGTTTCAAATTATGTCAACTTACTCATGACAAAACCAAATACTGTTTACACCCCAAGCGCTGTTTTTAGCCACACCCCAACATATTCAGTTTTGTTTAATCCTTACATGCAACTACTAACCCCCCTTTTCAGATTGTTTTACTTAATTACATACTGTACTTATTCAGATGATAAAACTGGTATAAATAATGCGGGTACATATAGATATATATCTATACATTAAATTATCAAATTTTGATTTCAACCATCTTAATTCATGATATCGCCAAACTACTTTTGATTCAATCATTCTATTTTTTTTCTTCTCTTTCTCTCTATATGCATGTTAAAACCACTGACAACCTGTCAGTGGAAAAGGAAGATTTTAATCGGATTTAAAAGATAAAACATGCTGCCTGATGACAGATATAAAATCTACAAAAATCTGGCAAGTTATAATTCAGAATCAGAACAAAATATCTGTACAAGACAAATGACTAATAAAAAATCATTGAGGAAAAATACTGCAAAGCAACTGTATAAAATTTAGATGCTAGAAATAACCAATACCAGTATTGTTCATAAAATAATCAGAAGATGGATCACATATATCTCCCTACTTCTTTTAAATGCATTTTAATTTCATAATATGACTGAATAAAAATCAAGTGAACCAAACAAGACATTCTCAATCATTTATCCAATAAATAAATTTCACTGTAAACTATAAGTTTGGGGTTTTTATATGTGCATGTTTTTTTTTTTTTTTTCAATTTCTGCTTTACAGAAGCTACAAACAATATAAAACCTGACTAATAGACTTTAAAACTTGAATCACGGATTTTTTTAATATCATACTTATGGAAGAAAAAACAAAGTGAATGTTCCTTTACCAGTAAGGAGCAAAACAGGAAATCATCAACGTTGCTCCTTAATACCTTTTAATTCAGGTGATGCTGACCTTAGGTAAAGGGTCACGGCCAATATATCTTTAACATTATGCTGGTTTGTAATTAGCAAACAACCAAGATCCCTAATTGAGCACCTGCTGTTAACTGAGGAAGATGAGGGATCATGGGAATGGAGCGCTGTCTATGACGTCCCTCTAGCTTTTCTCTGGGCTGTTATAAATTCAGGATATTCTATATACCTGTATGAACAAAACAGAATAGGGTTCAAACAGTGAAAAAGTTTTAAACTAATAATAAATTAATATTATTTATATAAATTTATTTGGCTGTATTGAAAGTAATTTTCCATGTCAAAATATCCAGAACTATGTTTCGTCCTCTCTACATATATATAAATATTATATAAACATCATTAAAACATACTTTATGAAAATCACACAGAACAAGATGTGTATATTAAACATAATGCCGCCATTGGAGCATAACCCCTCTGAGTCCCACCTAAGGAGGTCAGATCCAAAATAAATGATGTCAATTGAAAGGGCTTTCCTAGTTAAGTATTAAAGTATAACAACTTCCAGACTTTTTTCCAGATAGTAAAATGAATGAGTAATGCTCAGAACAAAAATTCATTATGAATTTAAACGAAGGGAGATAATTAATAAATGTGTCCAGAGAGAGTTATCGTTCTTGCCACTAAACTTTTCCTTGTCACCATCTATGCATTTTAAGTTTCAAGAACACCTTGTAAAGTTTTCAAGTAATGACCAAGGTTAAAGTTTTCTGCAGACAGACAGACAGGACAAAAACAGTATGTCCCCTGATCTACCAATTCAGGGGCAAATAATATAAACCAGAACAAGCAAATGTTAAATGAGGATTTTGTAATTAAACTTGGTAAGGTTTAACTGTGGTTTTCTGCAGATCAGGCTTTATGTGGTACCTATTGAGTGCGTCAAAATGAGTCTATATGAGGGAAAGGGTTAATTATCACAATTAATTAGAAATGTGGGAGAGGAACAGATTGAGAAGATCAACACTAAACAGTGAAGTACTCTGACCTGTGAACAGTTCCCAATATCTTTTAATCTCACCAGGTCTTCATCTGTGTTTATTCCAAGGAGGTCATTACAAATGCACTGTTTGACCCAGGGATGTAATGACTAATACTCACAAGAACTTCAGTATAATTATTAATTCTTTAAACTCACCCGTCAAGATTTAAATCATCCTCCTTCAGGACCATGTCTACAATGTTTTCTATTTCTTCATCAGAGAACACCTTAGCTGCATGTTGAGACTCCTGCTTTTCTTGTCCTTCCTCCTCATCTGAAGCATAACAAGAAAAGATTAAAACAATATGTTTTAATGGACAGCTTAAAATAAGCATACTGTCCCCCTCTCTTTCTATTTTCTACTGTTTTGATTTTATAATCTAACCTGTCTATGCACAGGCCTGACATTTAGTTGGAAAAATAAATAAATGAATTTGACCTCACTTTATATCATTTATATAAAAAAATTTGATTTTTCATCAACATTTTTTCTCTCTCTAAATATCAGGGTCCTGTAGGGTCTATGATTTAAATATCAAGGAAGCAAATACAATGCAAAATAATAAATGTATAAAAGCTAGCATTTAAAAAATAGGTCTACTATTCAAATATAACCTAGCAACTTCTGAAAAGAATTGAAAACTGGAAAAAAGCTCTCTACCCCTTGCGGGAAAAAATACTGATCGGGCACTCTTAACTCCATTACCGTAAGCCAACTGAGCGAGCACTCTTATCTCCACTACCGTAAGCCTATCGGGCACATAAGGTTATTTATAGAACTGAATCTCAACAGCACTACACAGGTCGACAGTTCACTAATTTACTGCATTAACTGCACCAAATGTTCCTCATATTACGCTTGCATATTTATAAGATAAACTTTAAATATAACTTATCCTACTCATCATGAAAAAAATAATTGCAAGCACAATACAGAAGACATGAAAAGTGCTATACGATCAAAGCGATAAGTAAGTCATCAACTGCATGTACAAACATCATTAAAATACAAACATCTAATGACTGATAGCTTATTAAATATGGTCAATCGCACAGGAAACTATTTAAAACAAACACAAATCACGTATTTGATACCCCAAAACAATCACACAGAAAAATATCATTCACTTTAAATTATTACAATCACAGCTTTACATTCTACTGCAATACCAATTTGCACATGTGCCAACGGAAGTGTAAACCCATTTTAATTGGACATACTTATACATATACAGTACTTAATAACAGTAATGTATATACAGTACTGAATACCGTCCAGAAAAATATCAGCTATAAGAAGGATCTAGATGTGACCAGTAATAATCTTATCAGCTTCAAAGTAACTTGCAGGCTGATCAGGTTTTAACCATTATTACATACGATTTTCACTCAGATGAGATGGTAACACTATAAAACCTGCTATGGTAATTCCTTTCAATCTGGTCTGGCTTTCCCATGGTGAAGATGGATTGTTTGAGTGGTTCAAGGTCACTTTGTTATGGCCACACTGTCATAACAGCTACTTACATAACAGGCTTATTTATTCTTAAAATCAAACAAAATCAACATCCATCGAACTCGTTGGTGCATGTGCTTGAAACAATTGAAAATCATTAACACTGTAAAAAAATTTAAGGCCAATAAAAACCACCATCTTAACTCTTACATGCTTAACAGATAAGACATGTACTGGTATGTATTTAAAAAATCAATTTTGAAAATACCAGTAGCTAGCAATTTTTTAAAATACATGTATATCAATTTCTGTCAGGTGTAAAAACACCATTGGTTGTAGATGCTGATAGCCTTTACACTATTAACCCCTAACCTTACAGGATTCTCCTTTCCATGGATGACTGATACTCAATTTATAGCCATATATGAAATTATTATGAAAGCCCAAAAAACGTAACTACAATATATAGGTAAGATATGTTATAACCGCTGTTTAGTTGTTAAAGATGAGATCAGCGATAATTGATTTTGTATCATGACACTGCCGGCGTCACAGAGGTCCTTTTTGCTATTTTTGGCAGTAAAACTCATCGCTGCCAATTGTATTACACATATATTTGCCAAAGGTTTAGACAGATAAAAGACAGATAAACAGATTTTAATTTCATTTCGTGTAAAGTTTTAAGAGTCAAGTCAATATCATTTTGCATGATTAAAATAGTTTTGAGGTGTTTTCTTCAGCTACAAATCACTAATATGCATAAGCATGGGTTTTGATATTTGTTTTAGCACTTAAATAACTGTATAGGTCAAATGAAGTTTGATTTCAAAATTAATATGAATATGTTACCAATAAGCAAAACAGTTCAGGTTTTGAAACCGATTAGTAATCCTTTCCCTCATAGAGGAAACCATGAAAGACCTATGCGAACAACATAAAACCAGATCAGCTTGCTGCAGGCTGATCAGGTTTTATGCTGTTCGCTGCTCCTCAGTGGCCTGGAAATGAGGACTTTATAATTAAATTTGGTAAGGTTTAACTGTGGTTTTCTGCAGATCAGGCTTTATGTGGTACCTATTGAGTGCGTCAAAATGAGTCTACATGAGGGAAAGGGTTAAAAGGTTATCTAATTGGTTTGGCTTCAGAGTATTTCAGATTAATCAATTCGCTG
>CM037787.1:11745702-11795702 GCA_021229015.1 Solen grandis | reverse complement strand
TGATTTAAATTAACCAAATATTACCTGGGGAAAATTTCAAATGTACATTTATTTCCCAGTGAATAATGTAAGACATTATAAACCAGCATGTAGATTAGGTTTCGGGAAGTGCTCGGAGTAAAATTATCTATTATAAAACTAAATTAGCTTCACTCAAACGCCGAAAATTGAATTTTCTTTTTTAGAGACTAATGTTTGTATATGCTTATGATACACAGGAACTATTCACCGCCACAATCACCATCAGCTGCGCATGCGTCTTGTTGTTTTTCTCCAAAGTAGGAGGAGCCAATCTGTTGAGTATCGGCTAAACTAAACGCTTCTGGAACAATGTCAAACCAGAAATTTGCTTCCCTGGCCATGAAATTCTCCTTAACTACGTGCTCCTGTGTGTTCTCCCGAAATTCAAAAGCTTTCTGGCTCCCTATTTCAAACCCTGGCCACTCTAGATCGGTTCCATCAGGCCCGTTTGGATTTCTGCAGAAGAAAAAGTACAAATTAGTTTTCAAAAAGCAAAGTGTTTGGTCATCTTAATAAGAATCCGAAAAGTTAACTGTTTATATATAGTAACGCTGACACTCTGTGTATGGGAACAACATCTATACATGCTTGATGGGGAGGTCTTACCCAAACCAGGTATGTATTTATTTATGTCCGTTTAACATCACAATCATTTTTGTTATCATTTACAAAACTAATGGTTCCGGGGCCGAGTGGATAGAGTCAGGAAATCATTTCGCGACCTGGTGTCAGGATAGTGTGGCCGGAAGTGGCATCAGGCTTTCGTCTAGATAGTTAAAGTCATTAAAACTGGTACTATTATATTTTCCTTGCTTGGCACTCAGTATATATAGGGTAGTTTTATTACTGCTTTGGCCTGTGTCAGGATAATGTGACCGGGTATGGTATCATGCCACATCTCTACGGCGTGATGCTGCATCACTTTATCGGTCTCATGTAGGCACTGTCTCTAAATTTAAATAATGTCGATGAGTAGTATGGTCAGCGGTTTGGCCCCAAAGACTGCGCATGCGCAGGAGTGACGTCATCAGATTATTTGCGCATGTGCGGCGGCCATATTGATTTTCTATATTTAGAATGACATCATGATCTATAGTTAGAAATGGCATCATGATCTATATTTAGAATGACATCATGATCTATAGTTAGAAATGACATCAATGTACAGAGTTGTACATTTGACCTAGGGCTAAGGAGATTGAGGGTCAAGTCTTAGGCGGAGACACATGGTAAACACCAAAGAACATGAGATACAACAGAGGTATTGATAGTCCCAATAATATACAGAGCTGACTTGTATATTCAGTCATAAGGCTTAATCACGGACATTGAGGGTCAGGTCCTCAGCCTTAGACAGGGACTATACAAAATCTTAAATCAATAATCAACATATGATCATCATACAATAAACATACAATATATAAAACTATATCAAATAATATTTAGAAAAAAATAATAACGACATTACTTACGATGTGAACAGCTCCACGTTCTGTTATAAAATGAACTCAACACTCATGTCTTATGCGTGATCTGCCGTTTATGGTCATAATACTTCCGGAAACTATATTTAGAAATGTATTTAACACTGTACAACTAGAATAAACCAGAATTAACCAGTTTTTATCTAAAAATAACCATGATTTTGATCAACAACTAATCAGAATAGAGAGCGATGACGTTATGTTTAAAAATAAAGTCAATATTGGAACGCATTTTTTGAACATGCCTGTACACGTTACTTCAACACAAAACGGAAATAAAGATCAGATTTTCAGAATTCAGACGTGTGTGGAACACACTTTTTGAACATGTCTGTACACATTATTTCAACACAATTTTTGAACATGTCTGTACACGTTAAAGAATTCAGGTGTGCGTGGAACACAATTTTTGAACATGTCTGTACACGTTATTTCAACATAATGACTTCTTTGCGAATATTGAAATCATTTAAAGCAGGCACCAGTACATTTCATAATCACATACACTGTGACCTATATACCAACAGAAAAAACATCTTACCTACCATGCATGGATACATTTTACTTTGAATCTGGAGTAACACACTCCATTTGTTAAATTCTCTCTCTCTTAATTTCTGTAGAGTTTGTATATGATTATATAAGCACATTCTCATACTTAAACTTGCATCAAATTTAATGAAGTACATGAGCACGTACATGTATACATGTAACATTTTCATGTTATATTCTCTCTCTCTCTCTCTCTCTCTCTCTCTCTCACACACACACACACACACACACAGTCACTTTCGCGCAACACACACACGCACACGTGATATACCATTTTAAGTCAAAGTATTTCCGGTAATTATTCTTGGAAATGTATTTCCAGTATACAACTAGAGTAAACCAGAGATAACTGGTTTACAATTTGAACCGACCAATGCCATGTCTTCATTTTATATCGATTGAACAAGTCTAGACATGTTTTTCCTGAACCTATGAGGCGTACACACACACACACACACGCACACTATTCAAGCAATATCATATAATGCGTTCATGGTTCTGGAAATGAAATGGACATGCTGAATAAGGTAAGCTTTTAAATTTATAAATCACCTACTTTTTTTCCCTCAGTATTCATTTTTTTTATATCACACAACAGAATTTCTAAAAATGTTAATTATATCCATTTTTTTTTTCGAAATCAAAATCCCTTGCACGTCAAACTGATCATTCCCAAAGTATTCACAGAAAGAACGAAATTTTTGCGCCAAATTCTTTTGTATAAAAATGTTTAAAGATGTGTTGGAAGATCAATAATCAATATTATGGATAGGAGTGAGCCACTTGATTTTAACTTAAAACACATGTTTATGTTTAATCGATATAATCTTGGCGAAAGTGCAGGGAACCGTGTCAAGAGGAAAAGCTAATCAAAAAGTCATTAACTCTTTCAGTTTATTGATATTGTTTGAGTGCCAATCAAGTCTAAACATATGATTGATCCGATATGGATTAATTATCGATTATATATACATTATATATATTTCTTTTTTCTGCCTTAACATTTAGTCATTTGAGTATACGAATTCTATTATTTTGATTTTCTAGAACTCATTTTTTTATATTGTTTTAGTGCAAATCAAGTCTAAATATATGATTATTTATCGATTTTATATATATCATACAAATATCAGTATATTTTTCACTAATATTGAGTCATTTGAGCATACAAATAGTAACTAGATTCAAAATAAATCGGACCGGAAGTCCATAATGAATAAAAACCGGAAATGACGTCAACACATGTAAAAAATGACTCTATCTTCCTTAGTTGTTATCCGATTTGAATATTATTTATAGCTATGGAAAGCTCAAAGTGAAATCTTTACTTTAAACTCCTAACCGGAAGTCTATGATAAACAAAAAACCGGAAATGACGTCATTCTATGTAAAAATGATTCTATCTTCATTAGTTTGAACTTCGAGGGTATAAAAAACCATATGAAAATCTTGTCCTATAAGATGGACAATTTCATGAACATTGACGAGGGGTTTTCAGAGCTGGATCTAGAGATGTGTGAAGCCTGTTTAATATAAGAACAAGCAGGATCAAAGTCTTGGGACTTATAAAAACTTATAAGAGGAAGTGCCTCCTTTTTCAGTTCATAAAACATGTTTTCTATAAAGTGTTTAGAGTGTGAAAAAGTATTCACAAGAAGGGACAATGTTAAGACATTGTGCATTTAAACATGGAAATGAAAAGACAGTCAATGAAACGCCTCCTCCTCCGGAATTGACTCCTCCTCCTCCGGAATTGACTCCTCCTCCTCCGGAATTGACTCCTCCTTCTCCTCCTCAAGGAGGAGGAATTCATCCTCTTTCTCCTCCTCAAGGAGGAGGTTCAATATTTCAGGGAGTACAAACACAAAAGAAAGTTAGGGAAATACCTCCTTCAACATTAACTAATGGACAGGAATTTGTTTTTCAACATCCCTTTACGTGTATGGTCAGCGGACCGACCTCTTGTGGTAAAACTTACTTCGTATCACAGCTACTACAGAGGGCTTATGAAAAACTTCGTCCCGCTCCACAACGTATTATCTGGTTATACAAGAGATGGCAACCGTTATATGACGAAATACAAAGAAACGTTTTTCCGGAAGTAGAATTCAAAAAAGGAGTACCTTTTAATCTGGAAAAAGACGAGTTTTTGGACCCTAGAGTCAGAAATGTGATCATATTAGATGACATGGCTACGGAAGCGGTGAAAGACCAACGAGTGACCGATTTATTCACGGAAGGTAGCCACCATCGAAATCTGTCTGTCATCGCTATCAACCAAAACCTGCATTTCAGCAAAGATCCTACCCAGAGACGAAATTGCCATTATCTGGTTTTATTTAACAACGCTGTAGACAGACAACAGGTTATGACCCTTGCCCGGCAAATGTACCCCTGTAACCCCCAAGAACTGTTAAGACTTTTTGAAAAGGCTGTTAGTCATCCCTATGGCTATTTACTCGTAGATTTAAAGCCACTTACACCAGCTTCACTGCGCATGCGCACAAATGTGATGGAATTTATAAGGGAAACAGATTGTAGAATGGAACCACCGAACCATATACAGAGACAGGATACTGTTCCAGTCGAAACTTTGCAAAACATCATGATTTCTTGCGACGACTGCGGTTTTATGTTTTCAGACATTAGTAACTTACAAAAACATGTCAGAGCATGGTGTCCAGCGGTGTTGAAAAGAAAAGCTGAACATACTAGTAATGAAGATGAGCCTACGAGTAAAGTAGGCCGTCGAGATTGGATCACCTGCGATGATGGTTCTGATAATGAAAGTTCTATGGACGAACAAGACTTCATTGAAGACATAAATGAATATTTCGAATCCTTAGCCAAAAAAGCTGGTGAGAAAACTGAAACAATTTGGGATGAAAAATACTACGAATATAGAAATGAAGGAAACTCAGAACAGAAAGCCCGTTCAAAAGCCTACGAGTTTGTCTTTGAAGACGATAAAAAAGAATTCATGCGAATGTATACAGATTTTTTGAGAACAGCGGCTCAACTAGAGGGAAGCGTCGTTCATCAGAAAATTCTTCGAGAAATTTTGGATTCAGACAATAAAAAGAAAGTGATTAAACGAGTATTGAAAAAGTACAATCATTGGTTCGATGAGGTCATTGGTCACGGAGAGATAGATTCGGAATCTAGTGATGATGATGATGATGATGATGATGAAGTTTATAAGGGGAGAAGACTAATAGACATTAACAAAAACTAATAATGAACATTGACAGTTGGTCACAACATTTTCGCCTCATGGCCGAGGGAAAACTACGTCCTAATCACAAAGGACACTATGTGGTAGAAAAAATACAGACTGGTGGCACGTCTAAAGAACCGACCATTCAATATGTTACCCCTGTGGCACAAGCGGTAGAAATGGCCAAGTCAGAACTCAAGAGACAAGACTCTCCACCTAGGGAAAGAAAGTCTACTTCCATGAAACGTCAGAATATGAGTTCCCCTGTAAAATCAAACAAAAGATTTCGACCACCAGGAATTCCGGCCAATTCAACCTTCTATGTTTGAGACTAATGACAATATAATTGTAGAACAGAAAATGTGTGCATGTTAAAACGATTTGTATTGCAAATTAAAAAAAAGTAACAGATTTAAATTGTATAATTGTAGAACGGAAAATGTGTGCATATGAAAACGAATTGTATTGCAAAATAAAATGAGTAACAGATTAAAATGTGTTTGTTTTCTTTGACAATAGGATCCTCAATTGAATAATTGAAAATCAAATCAAAGATTTATTTTGAATCTAGTTACTATTTGTATGCTCAAATGACTAAATATTAGTGAAAAAAAAATACTGATATTTGTATGATATATATAAAAAATTTTTGATAATATAAAAAAATATATAATTGATATGCACTCAAACAATATCAATAAACTGATTTCTGAAATCAAAATAACAAAATTCATTCATTTAATCAATGTTTATACTTATATTCGAATGATATTAGAATTTTAATAAACTGAAAGAGTTAATGACTTTTTGATTAGCTTTTCCTCTTGACACGGTTCCCTGCACTTTCGCCAAGATTATATCGATTAAACATAAACATGTGTTTTAAGTTAAAATCAAGTGGCTCACTCCTATCCATAATATTGATTATTGATCTTCCAACACATCTTTAAACATTTTTATACAAAAGAATTTGGCGCAAAAATTTCGTTCTTTCTGTGAATACTTTGGGAATGATCAGTTTGACGTGCAAGGGATTTTGATTTCGAAAAAAAAAATGGATATAATTAACATTTTTAGAAATTCTGTTGTGTGATATAAAAAAATGGATACTGAGGGAAAAAAGGTAGGTGATTTATAAATTTAAAAGCTTACCTTATTCAGCATGTCCATTTCATTTCCAGAACCATGAACGCATTATATGATATTGCTTGAATAGTGTGCGTGTGTGTATGTGTGTGTACGCCTCATAGGTTCATGGAGTAAAAATGATTGCTGGTTGTTGTGCAATGTCATGCCTATTCATGGAATGAAAGATGGTTGTAATACTACATTTCGTTTCAGATTGGTTGTTGATCTAAGTCATGGTTATTTTTAAACAACATGTCTAGACTTGTTCAATCGATATAAAATGAAGACATGGCAGTGGTCGGTTCAAATTGTAAACCAGTTATCTCTGGTTTACTCTAGTTGTATACTGGAAATACATTTCCAAGAATAATTACCGGAAATACTTTGACTTAAAATGGTATATCACGTGTGCGTGTGTGTGTTGCGCGAAAGTGACTGTGTGTGTGTGTGTGTGTGTGTGAGAGAGAGAGAATATAACATGAAAATGTTACATGTATACATGTACGTGCTCATGTACTTCATTAAATTTGATACAAGTTTAAGTATGAGAATGTGCTTATATAATCATATACAAACTCTACAGAAATTAAGAGAGAGAGAATTTAACAAATGGAGTGTGTTACTCCAGATTCAAAGTAAAATGTATCCATGCATGGTAGGTAAGATGTTTTTTCTGTTGGTATATAGGTCACAGTGTATGTGATTATGAAATGTACTGGTGCCTGCTTTAAATGATTTCAATATTCGCAAAGAAGTCATTATGTTGAAATAACGTGTACAGACATTAAAAATTAAAAATTGGCTGAAATAATGTGTACAGACATGTTCAAAAAGTGTGTTCCACACACGTCTGAATTCTGAAAATCTGATCTTTATTTCCGTTTTGTGTTGAAGTAACGTGTACAGGCATGTTCAAAAAATGCGTTCCAATATTGACTTTATTTTTAAACATAACGTCATCGCTCTCTATTCTGATTAGTTGTTGATCAAAATCATGGTTATTTTTAGATAAAAACTGGTTAATTCTGGTTTATTCTAGTTGTACAGTGTTAAATACATTTCTAAATATAGTTTCCGGAAGTATTATGACCATAAACGGCAGATCACGCATAAGACATGAGTGTTGAGTTCATTTTATAACAGAACGTGGAGCTGTTCACATCGTAAGTAATGTCGTTATTATTTTTTTCTAAATATTATTTGATATAGTTTTATATATTGTATGTTTATTGTATGATGATCATATGTTGATTATTGATTTAAGATTTTGTATAGTCCCCGTCTAAGGCTGAGGACCTGACCCTCAATGTCCGTGATTAAGCCTTATGACTGAATATACAAGTCAGCTCTGTATATTATTGGGACTATCAATACCTCTGTTGTATCTCATGTTCTTTGGTGTTTACCATGTGTCTCCGCCTAAGACTTGACCCTCAATCTCCTTAGCCCTAGGTCAAATGTACAACTCTGTACATTGATGTCATTTCTAACTATAGATCATGATGTCATTCTAAATATAGATCATGATGCCATTTCTAACTATAGATCATGATGTCATTCTAAATATAGAAAATCAATATGGCCGCCGCACATGCGCAAATAATCTGATGACGTCACTCCTGCGCATGCGCAGTCTTTGGGGCCAAACCGCTGACCATACTACTTCGATGGTATGTTAAACCCAAGTAAGCAAACTGAAATCGATCGCGGCAGTTATTTTAAAGCATTCAGAATTTCATGATGCGTTGTATATTGATAGTATATTATCTACTCTACTGAAATATGAAATAAAAGTAGGGGGTCTCCGGCCTTAGAAAATAATGTTTTTAAAAGTATACCCTCTATTGCAGCAGTTTCCATCAGCTAGCGTTTTTCTGCTACATTTACATTGGCGTTGATAGTGTAAAATTTACTCGTGTGTGATAATAAAAACTGCCGATATCGTTTTTTACAAACGTATATCTTATACAATCATATCATATACATGTGTAATTAAATTTTAAACGATGACTCGAATTTCTATAAAAATCTGTGTTTCAAGTAAAATCTCGCAAATTTCCTAAAAATGTCTTACTAATATTACACTGGGAAAAAAAGATAAATATACGAAGGTCTTTTTTTAGTAGAGGGAGTTTTTAATGCGCTGAATAAAAGTATAAAAGTATTGATTTTTAAGAAATTTTATTACTGAGACTCTAAATAATAGTTACATAAAAGGTGAAATGCATTATTCTATTTTTAGATTTTAAATATCTCGTGGCATATTTCAAATCCCCTGTCCCCTTTCTGCTGTCCTCTTCATTTTTGTCGAAGAAATAATGTCAAATAAACTTAGACAAAGTCAATGAGATCAAGGTATCACTATCAATGATACAACTTAAAAATTAACACATTGATCTGATAATACATCTCTGTTTTCAAAAGATGCTTATGAAGTACCATTATAAGTGATTTTGGAAGTTAAATATTAAAAAAAACCAAAAAAACATTGGGATTGTTGCTAGGAAAATCGAGAAAAAAAGGAGAAAATAATCAAACTATTACACTATCTACAGAAATAAAAAAAATCACTAGGTGTAAACTTGAAGACAAACAAACTGACGTCATAGAGAAAAAAAACTCTCTTTTCGGCAAAATTGCCGAACTGTCCAATCAGAAATAAGCTAACAGTAAGTTAGAACAGTTGAAATCCTAAAATGTCCAATTCATTGACAAACACGAAATCATAGTCGACATATAAGCAGCGCGGGCTTTCTCAACAATTTTTCGACGACCTAATTAATCATTCCAACATTAGATTTGGGATTCTAACACATAACCAGCAACTGAAGAGCATCCTTAAATAAGATAAATTTACCGTCAGCTGCTTTTAAACTCATGGTAGTGGATTTAAATCACTGTAGGGATGTCCATTATTTCTGTATAACTCATGTTAGATTTAGAAAGAAAAAACGTAGTTTTATTTTAGCTTCACATTTCTATAGGTTTTTTTTTTTTTTTTTTTTTTTTTTTGAAAATATGGGTAAATCTCTCAATCACGTAGAATTAAGCGATATTTTGGAATTAGGCAGCATAAGCAGAAATGGGTATAAACTTATTTTAGGTATTTTTTTTAATGAAAAATAAAGCAGAATCCACTGTTAATTTAATGTCTATATCAGCATTAATTTACTTATAACATGTTCCTAAGTAAGGTGACGTTTGATTATAGACACTTGCTTCTTTTACTTCTTACTAAATTCTAAACGCCATGGTAAAAATTTTACATATATATTCATAAATAAAAGTACTGAATAATCTGAAGCAGTCCTATGACTGTATATACAATATGTTACATTTAATATGCTTTTATAGATTAAGTGTGTTTATAAAAGTAGTTAAAATACACGTTTTTTCTAGAAATGTTTCACGAAGACCTTGTAAATATCTTAAACATTTTATATTAATGTTTGTATATTTAGTTTATTTATTTATATATTAATCTCTTTTCAGCACAAAGATGGACATAGGAAATATATTTTAATTATTTTAACCTTTTTAAATATTAATTGTTTGGATAACAAATTTTACTTTCAGAATATAATAGTTTTCGTGATTTTTAATATCATTCAGAAGAGTCCCGGAACCTTCAGGAAAAGAACTGACATAAAACATTTACGTGTTTTTCCTTCAGAAAATCTTCTCCTACATGTATTGGGGAATTATCACATTTCAAACATAATTGGCGTTGCATAGCTATAACTCACCCTGTTTTAGCAAAGTTCGTCCAATACCGCATAACTTGGTACGATAAGTCAAGTTCCCACTGCGCTGGATCCGGCACAGCTTCGGTTTGTCTTCTGAAAACCTGCTGAATGTTGGTGTCAAACCCAAACACAAAACCCAGTTCGTCGCCGTGATTAGCACCTTTCAGCCATGATGGCGTACTATTCAGTATACGCGTGGTCGGTCGAGGGGTGAAGTTATAGAAATAACTATGTCCCTTTAAAGATGAATTGGTATGGTCCCTAGCTAGTTTCAGTGACGGCATAGCATACCTTATGTCGCCTTGAAACTTTGCATACTGGTCCCTGATATTCTCGGGATAATCCGGGTTATTCCAGTCAGTATATTCAGTGGCTACTAATGTATTAACCAATTCTGTTCCAGGTCTACTGAAATAAAAGAACACGCCAGTGGGGAAAAGGGTCTTCATTTCATCCCGTGTCGGTTGGTAGTTTTCCAAATTTTCAATGCCCAAGATTGTCCGAAAATACACTCCTACGTCATGACTATTGATACCAACTATAACATCAAGTGTCCGAAAAAACTGCACCTCTAATCTTGGAGATTCTTTTATGTCATCGAACAAATATATCGGGTAATCCGTCATGAATTTACCATCTGCAGTGGGAAGGAACGCTATTTTTCGAAGTGTCTCAATGTCATCTGCGACGCTCTCTATCTTTCTTATTATTTCATTTGCTTCAACAGCTCTAAGACATGCTATTAATGTTTCAACATTCGATTGATCGCAGCTAAACATTTCAGCAACGGTTTCAACAGCTGCAGTGGAGTTATGTGAGGCAAATGCACTACGGAGGGGAGATCCACTTTGGGCGATAACACGCTGAATAAGGCCTTTGTTCTTTGGAAAGATAGCTTGCATGACGGCGCTCATTGACCCAGAAGACATGCCAAACACTGTTACCCTCTTGTTGTCCCCTCCAAACGCGCCGATATTTTTATTTACCCATTGCAATGCAAGATGCTGGTCCCACAGTCCGTAATTTCCTGGTGCCTTCTCGTCATTCGTCGTGAAAAATCCGAGCAGTCCAAGTCTGTAATTGATTGTGACTACTATGACATTTCCATAAGCGGCGAGATTATCCGATGGATACCTATCCCCTGAACCAAGTATAAATCCACCTCCATGTATAAACACCATCACTGCATGGCCGTCTTCTGAATCTGGTTCCCTGTTGGGGACGAACACGTTCAAGTACAGACAATCTTCAGATTGGTAATCTCCAACAACAATACCCTGAATTCCATACTGTGGACACGCCGGTCCGAATTTAGCTGCATGAAACGGTGAATCAAACTTTGCCATTGGAAGTGGTTTTCGGAACCTTAAGTTGCCCAGAGGTGGTTGGGCATAAGGAATACCTAAATAACGATAAGTGACATAATCCTCACCTGCCACTCTCACATCTTGTTTAGCACCAACGATAGTACCTGCTTGGGTGTCCACTGTTGTGTATTGTGATTTGGCCTGTCCGTATGCGACACATGTATAATGCAGGATAAACACGTATCGAAAATCTAGTCTGCCCTCCATGTTATGTTTAGATAGTGTTACATCCCGTTTATGTATAAGTGTTTTCCCCTTGAGGTATGCATAATGTAAGTGTAGGCGCAAAGTAGGGCGAGCTGTAAATTATCTCTTTTGAACAAGCGACAATTTCAATCAGCATTGAAGTGTAGTATGTACCTATATCGCTTGTTGATCCCTGCGCGTTATTCGTTTATCAATTAACTATAATAAGAGGATGATGGTGAGTTTCCCTTTCCGTTATCTTTCCCATTGTAGTTGATTTCGGTACGTCCCTGTTAACTTAAGTGTGAATGGTATTGGAAATCAACACTTTCCTACTTACTTTTTTATTTATATCATTTTAAGCCAATGTATATGTTTTTAATTATTGGGATTTCCTTACTTCCTTCTGTTCACAGGCCAGGACCCATTGTTGCCAGTACACGATCTTCATGTGCTAAGCCAAGCATATTATTTTGTAGGGAATTTTGTTTCCTCGTATATGGGATTTCACCATAAACAATTAAGCTTTTTCATTTTGGGGTCTTTGATAACATTAAAGTAGGGATATAAATAAATATATGTTTTTAATCAGATCATAAATGTCGTATTTCTGTGGCTGGTGTTGACTTGTCAATTATAAATGGCACTAGAATGAGACGACAACACAACTGTAATGCTATACCATCTATTTACAAGAAGCAAGTGATACTCAGTCCAACAGACTAGCTAAACTACATCAATAGAGCATGCGCATTAAACAGTACTATTTTAGTCTATCAGAAATGAATAAAGCTTCAGTAAAAAATTTTAAAAAAAAAAAAATTCCAATTAATTTACCAGCTTATCCATTAAAGATAGAGAGAAAGCTTTTCAAAAGCTATCTACAGCCAACAAACCTGCATTAAGCGGTCAGTCATGGAAACATAAGAAAGTGACCGCTTAGCAGAGGTGACCGCTAAATGAAGGTTAAACATATAACAAATTTTTTCTAAATTTTGCCTTGGTGACCTATTTTTTGACCCCGTGTGGCCCAGTTTTGAATATATCCAAGATTTAATGTAAACAAACATTCTGACCAAGTTACATTAAGGTTGGGCTGAAACTGTGGCCTCTAGAGTGTCAACAAGGTTTTTTCAAGATTTGACCTGGTGACCTAGTTTTTGTCCCCACGCTACCCGATTTCAAACTCATCTGTCATAGCATAAAGACAAATATCCTGACAAAGTTTCATGAAGATTGGGCCAAAAATGTGGCCTCAAGCATGTTCACAAGGTTCATCTAAGATATGACCTGGTGACCTAGTCTTTGGCCCCACGTGACCCATTTTCTAGAGTGTTCACAAGCAATTGTTGTCGACGCAAGACGGACAAAAAGCGGTCACAAAAGCTCACCCTGATCACAAGTGCTCAGGTGAGCTACAAAATCACTTGAGTGGTCGATTTTCCTAAAACTATGAATTGATTTTTTTTTAAATCGACCTCTCCATATATAATTAATACATAGAGGTCGATTTATTTTTTTATTTATTTTTTTGGTTTATGTATATGTTTAAATCAAAGAAGGCAAATTGAAATTAACAAAAGCAAAATAATGGATGTATAAAACTAGAACTTAAAACTAATTATAAACATATAATTCAAGAATTTCCAAAAAAGAAAAAGAATTTAAAAAAGGTCCCAGCTGGAATAAAACTCATGACCTCTTGATTGGAAAAAAATATGTATCGACGTTCTTACCATTTGAGCTAATTCCACTAGGTACAATTAAGGCTATTTATTGGCAATTACTTTATTAAAACAGCAGCACTACACAGACGATTCTAATGTATTGACTACACCTCTTTATATTACGGTTACATATTAATAAGATAAACATTACGCATTACTTATCCCATCCGTAATGTAATAATTAAACTACTATGTATAATTACAAGCTCAATATAGAAGACATGAAATGTGCAATGCGATAAGTAGGTCATGACGGATATGTATAAAAACATCATTAAAATACAAACATCTACTGACTAATACCTTATTAAATATGATCATATATACTGGAAACTATTTAAAACAAACATAAATCACGTATTTGATACCCCAAACAATCACATAGAAAAACATCGGTCACTGAAAATTATTACAATCGCAGCTTTACATTCGACTGCAATACCAGTTTGCAAATGCGCCAACGGAAGTGAAAACCCATTTTAATTGGACAAACTAATATATATATACAGTACTTAATAAAAGATGAGAGATGAAAGTATATAAACATACACGTATACATAAAACACATAAAGCCAGCTAGCTATAGAAAACAAGATCAACTTTATGTGATTACTTAGTATATATATACATGTATTATCTAAGGTTTATTATTGCATTAAATCTTCCTAACAACCTTAAGAAAATTAGTGGATATATTGTAATAAAAAGTAGCCAAATTTAGGAATTTTGTGTCTAATATATCCCTCATGATACAACTCTAACGAAACTAAATTAGGGAAACAGGATATCATCTATATGTACCAAATGTTGTCAATTCCATGTAATATAGTAATTTAAAAGAAACTAATAATAATGTCTTCCAAAGTTATCTGCAACTATATATGTAATTGTATATATTTAGATGTTCAAGTATCCAGAAGCATTCCTAACTTCAAATGCTTTAAAGATATAAATACCGGTAATAGTTTTAAATTACATTTGTATTATCATTTTTAATCGATTCAATACATTTATACATTTTTGGTCTGCACCTGTAGTATGAAGGGATATACATATTGCTTCATTCATTATATAAGTTAAATTCAGAAACAAAATGGTATCCATCCTCTAAACTTTACTTATGCTACAGTCTCATATTTATTGGAGTTTGAATTTGATTTTCCCACTCTACCGTTTCAATTGACAATCTGTGTGATGATAGTCTAAGTTTTAAATCAATATCAAATGTACTAAAAACAGTTGAAATTAAAAATATGGAAGTTTTTATAAAAAGAACCTCAAATTAAATATTTGTTCATTCTGATTTTGGATAAATTGGTCTTGCAATCTTTGCTTATCTTAACAGTTGTAAGAAAAATAGTTATATTTCCTACTTCCTGAAATTACACATCATAAGACCAAAAATACATAGTAAATTCTTAAAGCAGCTCGTTCACAGATGGTCATTTCTAAAGACCATGGTCACCCAATACAACCATCTGTGATTGTAAAATATTAGTGGTTAGTGGTATAGAAACTATATTTAGAATTATAAAATCTGTATTTAAATTTTCTATTTTCATCTGCTGTTAAATGGCTGATTACTCCTGACGCATGCCCTAGGATAAACATGCGAACACAACCCTAAATTAATGGAGACGCCATGTTGCTGAGCGTGTCATGTAGTACCGCAAGCACGTGCTTCGGGGAAACTTTTTTCTATATTCAACAGGTGTTTACAAAACAGCGTTTTCCCATGTTATTTGACCTATATTTGCCGAGTTAATTTGTCAAGAAACAAAGACTTTAAAAACATTAACAAGGGATGGTAGATTTTTTAAATTTCTACCGATTATCTGTGAAGGAGCTACTTTAAGTAAAGAACATATTTTTTTTTTGTATTACGCAGAGCGGAGGCAATGCTCGTCTGTTTTACATTTAAGTTTTTGCACGACGACGACTACAATGAAAACGGCAACCCAGCGATCATAATACCTCAACTTTTTCTTTGAAACAGACGAGCTAAAAATGAAGAATACTTTGAAATAATATTCTACCTGGTTCTGTGTACATAAAAACTGAAATTGATGTAAATATGTATATATATTAAGTTTAAAATATGCCTTTAAGGCTTGTATTGATCAGGTACCTTGAGCTTCACAAAACATGACACCATGTGTATAAACAATTCCAAAATATGAAAATATCTTTACGATTTCGATAGCGTCATTATTGTCGAAGATCTGTATTCTGCTGAATTCTCTTTTCGTGTCGCCTGCTGTAAGCAGAGGTGACACATAGGGGTCATTTTTCCGTCGTCTGTCTGTCAGTCACACATTTTCCATCTAGCTTCAGCAGTTGACTCATGTATTCCAAAGATCACTCTTGTCTAAAAATCATTATTTTGGTATTTATTACTAGTTTCCATCTTTTACAATAATGAACAAGGCTTCTTTTTTTTTGTAATTCAATTGCAATACTTGCAAAAATGACAATATCAACAGCAAACAAAATAAAAATAAAATGAATATATTAACATCAATTCCTTGGGGATTATTTTGGTTAGAATTCATCTTCAATATCATTTAGAAACATTGAAAATAGAAATGATAATAAACACTCCCCTTTCTTACATCTAGGCACAAATAAATGATTCACTTAATTAAGAAATGCAATATCAATTGAAGGTTCAGTTTAGCTTCTGCTTGTGGACCATTAATTACTTTAATTTATGGTGGTATTAAAACTGATATGTGATAATGTTTTAATCGTTAACTATACTGTAGAATCATTAATTTTCGTGGGAAACTAATTTTCGTTGATTTCGTGGATGAACTTTATCCACGAATATTTATCCCACGATAACTGTTTATTTTATAAACCTTATGTTTTCTAGAACATGGTTCCACGAATATATGTACCAACGAAATTGATTTAATCACAGATTCCACGAAATTTAATGTCAACGAAAATAAATTATTTTACAGTATCACATTTTTGTATGGTTGAACTTCTCAAGAATGAATTGCTTCAATCCAATGTGTATTAAGTTTAGAACTTCTTAGATATTAAGGTGAGATTTTCTGACAGCTAAGGATGCAGTATTAGCCTGTATATTATGTAACATTCCCTTATTATATTAACCCACTTCCTCATTCATCTTCATGTATAAATGCTGATCAATAGTAATTCCCTGAACACCATGTGGTATATGTAACATTGAATATGCAGAAAAAAACGCCCGATATGTTTTACAATATAATTATAGATGATAATTAACAGATGACATAGGGTTAGTGCACATCAAAAGATTGGGGAGGGTGGGGGCTTGGTGTGCTGTGTAGGGACAGAATTATTTCGAATAATGCCAGGTATTTGAATAAGGAGTAACCAGGGTTCAATTGTATTATTTAATCTTGAGGAAAATATTCAGCTTTAAATTAGAAGTTATACTGTAAGTATGTTTCAGAAATATCTTGGTATTGGGGCAAAACTAAAACTTATGCGGTATATGTAGTTTCCTATGCACCAGTAAAGTGTTAATTCATTATATTTTAATTGTTTAATTGCTTTATTACATATTATTCATATCGTTGAAATTCCAACAATGAATTAATTCAATGTAATGCAAATTAATTTTCATTTTGGTTGTTCTAGAACAATATGTTACTTTAGATATTAAGGTAGTCTGTATGTAACCTGATACTTAAGAACTATTATACATGTATTATAAGTATTGGCATATGTGTAATGCATAAGGGTCATCTTATACTAATTAACAGTGCAAATGTGTTTCTGTTTTCAATGACATAATTATATATTCTAAAATAATTTTGCTATACAAGAAATACATAAGCTAGCTACATAAATCAATGTCATAAAATGAAGTAAAATCTTTATATCTTTAAGTCTGTGATATCATTCAAACATATGCCCATCGCTTTATATAACAACTATAAACACAATATTCTTAATTTTTGAAACACAATGACATATTGCGACAATAACTTCGACAGTTGTTCTGCGTTATAATCACCAATGCTGCTTAATTATCTTTTCCCTTAATTTAGTAAGAAAATAATGTCACTAGGAGTGTGTAACTATTTTAATCAGCACACATTAAATCCATATTTTGCATTTACACGGATTTTTACATTAGAGCTCCATGCATGTTATTCAAGAGGTCCAATACATGATACTTGGCGGCATTGTGGTCCGGTCGTATTGCCAGAGACGTTCCCCAGCATCTCACTGCTTCCTCCAGCCGGTGTTCCTGTAGGTAGATCCAGCCCAGCAGGTTGTAGGCCGTCTCCTGGTGGAATATGTCGGTATTTATAACCCATTCTAGGTGTTCAACAGCGAATTCTTTGTTGGCATTGAGATCGAGCTTTGAGAACACCAAGTACTGCATGAAGAACAAGAACACCTTGGCATCCACGACGGCCCAGTCAAACCACTTCTCCTTTTCCTCGTCACGTGACCCAGATGCTGTGTACTGTGACCGGAACATCTCGTACTGGAGTGGCAGCGGGACAATGTTGATCTCTGACGGTAGGAAGCTAATACATGAAGCGACTGTTTTATAAATAGTGTTTTTGATTGATAAGTTGTCGTCTGTAATTTTATTTGCAAAGTGAACGTTGTCACTGCTTACTAATTTTCTACAACTGCAAATAGAAACGACACACCTTGTGAAGTCCACATCTACCTTCTCCAGTATTTCCATACACATCTCGTACTTCCCCAGTTTGTACAACACTGCAACATACATCAGGCGGGTGTTCATCAGGTCTGTCGCCAGACCCCGGCGGAAATGGTCGTCACTTCTTCGAAGCAACAGCCTTGCAGAATGGTCGTTGTTTATCTTTAATGCGATAGAAGCAAGTGACATGGCTAGCCTCTGGTGAACCCACGGTGTCATATAGGAGATTGCCTCCTGAGTCTGGTGTTCATTGTGGTCCTTGATACAAACAGTGGCCCGTAGGAAGTCAAGAATCTGAAGCAGGAACTGAACGTTTTGTCCTGGCGTTTTCTGAGAGTGGAGCAGAGACAGAATACCGAAATTGAAAAACAAGGGGTCTACAATGAAGATAATATGAAAAATGAATCGGTGTACTACTTTATTTGTTCTGTCAAACATCTTCCTATTTGCAAGTAAATCACCGAGGTTGTCTGTTCTCAGATAGAATAAAGCTTCATGTCCAGCTCTTAATATTTCCAATAATAAACGTAAAATACTTTGACGTTTTTCTCTGAAGATAAGTCTATCAAACATGTTTGAATCGGTTATAAAATAGTTTGGACAATTACTGTGGTACACAAATTCATAAAGAACATTCAAACACCGAAATAAACACGAAATGAGATTCTCCTGTTTCCATATATCTGGTGGAGAATTTTCAATTGCATAGAATAAACATGTCTTGCAGTGATATGAAGAAATTGCATCAACGCCGCCAATAAATGGATGAATGATGTCTTTCTTTATCAACTTCATCAATATGTAGCATTTATGTTGCACGGGGTTCAAACTTAACATGAGTTCTCTCTCCTGTAATGAGAAGGACAACCTCCATTCAATATCTCGCTCGTCGCTTCTCTCGTATCCGACACCGACGACAAAGCAACTTAGATTTGCCATTTTATCTAACAATTGCCTGGGAGGCCAATCATGACGCCGCTTCCGATGTATCCATTCTCTGTAACGGTCAGGTATCCGAGTACATTTGAAAGCAATGACCGTGTCATGCATTAATCCGTCTCCTAAATCACTTGTATTAGCAGGACCGTGTACATGTACTCCTTCTCTTTGAAGAACAACATGCTTTAAGCAAATCCTCCCGAGTCTGTCTGTGTCGATGTGCCGCGATACATCTAACTGATACACTGTCAGTGGCACCCTATCCAAGACCAGCTGTAGCTTAAAGTAGCCAGGCTGGGTATCTACCTCCTGGACCATTACCAGCGACGTCCCACACCCGGCCTCACGGATGTCGACATGGACACACATTTCATTGAAAAATAGTGTATTATCGATATCCGATTCCATCCCCGGGGTAGTGGTGCCCTCGCAATAGCTGCCGCATGTATGTATCGAATACGATCTATGACGGTCAGACGGTTTAAAAAAAGTGAAGCATTGTCGTAAAATATCATGTACGGGTACCTCGTTATGGATTCGCCTCATCTCCTCGGAAGCACCAATCATCTCCAACGTCTCATAAAGACGGACCGACATATTCTGATTTTCACCCATATTAACTTACGTTTTCCACCCTGAAATATAAACATATACATGTACAACGTATTAAACTTTATCACCTATTTAATTCTAGAATTTAAATATTGATAAATGTATACTGGTATTTTGTACATTCCTATTCTACGAAAATGATCATTTTTACAACTTATCCAACTAGACCTATCACCAATGCGATTAATACCCCCCACTACCCTGCTTTTTGTCAGTCTATAACATATTAATGTTATATACCGGCTGACATACCCATCATAGTCTGTTGCAAAGATATGGTCCTGGCATGCAGGAAGAATGTAGCCTGTAACCTTTGTCACATAAGTTTGATCATTTTAGAGGTAGTTTATAATTCTTCTATGAAAAGAACATTATGAGGGTCTTTAATTTATTTTAAGAAGATGATGGTAAGAAAACAAGCAAGTATCAATACATAATGAGAAACCATCCATAATCAGGCATATTGGCAATGACTTTCTGTTGTTGATCTCTACGTATAACTTTTGAGTGAGCAACCTGGTTCTTTTGTGCGACACTAAGCCCCGACAGGAATAATGGCATTGATTTTCTGTTGGCGACGGGCAGACAAAGTGATCCCCACCCCATACCCTAGGGTAGTGGGGATATGACAAATACTAAGATACACCGAGTTAGACCTTTATTTGTATGCCGCACGAAAGCTTGATAAAATGAAAGCAGCATTTATATCTTGGGAACTATTCACAACAGAGTACCAGGCAGACTAAAAATTATAGGCAAGATGAGCGTTAATAATCTACCGTCCTTTTATATTAGAATACCACACCAAGTCACATATTACTTTGACGCTTTAAACTGCACAATATTAATGATGAGCGTCAGTGAGGGAACTACCAGTATCATTTTTATGCTCCCACGTTAAGAAGCGATCAGAAAACAAGAGAGAAGTATAAACATGCACTTTTTATATATGAAGGCCTTTTAGCGATAAATATCACCTAAAGCCTTCTGTTCAGTGTATGTCGAAAAAAATGTATTAAATGCCGTAGTTGTCTGATATGGACATCTTACTAGTCATCGTGTCAATTTAACTTTACATAGAGTCTATACTTTTCATTTATATGGAGTCGATAAAAAGAGTCAACTTGCCGCTTTTAATGGAATCCATTTGTTATAATCTAGTGTCAACATGTCCTTATGTAGAGTCAACATGTCGTTATGGAGTCGATATGTCATGATATAGGGTCAACATGTCCTTATGTAGAGTCAACATGTCGTTATATGAAGTCGATATGTCATGATATAGGGTCAACATGTCCTTATGTAGAGTCAACATGTCGTTATATGAAGTCGAATCCATTTGTTATAATCTAGTGTCAACATGTCCTTATGTAGAGTCAACATGTCGTTATATGAAGTCGATATGTCATGATATAGGGTCAACATGTCCTTATGTAGAGTCAACATGTCGTTATATGAAGTCGATATGTCATGATATAGAGTCAACATGTCCTTATGTAGAGTCAACATGTCGTTATATGAAGTCGATATGTCATGATATAGGGTCAACATGCCCTTATGTAGAGTCAACATGTCGTTATATGAAGTCGATATGTCATGATATAGGGTCAACATGCCCTTATGTAGAGTCAACATGTCGTTATATGAAGTCGATATGTCTTGATATATGGTCAACATGCCCTTATGTACAGTCAACATGTCGTTATATGAAGTCGATATGTCATGATATAGGGCCAACATGTCCGGACCTACAAGTCCGAAGTCAGCCAAAATCATGCTTTGTCGAAAGATAATGGACATTAACATTGGATAAGACTGTTGGTGCTAGAGAGTAAATGACGAACGAGTGTCGGAAGGGTGGACGGACCACTATAGAGCTCTAACCAAAATCTCTATGTGTTCGCAGAGACATAAATAAAGTGATATGCAGCTTTACGAAAAACGCGTTTTCTCGTGTGCCTCGAGAGTGCGCGTACCTGTCACATTCGTTTAACGACTAAGCCGGTAAATTGAATTTATAAGAAACTGGTTCAGATAAATCAGTAAATGGAACGATAGTTTATATGATCAATTGTTTGGAAAAGCGGCCCATTTGTTATTTTTGGTAGGGATTGGAGGATCTATTAACAACAATTACCTTTATAATAAATGTAGTCAGTCTATTGATTTTAGCTGAAATGAGTATTTAAATGAATGAAAAAAGAGGACAGATGTATGATTAGAGTATTTTTACGTTTAACAATAATTAAGAGAGAGAGAGATATCTGGTTCGATATGACTACGCGAGTCGACACGGATCGAACATGCGGGATAAACCCCTGATTTTCACCGGTTACCGCTTAGGGTATTCTTGTTCTTTTGAAAAATACCTGCTTCTATTAACACAAATCTTTTAAAATGTTGCTAATTGATTCTCTTAATTGCGTCTCGTCGTGTGTCGATCAACCTCACCGACATCTGTTTATGTCAAAAACAATCGAGCAAATAATTTAACTAATAAAATAACCATATCAATACTAAATTAATTCATATATAAATTGGAAACTTTTTGTAAATACATGTACGTTTGAAACACACACACACACACGCGCGCGCGCGCTTTTATTTCCAATCTCGTTTCACAGTCTCGTTGAAGTCTCGGGTAAGCGCGCGATTTCAGAAAATCGACATGGGCAAAAAATAAGCTGCTTATCTCTGTTTATAGGTCTATGATAAATGCAAACATTATTTACAACTATAGGCGTGCATAATTTTATTTCTATACTATCCAGTTGTTGTATTCATTTACAATATTTGGATCAAATCATATATAACATTAGAATATAGTGAAGTCAGAAATAAGTATCAAAATTAGACGCATAGCTTAACTGAAGGTTTGCCTTGAACAAGAGGTGCAAATTTTAAATCTGATACACGAGTTTGTTCAAATACTGCAGGTAAGAATGCCGAGACACAACACGAGAAAGATCGATATCAGTGACATGCTTATTATTCAGTGTAAATATCCATGAATGAAGTATACCTGTATACGCCTACCTTAACATTGATCTGCGCTAAATCGGTGTTAAAGTCCGAAGTATGTAAGGTGTTGTGTATCGCAACATGCTGTATAATTAAAAGTGAAATTAATTTTAAAATCGTTTCTTTTGTGCTTACAATATATACTTAACCGGTTTTGGGTGACTGAGTGGTTAAAAGTGTCCATCCTGTAAACCGGAGGTCGTGGGTTCGATCCCCGGTTGCGACTTATCGAAGACATTAAACAGGAATAACATCCTTAATTTGTACTGGGTGCTCAGTATAAAGGCAACTCTAGGGCTGGTTAACCCAGTGTCAGGCTAATGTGACTAAGCATGGTATCATGCCACTTGTCACGGCGTGATATCGCAATGAGGCAGTAGTCTTTTACAGACAAAAGTCCCCCAACGACTGATATACTGTCGGTGGGACGTTAAACCAAAGTAGATACCCAGCGTATACTAATCCCTATCCCCCGACATTTCCTGGGTTTGGCCAGTTATTTGCACCCGGGACGGTCTATGGAAAAATTCTCTTCCCCAGCACAATATTCTTATTTAAAATCAGATATTTGTAGAGGTAAAATATTGTGAATACGTTAATACATGTTATTGAAGTTTTAACCAAAGGGACCATGGTGGCCCTAAAAACGCTCACCAGAATACCATAGCATAATTTAAACAATTCAGGTCAACTGATTTTACCTGGTTATCAACCATATTCAAATTTAAGACACAAAGAAAAAAAATATATATATTGGTTACCATGACAAGCAGAGTTCTGCACGGGTCAAGTTTATTTAGCAACTATTATAAAGGTCCACCCAAGGATCATTCATACCAAGTTTTCTACACAGTGGTTTCAGAGGATATCTCTTAAAGCAAATTGTTGACAACGCAAGACGCACGCCGGACACTGGATGATCACAATAGCTCACCCTGAGCACGTTGGTCTCTGGTGAGCTAAAAAGCTCATGAATAGTGATTGTTTAGTTGAGGCTGATAGTTGAGCTGCCTTTATTTATATTTAGCATCCAGTACAAAGTTTATGTGGAATTAAATATTTCCATTTTCAGAATTCCTGTTCAAATTATAGTGACAGATAGCGAGGAAATATTTGCACATGTATAGATCTAGCAAAATAACGCTGTAAGAAATGATTCTGTCATTCACACTCCTTTGGTCGTTTACAAAAGGGAAGACCATACATGGCGTTATATGTATTCATATTTCCCAAATGAAAAAGTTCCTGGTTCGAAACAAATATTGACAACTTCAAACTAAAGAAAATGTCTCACGTCGGATTTATATAACACAGTGGGGAATTACTGGTCGGTAGTGACTGGGATGAGTCGAAAAAAAAATAGTTGAATAATCAGAGGCAAATGTCACTGATTAATCGATTAATCGTATTTAAATACACTCTATTTTATATGAAAAGAAAATATTCTGTACTAAAGGTATATATTTTAATTGTTCAGATATTCAAATACATGCATAAACTTTGAAAATTAAAATAAAAGTATCAAAGTTGAGCAAAGTGCAAACCTTTGTGACGTCACTAGTTTACAAGCAGTGAAAGCAGTTTGTAGATATGATCAAAGGTAAGTGATATGAACGTGCCCAGATTTTTCGGCGGAAGCTGTATGGTTTTGCCACTGACCTGGACTTTTCACATGATGGTCAGAAATGTATTTCTGCTTGCCTTAAAGACAGTGTTTTCATTTGGTAAAGGCCAAGACTCCGAAAATGGATAAAATGGATGTCTATTTTGAAGTCTGCATAGTGTTATATTTAGACTTATTTCTATTATAAGACTGTATTAATGGCTCAAAGACATGTAAAAGATATTTTGACATCTATAAATGTTATCATTACAATAATATTGTTCCAACTACTTTCTTCTACAGGTAAAAAAACAACTTTATCATCTATTAAAGAATTTTAAGACTGTTTTATTCAAATAACTTTAAAAACAAAACTGCTCTTTGAACAACCTGTATGATTTACATTTTCAAGAGATGTTCATTTCGCTTAACCATTCATTCATAGTTAAATCTGACAATTTTCGGTTGGCTGTCTTTTTTTACCATTAGCGTTACAAAAGTAATGTAGATCTAGACCACATTTTAAAAACACCTTTTTATATGCTTCACGTCACCAACTAAAATACTTTTCTTTCAGATAACGCTAGTCACCAATAATTGAAATACTGTCTACGAGACATTAAATCTAAACAAACAAATCCTATGCGATTGTAGTATCGAGCTTGCTAAAAATGCTAACCATTTCAGCCTCAAGTGTGTAATGGCTGCCCTATACGTGTACTCCGACACAGAGAGATATTGATGGCATACATCTCCAATGTTTAACTTATTCTTAAAGTATGATAACTTATCTCACCTACGTTTATCCCATTATATTTCTTTTCACTTCATACGAATCACCTTTTTGGTCGTGAAAAAGAAATATTGTCCCAAAATTGGTTTTTCCAACGGAACTTACGTCGGATTTATATATAGTAAGGTGGGGAATTGTATTTTCCCGTTCATGACAAGGTTTTCAGATCTTTTGTGTACTACCTATTATGTAATAGTTAGAACAAATTTAGTGAAATCTTAATGATTAAGCAGGGACGGAGCGAGCGAAGCGAGCGAGTGCCTTCTTCACTATTAAGATTTCATTTTACTGACGACGCGTGGACGTGTGGAATGCTTTTTAATTTTTAGCCATGGAACCGCATAATCAAAAAAGGGTGCAACAACTGTTATCATTTTAAAATAAAAATATTTAATATGTTTGAAAAAACACTTTGTGAATCAATTACTTGCATAAACTGATGTAAAAATGACAAGATTTAAAATATGCATTTCTTATATCGTATTAAAAAGAAATTCGACACATTTACTGGGTATCTGATAACTTCTCCCTTAATTCGTAGGCCGAGGGTTTTAAAACTTGGTTAACGGACCTTGAAAGCAACCTGGCGTGCGTTCAGTATGCCAAACCGTATGCACCGGTCGCTGTTTTAGTTTTCAAAACAAAGTAGACAGGAACAATGGTACTCCAGTTACAAAATAATTATATTGTAACAGTAACTAAGAAGGAATGTAGACAGTAAGGAAGAGTTAAAAAGACTTTATCTATTGTCACCTAAGTTGAATCAAACACAAACACAGACGATATATATTTTCCATGAAACACTGCATCATCCTAATTTACACAACGTCTGAGACCCACGCCTGATTTGTTACGTTTCACTCCATCTATCCATCCGATGAAATTATCATTGGACGTGGGTCTCAGACGCTGAATTTACACCACATAACTCAATTCACTGGTTTTAATTTAAGTATTTATTTCATTTCTTTCTTTGTTAACAATAATTATTTGAATTAATATTACTTGAATGAAAATGATTTAGGATTAGCTGCATGTAAGTGAATGGTTGGAAAAATATAACTTGACATGATAACACTAACATCACAGAATATTTTGACAAAATATCAAGCATACAAATCCCCCATAACCTTATTTATATATATGTATGAGTGAATTGGAGTTATAAAATGGCGATGTACTATAATGCCATATCTATAGCTACGGGTAGTCTCCATAACTGTCCATTCCAGCTTGGTGTAGAAACTTGAAAGATTGTTGGTGCCATACTTAAATATATCTCTAATTCATAATTGTAGAGACACCATCAAAAAGTCCTACAAATACAATCCTGAAATCTGAGGACATGGTCTTGAAGGAGGGGGGTATGTAGTACAGAGGTATGAAATGACACTTGTACTTGCTATTGATTGAGCTAGCTATCTAGCTTTTTTTGTGTGTGTGTGGGGGGGGGGGGGTATGCCAGGTGATTTTATGTGATCAGGGGCCCGTTTCACTAAACCTCGTACGAAAAAATATCTTCGTACGCGTAAATTCACAGATGTAAAATAGTATTTTTCCTATATATTTTTCTTTGCAAAAAGTGTTGTGCTTGCATAATGCAATAAATTGGGCCATCTTTCTTCATCTTTTATTGTGAAAATGAGACATTAGTTGACACTTTGTAGAACAACAGACTTACGACTAAGATCAAATTTGTTCGTGCGAAGTTTAGTGAAACGGGCCTCAGGTGTTACTATGTGGCAAGCGCATAGAAATAATCTAAACTTTATTATTTAAACAATATGAAATAAATAAAGACATGGTATTAAATAAAGAATTTCTTCAGAGATTTGCAACATGATTGGATTTAAAGTATAAAAAGTGGATATACTAGATGTAAACAGGCAGTTAACGGTTCTTTAAAATTACCCGGATTCTTCTTGCGATGTAGTAAAAGTCTTTTCGTTGCATCGATGTTGACGAGTGCAGCTTTTATTCCATGAAATATATTAATTGTGACAAATTACGGTGCATGGAGAGCATAGTTGTAATGCGCTTCGCTTCTCACCGGTGAACATACGTGAGAGGGTACAGTGGTCGCCCTTCCAGACACGTAGGTTTCAGTCTGGGTTCTCCGGTTTCCTCCAATACGCCGCCACCAAAGCCATCAAAAGTGATTGATGTAAGTTGAGATAACTTGTTTCGCAGCCGATGTAAAATAAAATTTAAATAGACTACATATGGTTTAAAAATGATATTATGTATACGTTTCTATTTTGTTTTAAATCTAAATATAATGATTTACCATGTAGGCCTACAAGTCAATAAAAAATATACTATTTCCTATTCTGTTCCATTATGAATTAAGGGGACCGGTCAGTCTGACTAAAGTAATCAGATTGGTGGACCGGTAGGTATTAATCTTTATTTTCGCTTTAAAAAGGGGCCATAAAAGTTCAGAAATGTTACTTTCACCTGTTTCTTTACCAGCTAGTTGTGTCGGTGAGATGAAATTAACACCTGAAGTCTAAATACAGACATATGCAAGTGAATAGGTATCCAGTCAAAACGGACCCAAGTCAAAACGGACCCAAGTTAAAACGGTGCCAAATTGGTCAAAACGGACCCAACTGGGTGAAAATGTCGGTCAAAACGGCCTCATATAAACGGCCCCATTATATTTTATATATGGATGGTTACGAACGTGTGAACAATCAGATACATTGATTAAAGGAACGTGTTTAATGCAACGTGACATTAAGAATGAGTGGGTACGAACGTGTGAATAATCAAGTAATTTGATAAAAGAACATGTTTAAGGCAAGTCGATATTCATTTGAAGTATTTTCGATAAATGTTTAAAGATTTACTGACATCATGAGTGATATTTTTTATAATTTAAATTGGCCAGTTAACCCTTCATATCTCTCATTCTTAAGATGAATCTAAATGAAGATGTGTGTGTGTGTATGTTCTAAGTTAAACCATCATTATCTTTCTCTCTTTCCATCTTTCTTTTCTCTCATTTGAATGGGAATTTATACTGCACGATATATCAGGGAAGGGGAATTGAATCACAAGGAAAAATTATATTGTGTATTCTTTTTATTCACTTTATTATTTACAGAAGATGAGGTGTTTCCGGTCTCCTACCGTTACCATGCCTCGATAGAAGAGTGGTGGGAATGCTGACTCGCATACCTGTAACAGACTTCATTTAGTAAACACTAACGTATAAACAAATACTTTATTTTTTTATTATTATTTTTTTGGTATTATTTTGTTTAGAATAACGTTCTTAGTTTAGATAAAATGGTATCGGTGCATTTACTTCATTATCAATTACAAAGACAGTGTACCTCAAAGTCCAAATCACGTGGTTCCTCCGGACGAAGGGCTGCTCTACATCTGTTGGCCGCTCTTGCGATGTATTCGTCATTCACCATTGCTGTCCGTGGCGGTTCGACTTCCTTCATGACCTCTTCTACGATGATTTTCGCCGATTTGAAGACGTCGCTGCATGCCTTCTCCTTTGCCTAATAAACATATTATAAACAAAAGCATGTGTATGAACTTAAACGGTAGCCAAATTTGATTATAAATATATTTTTTAATTTTATAAATATTTAGGTGATATCTATATTATAATAATGTAATTTAATAAAGATATTATAAACAAATATAAATTATCAATTATTGTTCTCTTACCTTGATGGACACCTTTGCAATATAACCTCTGGCGTTATCTGGAGGATGGATATGTTCCCGCGACGAGAGCTGGTATGCCTGGTACTTCTGATTAACAATCGCTGGGCACGTCATCGTCTTATTTCTTACATCTAACATCTCCATCGCGTGGTAGCTCCCCTTGTTTCCTATGAAAAGAACACGATTCAAACAATCTAACAATCGAACAATTCAGTTATAGGATAATGCAAATTTATTTTGTAGTAAAATATTGACTGCGTTATGATCATGCAAAGTCAGTTATAAATCATTGTTTATTTATGGTGAAAAATAAGACATTTACTTTTCTTTTTTACTCACCTTAAACACATATGTGTATCCATGTGAATCAACAAGTAGATCCTTCCCCTTCTGTGATCCACCGGAGATGAGTTCAAATGTGACGGGTCTGTCATCAATCACTTCCTCGACGGGTGATGGGTCTTGTAACATACATACATACATACATACATACGGCAGACAGACAGACAGATAGATAGATAGATAGATTTTACCTTTCTAAGATGGCATTCGGAGCTCGGAACGAGCAATCCACCGTGAAGGAAGGATCATCAACAGTGCCGTCAAACTCCGGCTCGTCTTCGTCAGTTGATGCAACACCCAGAGATCTGTAAATATATTTTTCGTGTGTGTGCAAAGACATACGAAAGACATTATCACATTTCTTTAATTGTTCAATTATTAATATATATTATTATCAAAAACACAATTTTGTGTGCAATTCGAGATAGATAGATAGATAGATAGATAGATAGATACCTGTCTAGAGTTACTTCTGGTTCAATGAAGGATCGGCTCTCCGACTCCTCGTCTGATTCCACCTGAACTCACTCTCTTCAGCTACGGCCTTTCGGTACTGTTTCGCTGTTATTCCTATAGGGTATGTTAGTAAAATAGCATTGTCTTCAATACGTAAGGAGAAAAAAATATATTTCAAACGTAGTGATAATGAAATGATAATTCGGAAAATATATCGTTAAAATTTATTTTAAATAATTACAGAACTAAGAATCTTTTAATTAACTATCATTTAGTTTGTAAATAATCAAGGATATATGAAACTATTATTTTTCTTTAAAAATAAATCACAGAAATATGAATATTTTAAGAACGCATGGAATAATGTTACATTTTCTTTCAAATTATCACAGAAATGTGAACATTTGTATTTCTAAATAATAAAAAAAATACTTACCTGTGTTTCCGCAGCCGCGGTGCTGCCATCCGTTGCAACCGTCGCAGCTGATGGCATGATGGTGACGATACACAGGCCTGCTACAGAACAAACACGGAGGGTTAGACATACTAACCACACGATGCCTAGTCCAGTTTTTCTATATAAATTACGACTAAAACACAAACTTAATATGTCCACACAGAATATAACCGAACAAAATGCATTATGACGAATTTAACTCTGAGAAACATATATATATGTTGCAGCGAGAGTAAACCGTGAAAACAGCGGTTTCTATTGATCTCTCCTAATTAATTACATCATAAATATAGATTTAGCACATTTCCTTTATTTATTCACACTTTTATATCTTCACGTACCTTTAATTAGTGTTCTCAACACAAACGCCGACAATTATACTTTATTCCGTTGTGTGGATGTTTGTAGCAATAATTTAATCATCGCATTAAAACTGACATCTCAATTACCATAAAATTTCAACAGTTTCATTTATTTATGAATTCTTCAAAGGATTAACCTAATGGATTATTAGACTTCCGGTCAAAAAAATGGACGTACTTTTTTCACTAGTGTAGAATTTGGACTATGTTTTAAATATATAAGGTATTAAAATCATTCTTTATAATCAAAAAAGTCATCAAGATAGACTTGAAGTACGTGGGATTAAGCTGTTAGTGTGATCGATCGGCAGATTTTTGTTGTTACGCCAATGACGACATATAACCGTTACGACCCGCTCTCGGGAGATGAAAATGGCGGCCATGTTTTCGACAACCCCGACAGGTCGAAGGTGGGCAATGACCGAAAAAGACAACGCACTAGCACTGGCAGTCAAGGTGGAGGTAGTAACTTTTTTCAAACACCAAATTATGAAGATTACAAAAAGATGACACTAGATGATAAACTATTAACTTTATTCAATGAAATGAATTGTATGAATCACAAAGTGGACGAGTGCTTAACTATTCATAATAAGTTACACGGCATCGAACAACAGGTGAATGAAAACATGAACAGGTTGACCCTATTAGAGTATAAATCTCTAGATATCGAGGCCCGCAGTAGACGAAATAACCTTATTTTTGGTGGAATTTCTGAGGACAGATATGAAAATTGTTTTGCAGTAATGTCAAGATTTTTGAAAGACAACCTTGATATTCAACAATGCCCTGACATATCTAGAGCACACAGATTGGGGCGCTTCAAGAGGGGTTATGTTAGACCAATTATTGTTAATTTCATTAACACAAGGGATGCCGAATATGTTATTTCCAAGGCAAATTTATTGAAAGACACTAGATTTAACATTAATCGTGACTTCCCGAAAGAAATTTCAGATGCCAGGAAGGCTTTATGGCCAGAGGTGAAACAACTCCGACATGACTATCCTAATAGCAAAGTCAGCATTAGCTACCCAGCCAAACTGATCAAGGACGGCAAGGTGGTTGCGGATATGTTCCCCGATTGGAGCCTCATCCTAAAAGGTGACCGTGTCAAAGTAGACAAGGCAGTTCACACAAAGCCTCACACCCCCGAAGCACGTGAAAATCGTGAACAAAACTCCAATGCACGGCGCAGTTATAGCAAGGGTAATGAGAAACACCGTTCCCGCCGACAGTCGACGTCACCAGACCGATCCCGAGGTTCTCGTGGACGTGCTCCAGCCAGGAGTCCCCCGCCGGTACGCCATACCTCCAGGCAAGAACAAAACACAAACACTCGATCCTTCAGCCGTCCGTGGGACACTGCTCCAGATCCCTGTGCACGATCCTCGTCCAATTAGGACATTTGGGGGGATTCTGTCGCACCTGAAACAAAAAACATATGTGTAAATATTGGCTCACTTAATGTCAATGGTTTGAAACGTCGCATAGAATACCCAGATTTTACTGATTTTGTCAATAAATATGACATATTTTGTGTCTCGGAAACTCATATTGATTCCAATGATATAGTTGACATTCCTGGGTACACATTTATAGCAAAACATAGACTGCAGAAATTTAAGCGTAAATCTGGAGGTATTGGAATTTACATTGTTGATAAGCTCGCACAATATATCGAGGTTTGTGAAAATAATTCGGAATATATTCTCTGGATTGTTATAAAGAAAGAGTTTCTCAAAGTAGATGAAGATGTAGTTTTGGGGGCAATTTATCTGCCACCAGAAAATTCTAAATTCATAAACTCTGATTATTTATCAGACTTTGAATTAGAGATTGCTGAAAAATGTTCCTCATATAAGTATTTAATATTAGCTGGAGACACAAATTGTAGAACAGGTACATTGAAAGACTATATTCCAGCCGATACATATCTTTGTGACTTGTTTGATATTGATGAAGAAGCCCAAACTAGTCTAAACAAATTTACTGTAATTGAAAATTTGTCCGTTCCTCTAGAAAGGTACTCCATGGATAACAGAACTAACACACACGGTCTCCGCTTAATAGAATCTTGCAGAAACAATAACCTATTTATTCTGAATGGAAGAATGTTTGAAGATAAATTCAAAGGTTGTCATACATTTAGAGATAGATCAGTCATCGATTACATAATCTCATCAGTGGAATGTTTTGAGTATATAAGTGATTTTAATGTTATACAAACGGACGCTCTTTTTTCAGACGGGCACAATGCCCTCCATTTAACACTATCCTTTGCAGATATGACTTTTAATGATGAAAATCCACGGGCTTCGCATGCCTCTCCCCGAAAATGGGACAATAATTATGCAAATTCTTTTGTTGAAAACATTGATTTACAAAAAGTGCACTCGCTCACTAGTCAACTTACCTCTAATCCAACGGATCCTCAAACAATTGAACATGTTACGAACCAGCTGTCAGACTTGTTCCAGCATGCCTCAGCACGAGCTTTCCCTGCAAAGAAATCAATGTTTAACGGTAAAAACAATACAAACGACGGGTGACTCTTTTTACCGGAATCCCCCTATTTACCGGAATCTACCGGAATCCACTTTGATTTTACCGGAATCCCCCTTATTTATCTTGTATTATGTTATTTTATATGTTTTATTATAATTAATGGACTTTAATACGATATTAGTAATGAATTTCATTAAATACATTTGTATCTGTTTTTGAATGACATTTGACGTAGGCCTACGTTGTCGTTTACTGTACGAAATCGACTTAGCTATTTAAAGAGATTCCAATTCAGACATGGTAACTTTTCAAGGTTAATATTATTGTTTTATCTTATTAAACTTACATGTCATATCATTTTCGTCTTATAATTGCCTATGGTTGATACCGATAGCTTTTATTTATAATTTGTTTCGTTTACCGAACGAAATGGCAGAATCACTTTACCGTGTATTATCCGGTATCAACCTAAAAGCCAGGTACATAGTTTTTTTTCCTTGGTTGTCTGACTAGAAATTGCAATGTATTTCTCTCTCTCCATCTCTCTCTCTCTCTCTCATATGGTTATGAGAAATGATGTTTCCATTAGTAGATATAACTGGCGCGATTTAATAATACCCATATATAATATAAAACATTTAGTACGGTTCCATAAACTTACAACGCAAAATTATTTTCTATTTGATATTATACATACATGCTCAACTGGGGTGATTGGCATGACCACTGTGGCATGTGCCGTGTTAACTTCGATAAAGGTGATAATCCAATTACCGAAAGCGTGCCGCAAGGTGAAATACTGTACACGCGTCAACTGTCACGCGGCACACTTATGATCAGTAACTCCATAGAGGCGTCACGCGGCATTATTGAAGATACTGATATATGTAATTCACTTTGATTCACCAAAACATCAATAAATTTTACGTCAAATCTGTTTATTAAATATGGCAGTTATAATAAAACACTTTTGATATAGCTTTTGTCTGTATTTTGACTGTCATGTTAGGCCTACTATATACCATTTTATTTATACCGAGGTAGACCGGAATCGACATCGTAAGTTAAGAAACGAGGCTCTGCAGCAATTTTATGTTTGTTTTACCAATTAAACGAGTAATTGGAAACTTCAAATCCAAATGGAATAACAACAAAACACAAAATGGGCGGATATATAATGATTTGTATAAATATGGGGCCAAGGAAGATAGGAGGTTGACTTGTTCGTTGATGAGTGACTGTTTGTTGCTTATAACATGTAACCGTAACGTGCATCTTGCACAACATTTTATGGAGGAAAGGATGAAGTTTATTATTTCCTTAATGTTGTTGAGGAATATATAATATCCATGCATTAACATTAATCTTTCTGTCCATACATATTTTTTTTTTACTATAAGTCTATAATTCAAAAACGACGAAAAAATGAAAGTATCTATTTTTATCACAGCATACGTATGAATTGTATAAACTACTAACCTGCGGTCATCGTTAAGGTATTATTTGGTAGCGGATTTTAATTGCACCCCGCGGAGAACTTGCTAAGTGTGTGTGTCACAGCAGGTGCTAACTTGTTAGCCGTCAAGAAACAGTTTGATTAAATCGGTTTAACATAAAAAGAACCGCATAATTACGTTTCCTTACCCCAATGCTGTTAGACAATATAAGTCGGCATAACACCTTATGTGCAAACTTTTTTTTTTCAATAAGCGTGTGTGTGTTTTAACAAGAACTTGTTAAAACGCCTCTTAATTACGTGTTAATCTTTCTTAATTTATTCTTTAATTTAGAAATCACACACTCATTACTCGCGTTAAATTCTTCGTTGTTAATTGGCGGTAATCAAAGACCGCATAGTCGCTAGGTATTCTTTTAGCTCTGCAACCTGTAAATTTTGATTGTGTAATATGATTTAAAATAAAAAGGTGGCGGTGACTGAAAAGACGATTAGGGATGTACATTATTTATACATTGAAAGTATATTTTGGTTAGGAATAAAATGACCTTTATAAGTGTCATAGTTAAGCACTCTTCAAATTCATAATTTTGTTTAAAATTTAATTGCAATTTAAGAAATAGTCAGACCAATATTGTCAGCGATAGAGCCTCGTACTCAAACTCACGCTGTCTATTTCGTGAGACGTGATTCTATGTTGATGCCGCATATTCCACTTAATAAATCGGCCATGTTCAGTTTACTTAACTTTTATAAAGCTCTACGTACCAACCACTGAAAACTAAAAGATGAAAAGGATATGACAATTTTTATTAGTATTATTACGAAGATCAGATGAAATAGTCATTCAAAACCACGAGGATGACTTCATGCCGGAATCCACTTAGTTGGTACCGGTAAGTCAAATACATGAAATGTCCGTTAGGAAAAGAACAAAAATGCTAAATGCAATTGGCTTTCATGTGATCACATTTTCTTAGGTACTTCCAATAACGTAAGTCAAAATATGCTTTATTTGACATGAAAATAAGGTGGATTCCGGTAAAATCTAAGTGGATTCCGGTAGATTCCGGTAAATAGGGGGATTCCGGTAAAAAGAGTAACCGCAAACGACAAACCCTGGTTTGGCCCTAAATGCTTTCAGGCTAGAAAAAATTATCATAACGCTAGAGATGAATATAGGAAAAAACCCACACCTGATACTAAATTAAGACTGCAAAATTCTAGCAAAAGTTATAAAAGAACAATGAACTACTTTATTAAAAAACACAGACTCTCTCAGCAAATTAAATTAAGAAATTTAAATGAGAAAAATCCAAAAAAATATTGGTCATTTTTGAAAAATATTAATCCAAAGAAAAAAAAACCTACTATAAATGAATTCTTTGATCATTTCAAAAATATCAATGAAAACATAATTAATGACCGAAGATTTGAAAATGACAAAATTCCTTTTCTCCTAATCATATTCTGAATGAACATATTAAAGAGACTAAAACTATTTTCTTGCCTCTATACCACACCCTTTTCAACTCTGTAATGGATTCTGGTTACATCCCAAATACATGGTTAGAAGGCGTTATCATACCAATTTATAAAAACAAAGGTGACCCTAAAGATCCAAGTAACTATAGGCCAATTACCATATTAAGCTGTTTAGGCAAGTTGTTTACTTCTATCTTGAATGACAGATTATCTACTTACCTGAATGAACAACACATACTGGATGAAAATCAGGCTGGTTTCCGGAAAGGGTACTCGTGCGCAGATCACATTTTTACATTGTCTTCTTTAATTGAAATTCTGAAAAAAAGAAAGAAAAAACTTTTTTGTTGCTTCATTGATTTCTCACAAGCGTTTGACAAGGTTTGGCGAGCGGGACTATGGTACAAGTTACTCCAAAACTCAGTTAATGGCAAAAATTTTAATGTTATAACAAATATGTATAAAAATATAAAATCGTCTGTCCAACACAATGGCCTAACATCACATACATTTTTATCAGAAATTGGTGTCAGACAAGGTGAAAACCTGTCCCCTGCCCTTTTTTCTCTTTTCCTTAACGACCTTCAATCTCATATGAATGAAAATGGTTCCATCGGCGTTGAGCTTAAAGATCCCATGATCTCACACTATGGCTTAAACTTTTGATCTTACTTTACGCAGATGATACCATTTTGATTTCGGATTCAGAAACAGATTTTCAGTCAAGTCTTAATATTTTTCATAATTATTGCAAATCCTGGTATTTAAACATCAATATCAGTAAAACGAAAATAATTGTTTTTGGAGCCCGGCAAACTAGAAACTTTGAATTCAAACTTGGAAATCAAATTGTTGAAATCACAAATCAATACCACTACCTGGGCGTTACTTTCTCAAATAGTGGCTCTTTTTTGAATGCACGTAAGCATGTAGCACAGCAGGCATCAAAGGCAATGCACCTTTTATTCACACGAGCAAATAATGCACATTTACCGATAGACTTATTACTTAAATTATTTGATCATACTGTTCTACCAATTTTAACTTACGGCAGCGAAATATTTGGATTTGAAAATATCGATCTCATTGAGAAGGTACATAATAAATTTCTTAGAAGAATAACTAAAGCAAAACAACCTACACCGATATCCTTTTTATACGGAGAACTAGGTAGATATCCCATATCAGTAGTAGTTGAAAGCCGCATGATTTCTTACTGGAACCGTTTATTACTTGGCAAAGATCAAAAGATAAGCTTACAAATATATAAGTACATGTTAAACCAAAAGGACTGTCATTTTAAGTGGATCGAAAAGATAAAAAACATCCTTATATCTGTAGGGCGCCCTGATTTGTGGGAAAATCAATTCCAAATAAATAATATAAACGTACATAAACAAATAAAATCCTCATTAATCGATAAATTCAAACAAGACTGGCACGCGAAGTTGCAAACATCCAATAAAGGTTTGATTTATTCTAGATTTAAGGAAAACATAAATTTGGAAAATTACCTTATTAAACTTGAAGAGCGAGACTTTATAAATCTTTTTAAACTAAGAACTGCAAATCACTCACTCCCTGTTGAAACTGGTAGATATGATGGGACAAATTTCGAAAATAGATTATGCCCATTATGTGACACGGGCCAGGTTGGCACTGAGGAACACTATTTATTACACTGTAATTATTTTCAAAGGGAGAGAAACATTTATCTTGACCCTGATGAAATCAATATACAGAGGCACTATCTTTCATTCAAAACCCTTTTGCAATCCGATTCTGATAAAGTTTTGAGAAATTTAAGTAAGTTTGCATCACTTATCTTTAACAAATTCAGATGAAAAGATAGCCTGAACCATTTATACATTATGTCTATTTCGCACTGAACAAAATGTAACATGCTAACTAAGTTTTTAAAAAAAAACAAAATTACAAGTTAAATGAAATTCTTATTCTTAAACTGAAAAAAATAAGAAACATAATTGAAACGAGCAAAAGATCACTTACCTCACTTCGCTCTCTTTGTTTTGTCTGGACACCGTCTATCCGCACTCGCTAGGAATAAACAGCTCCCCGATTTCCACGCTTATTTCATGCACGTTTTAAAAATAACCTCAAACAGCTATCTATTTTTAGGAACACCTTATTCAAATGAGAGAAAATAATTGATTGTGTTGTTTTGTAACTGTATATAATAATATTTTAATCCATTGTTTCCCATTATTGTTTGACATTTATTTTTTTTGCTTTTTTTCCTGATTTCTCACCATCACGTACGCATGCGCTTTTTGTTACCTTGCCGTCTTACGATTTCGTACCCGGCAAGGTTGTACTAGAGGGGGAAAGAAGGGGGTAGTATGCATACATGTATGTCATTGAGATATATTGCAATAAGCATTCTCACAATGATACCTTGTCGACTTTCGTTTTCGTATCAGGCAAGGTATATAGAAAGGGGGAGAGAAGGGGAATACTCACCCCTCCTCTCTCTCTCTCTCTCTTTGGCAACATAGTAACGAATTATCTATTATTCTAAATATGATTGTGTCTTTACATGCATTAAAATTCCTTTGTAATAAATTATCTAATTGAATAATTAATAATGCCACGCAATCCTTTTTACTCTCTCTCTCTCTCATAAGTAACTATTATCATAGTGACTTTACATATTTGTTACTATCTAAATCTGTAAGAAAAGCATGCTTTTGTCGTTCTTTAATGTTATTGTTCACTTGTCTTTATTTGTGTAAAGTATGATGCAGAGACTGTATATATACAATAGGAATAACTGCTTGTTTTATGTTTTATAGCTGAAAACACTTAACAAAGAAATTATTTATCCAAAGGTTATTTTGTTGACATTAATATTTGCCAGCACATGTATTTATCTATTTTTTTGTTGTTGTTGTTGTCATTATAACGTTACATAAATTGATCATGCTAGGTTTAAGTGTGTGTGTGTGTGTGTGTGTGTGTGTGTGTTGAAAATAAACAATGTCTTTCTTGTATTTATTTATAAATTCAAAGGTGTAATCCCCCCACTCTGAACACAGCATGTCTGCTTTAAATAATTGAAAAATGCCTAACAAATTGATCTATGCTACAAATGAACTTAATCTTATTAAATAAGACCGGAAATTATTAACAAATATTATATATATATGTGTGTGTATAACCTATGTAAAACCCCATGTTGTATTAATGTAATACCTGGGTGAATAAAAGTTTTGTTCTGTTCTGTTCTGTTCTGTTCTGATCATTTATTTATCATGAAACAAACCGTAGTAGATGTTTGTATCAATAATTTAATCTCTTTATATCAATAATATAATTTCATTATAACAGTTTAAAACATATTTCTGTTGACTTAGAAGCTCGTAACAACTCATCCTAATATTTATACTATAATTTACAATAAATTTTACATGGGGTCCGTTTTAACCAAAGTGGCACCGTTTTGACTATAAATGGCACCGTTTTGACTATTTTGAATGAGGAGAGGAGGGGTCCGTTTTGACTTTTTTATGGGTCCGTTTTGACCAATTTGGCACCGTTTCAACTTGGGTCCGTTTTTACTTGGGTCCGTTTTGACTGGTAACCGAGTGAATATCATGTCTATGGTCTAAACGGGATAACTTTTTCTTTTTTATTTTATCTGTAATTAACGCATTCACAATTTCTTATCCTGCCTTCATACTTACACCTTTAAACAAATAATCAAAGGAGTAAACTAGATGATCCATGATAGGCGATACTAAGATTTTTTTTTATTCTGACAATGCATGTAAGATCTAGATCATAATAACTTTAATTCAACATGAACAAAAAAAATCACAAATAGGCCTATACCAGATATTTCTAAGACGGATATTTTGACTTTATTTTGTCAATTGAGGGACGTTAATTTTGACCGAAAATGAGGGACGAAGGACGGGAGTGTATTTGACTGAGGGATATTGTGGGTAGTAAACTGGAAGAAGGGCCGAGTTGATCATAATTACCTCCCCTGATAAATTCTTCTTTTGTAAACAACCATCACATATTAATGGTCGGTCCTAAACACAGGTGCTTGAAACAAACTTTTTTTATGTTCTATATGGGCTATATACTATAAGATATATAGGCCGATTATGTAAAATATTTGATTATGTGACTTGCGCCTGTGGTCCTAAATGGTCATGTGAAGCGGAAAATTGTGCCCTACACATAGTCATAGATCCAAGTGATTCTCCATCTGTTTCTGTATAGTACGATACGTTATAGTATTTTTTATCCCTAGACTGGGCTTTTACACAAGGGTACGGGAGCGCTGATCTAATCGCATAGATCTTAGCAGCCTCCGATGGCTGAATTGAACGCTTATGATTTCGCGTTTACAATGTTGTTGTCAGGCTATTCTAATCAATCACTGTCCAAATGAAATAAGAGTTTTTGCTGTACAGTTTTTCATAACATTCGGGAAAATCTTCCGAGTATCATACATGAATTTTTTTTTTGGTATCCCGTAAAGCTCATCGCTATAATAATGTTTCCCGAATGTTAGGAAATACTGTACATCTGACAAAAATCATTAGGAGTTTTATGTAGTGCACAATTTTCTGCTTCGCATGCGATATATCACATTAGAACTGGTGATGAAATTAATTGCAGTATTTTTCTTTTATGAATCGAGGCAAATTATGTTGGCTCAGTTACTGAGATAGCTTAACCCTTCACGAATATTGATGTACAAATTTATGATTTTTGAATATTAATTATCTGAACTTAAAAAATATATGAAATCGTGAATTTTTCTTTGCCAAACAGACTGTGTAGAAACTGAGCTACATTGTTGTATGAGCAAACTGGAGAGACCCTGATTAGACAGCTCCTATAGGATCAACTCGGCCTAATTACCAATTCGGCCCGGTCCAAGTCGTCCTACTAACCAGATCGGCCTGGTCCAACATGGCCTAATTTGATTATTATTATGATATGTACCATGATTATTGAGTTTTATATATATATACTCTATAGTTGTATTACTCAATATTATTTTTATCTGGCAGATGCGAAATTGAAATAGATAACTCAAACACACACAACACATCCAATCACACATACGCACACGTACAGGTAGGGATATAAAACAAATCAAAGAAATAGTAGAATTCATTTTTATTTGTACATTTGTGTAGATAAAGATTGATTAACTAATCATATTAACATACATCGCAATAATATATATACATTACGGAGAACAAATATTACATTTAAACATCACAAATATACCTAACGACCTAACAATGATATACACATATACAGAATATACAGAACAAACAATTCAGAATACAAAAATAGCGTCAAAACTACACAAAAATAAAATCACTATTATTATACACAACGACAAAACAATAATATATACACTATGTACAAGAATTTTTTTTTTTTTCTGTCTTGAAATGCCTGACTTGACTATTTGAGTTCACCATCGCTTCGAAAGTATTTCAGTCTTGAAATAGTATTTGACTTACAAATTTTGATAAATCTATTGAGAAAAATGTTTCATTAAAACATTCTTAATTTAATTTTATATAAGCCTATGGTACAGCATAGTTGCTGTATTTACATAGTATTAAAGAGACCATGCATGGTTACAGTGAATTGATTCTGCAAAACGAAACAAAAAAAGGTTAATTTTGTATGCAATATTGAACAGGCATAATATCGAGCAACTTTGAAGTATATTTTAAAGGAATACCATTCTAATGATCATGAAAGTGGTAAATTAATTTGCTATTTATTTTGAAGTTTAATACTCTTCTAATTAATAACTGTGTAACACTTTTATCATTTTTAGCACCTTTATCATTCGTTGAGAAATTTAAGGATGTTTGTCTCACGTAGGTGTTACCGGGAACACCTTGTATCATATATCATTACTGTAGGCCGACTTGGACCAGGCCAACTTGGACTAGGCCGATTAGGTTTTCAGGCCGAGTTGACCCGATACCCTGCTCTGCTTGCCAATGTGTCAAAATGAGTTTCTATGAAGTAAAGGGTTAAAATGACGATACCCTGCTCTGCTTGCCAATGTGTCAAAATGAGTTTCTATGAAGTAAAGGGTTAAAATGACTTCATATATCAAATGGTACTGTATGGCCAGACTGGTAAATATTCAACATTACATTTTTTTTTTTCCATTACAGATTCTTCAGCTATCATGTAAGAATAACTACTTATTGTGTAACTACATACATGTACAAGAATGGCTATGTGTGATTTGTAGTAGATAAAAAAAAAAAAAAATCCAGCCACAAGCAGGTTCAGTACTACAGACAGCCTGTCAGCCATGTCAAAGTTGAAGAATCCCCGAGTTGTGAAAGTGTTCTTCTCATCTCCATTTGGAGGAATGGAAGAGGAGCGAGAAGAGTTGACCCGCCGCTATTTCCCATCATTACATCATCTGTGTAATTCCCACGGGCTGCAGTTTGCGGCAGTTGACATGAGGTGGGGAATCACTTCAGAGTCATCAGATAACGCCCAGGTCATCAATATCTGTCTGAAGGAAATAGACCGATCAGATATGTTTGTTGGATTTTTCGGTCAGGTAATAAGAAAAGACATTTTACTTTTTATATTGTTTTTAACTCTTAAGGTAAGAAAAAGTGCTAAAATTTACAATAGGTTTCTTGCTGCCAACAGGATACAAACCCATGATCTTTGGATCCATAAACAATATGTTCTACCACAGAACCATGGTGCCCATAACATAATTTACATTGCAGATTTTTTTCATTTGATAATTCATAAATGACCAGATAGTAAACTAAAGAATACAAGTTTAGATTGATCTCATGACTTTAGTCCTATGACTTTAGTACCATGACTTCCATCTCTGTCTCTCAGCCCCTCACCGCTGTGGGTTCGAATCCCGGTATGGACTTCGGATTTTTCATGTGAGGAAGCCTTCCAGCTGGCTTGCAGTAGGTCGGTGGTTCTACCCGGGTACCTCTGTGTACTCGGGGTCTTCCTCCACCTGTAATTAGCTGGACGTCGCTATATATGATTGAAATACTATTGCAGCGACGGTAAACCCCAACACAACAACAACAACCATCTCTGTCATTTTATCAGCACTGCTCACCAATTTCTTTGCAGTTGTTACTACATGTATAGCTGGTATTCAGTCACATTCCTATTACCTTTTAATGTTGAAATTTCCTATGGATTTCAGGGGGAAAAAGCAAATGGTTCAATTTGGCTCAAAGAAAAGATAATAAACTTATAGGCTAGCTTTCCCCTCATACTGGAAGAAAAAATCCCAACTGGAAAGGCCTCTTCTCAAACACAAACACACACACAAATCAAATCAGTGATATCTTCCATGATCATCATTTAGTATTCTGTTCATTACAATTTTATGGTTCTTATACTTATGGCAGTGATAATTTTTTATGAACAGTATTAAAGAGTTAATTTTTATACTTTTTTTACCAGAGATACGGATGGCATGGGGCCAATGATAGTACTCTGCAGGACAACTTTAACAATGCTGCTGGACGCTATCCGTGGCTTGACAACTTCAGGGATAAGAGTGTTACTGAGCTGGAGTTCCTACATGGCTTCCTAAACAATCCTGGTCATCTACCTGCTACCCTGTACTTCAGAGATAAGGTGATTCTCTTTCTATTTGTGTTGCTTTTAATTTTAAAATATGAAGTATATATTAAATACATTAATGCTGATTTTTCTTAAAGGGTATTTTTACTAAAGATGAAATCTTGCTTTTTAAAAGGATATAAGATAAAACTAGCATGTTAGAGATATTCCGCTGTCAGTCCAGAATTGTGATATGACTTACCGGTAGTTTAAATAATATCAGTAATGCAGAATATTAACCCTTTATCTCATATAGACTCATTTTTACACATGTAAACATCGCAGACCCAGATCTGACAGCCTTTGGAAGATGCTGTCTGATCATGGTCTCCTCTGTTTGCACATACTGTATTGAAGCTTAGATTCTTCACAATCTGCATTGCAAAGAAAAATCCATTGTTTCATCTACCGGTAAAATTTAAAGTTCTGTCAATTGATATTCATCAAGTCATAAATTTGTACATGGATATTCATGAGGTCACGTGTTAACCATCATATTGTTTTTCTTTGTCTGTGACAAGATAACTGAACTCTGATTACCGAAATAGAGAATTGATATACATGTATATATTGTATTTTTGTTTTATTTTTAATTCTTTGATAGTCCTATGATGACTATCAAAGAGAGGAAGGACAGAAGAAAGGAGATAAAAAGCAAGTTTTTAAGTACTCGGCAGAAAGTGAACTGTCAACGGAACTGATGGATGACCTGAAACGCAGAGTATGGGAGCAACGAGACAAGGTAATTGTTTTAATAGGCTAGTAGGAAAAGGAAAACCAATAGGAAAAAGACAACCACTGTATTTTGGTTTTCTGATGGAAATTGACTTGATTTAGTGAGAGTTAACTATGTTATCTGTCATCTCAGAGCAGATACACTTGCTGATATACTTTTGTTTACAGTTAATATGTAACCTAAATATGACTTAGTCATTTAAAAGAAAGCACCTTTTTTTCCAGCAATGTGAAGAAACCATACTTTATCACATACAGTAGAACCTCGCCAAACTGAACATCATTAAACCAATTTCCTCGCCATTTCAAAGTTTATTTTAGGTCCCGATTTCTTCCCTTATTATTTTAACTAAAAATAAAATGTTTAATCCAAATTCCACTATTTCGAAGTAAAATCCCGGTCCCAAGGTCGCAGTTCATGTATATTTTTTAATTTTTATTTCGAATGTCAATTTTCATACATTTTCATGAACCAATTGTCCTTCTCATCATTCGTATCCGGTCAGTAACCTAGATTGTTTTGTGGCTGCAGCTGGAGTGATGGCTCAGACAAGTTTTTCACACCTCTTTTTGAGAGTGGATTGGGCAATGTGTGTCCAACCGGAAATGTTGATTAATGCTAATCAAAGTCTGATAGGTTACATAATATTCACGTGCCAGCAGATGAACCCATGTGTCAGATCTTGAATACATTCCATATCATCGCGTTTGTTAACTGTATGCGATGCTACCTGAAGCAGCAGATCGATGGTAAAAATATGTATCACTATGTTAACATGTTTGAACGATTATGTTAAGCAGAAACACCGCAGTAGATTATGTAATATTTTTATTACTTTTCATAACATAGAATTTAGATCTATACACGTAATAGGTTGTTTTTACGGCAGAACGATTTCCACGATCTGCACTGGTAATGAAAACACAGACATGCACGCACAGAAACTATAATTTCCATCGAACTTTTAATCCGAATAATCGTTATTTCGAAGTTTTATGCTTGGTTCCAAGGACTTCGGTTTAACAAAGTTCTACTGTATAGTTTTCTCTTTATTTAACTAGAATCTGTTGTGGTAACAAGCCCAGTAAAGGTTGATAATTTAACATATGTTGCACCTGTCATTACAGAGCCTTGGTGTTTACATGGACTACAAAACCCCTGCAGAAGTAAGGAAACATTTTGCTATAACCTCATCCTTGTTCTTCATTGTTAACATACACAGATTGTAAGACATCTCATTGATGTTCAGTATGACAGTACATGAATATGTCGTAGCTGCTTTGTTGGGTGTATCAATATAAATCTTTAATCTGTGATCCAGTGCTACTAAACTGCAGAATTTATATTAAACCTTGTTAAGCACAATGTAAACAGGACATCATTCAAATGCGTTCAGTCTTTTTTAGAGTTCTTAGACAGAAGGCCAGTCACAACAATAAAATGGATCCACTTTCCAATCAACACAATTTGTTTACCACATGTCACCCATTATCACCTAGTTTGGTCCCCTGCAGAATTGTTTGTTTGGTTCCAGGCTGCCAAGACCATGTATACCATCATACTCACCTATATGCAGGATGTCTTACTGGCAGACTTGAGACTTGGGTCAAAATCTAGAAGGGAGGAACTGCTGAGCCAGCATGATGCCTTCTTGGCCAGTCGCTGCAATATCTATGTCCATGGGGAACAGTATCTAAAACTCCTGGATAAGAATCTAATGGCTGGTATGTCTTATCTGTCAGTAATTTTATATATCTGTTTCAAATCAAGCTTATTGTTATTTTATGCTGGAGTTTACCATCACTGCAACAGTATTTCAGTCACGTCCAGGTACTTACTGTTACAGATGGGGGAGGACCCTGCATGCACAAAGGTACCTGGGTAGAGTCACAACATACCGCAAACCTATTGGAAGGCTTCCTTACAATTTAGTTACATGAAAATTCCAATTGACCCTGCCAGGACTCTAACCCAAATCCGTGAGGGGTTATGTGATAGTAAGCCATTCATATGGAGACAACCATGTGGTGGCTGGTGCCTAGTTATTGTAAGATTTATAGATATTGTTCTATAATCTGATAATAGGCACAAACATCAAGTTTCTCTTCCATCACTTGTTGCAGAAATTAGCATTTGATATAAAAGGTGTTTAAACCTAAGAAATGCTGCCAACAATACTTAGTGCTTAATAATACATTGTACTTAATATCTGAAATTAGGTAAGAACACAATCCGTCATACTTGTTTCGCAAAATATATAAGACAGTGACTTAAAGTTAACATAGGTTGTTACCACACTGACAAACAACATCTGTGAATAAATGATATATTTTTGTATGGTATTTGTGTTTGGTTACATTTCAAAGTACATGTATTTTAAGTATTTCTGTATTTTACTTAGTGTTCAGATTGGTTCCAGTGGTCATGTTGTTAGAATCTCTGCCCCGGAGTCAGAAGGTCGAAGGTTTGATCCCCGGCTGTGATATACCAAAGTCATTAAAATAGTACTGGTATAGTTCCCTTGCTTGGCACTCCACATATAACGGTGCTTCCAAGACAGGTTGGTCTGGTGTCAGGATAATGTGACATGGTGTGGTTTCATACTACATGCCTACAACCTGATACTGCAGTGTGGTAGCACTATATCTGTCTCAAGTAGATACATGTATAGTCTCCAAATGACTGATATACTTGGTGGTAAACCCAATAAGTAAACTAACAAACTTTGTGTTAAGTGTTGATGGGATTTTAACTATTCCTGTTTGTGTTACTAGTGCGGAAGCAGCCAGTGTTGGTGACTGGAGAGGCTGGAAGTGGCAAGTCAGCCTTGTTGTGTAACTGGATCTCCGCACTGAGGCAGGGAGACTGGTCAGCCTACGTCATTGTATACCACTTTATAGGATTTGCAGATGGCAGCACAGGTACTGTAAGCTTGTTTCTAATTTAATTGTTTATCCCTTAACTTCACATGGACTCATTTTGACACATTGGTGAACAGGGCTGACCCAGATCAGGGTCTCCTCTATTTGGTCATACAATTTGAAGCTCACATTCTTCACAGTCTGTATGGCAAAGAAAAAAAAATCCATTGTTTCGTATACCATTTAAAGTTCCGCAACTCATACTCAGCATGTCATAAATAAAATCATAAATTTGTACATGAATAATCATGAAGTAGAAGATTAATGCCACTGTACTCCATGTTATAGTAAAGGTAAGTCTTATCAGATGGAAAGCTGTTTTCAGTCTGATCAGACTCGAATTCCTCCAACAATACTTAGTGCTTAGTAATACTTAAATTCTTAAACTAAGTAGATACACATTCCACCATTCCTGTTTTATAAAATATTTTAAAAAATATGACTAAGCTGAAATCAATTATTACCTTTAAAGCTAATAATATTTGTTAAGAAATGAAATATTAAGGTATTTTTAAAAGAGAAACAAGAATAATGAAATTCACCATTAAGTATTGAAGTATTACTTAGTTCTTAGAATTGTTGGTGGAATTCCACCCAGATATAAAAGAACTGCTTTCTTATCTCAGAAGTACTGATGAATAGGCACATGTAGCAGCATAAAACCAGGCTCAGATTCTATTAACAATACTTAAAACTAAAGAATTCTTAACCCTTTCCCTCATATAGACACACTCAATAGGCACCACATAAAGCCTGATCTGCAGAAAACCAAACTCAAACCTTACCAAATTTAATTGTAAAATCCTCATTACCAGACCACTGAGGAGCAGCGAACAGCATAAAACCTGATCAGCCTGCGAGTTACTCGCAGGCTGATCTGGTTTTATGCTGTTCGCATAGGTCTTTTCATGGTATCCTCTATGAGGGAAAGGGTTAAATTAGTTAGATATGCATCCAAACATTCCTGTCCAATAAATATTTAAGAACATGACTAAGTTGACATAAATTATTACTTTAATAACTGACAATATTTGTCAAGAAATCAAATATTTTGGTATTTTTATTAGAGAAACAACAGTGATGAAATTCGCCCCAAAGTATTAAAGTATTACTTAGCACTAAATAGAGTTTTACCAGATATGCCTATAAGGTACTCCTTCAGAGTTTAGTTTTAGATTACATCAGTTACGAAGTAATTAAGATACTGACTCAAATGTATATACATGTAATCAGTATGAGAAAGATCATCAAAACTGAAAATGGATGATGAAGATGGGAATATGCATAAGGCTGATTTTAACACTGGCTTAAACTGTTCCAGATATCAGCAGCATACTGGCACGTCTTGTGGAGGAGTTTGAACATGTTTGCTCCTCTATGGTGGATGGAACCTCCAGGTCCCTCCCGACTGAAGATCTGAAGCAGGATACCATAGATGATATCAGGGGACAGATGCAGAGACTGTTAGAGGTCATGGATAAACTGGCTGGTCTTGGGAAAACACCAGTACTGGTGTTGGACGGATTGGATAAAGTCACTACCACTAGTAAAATACAAAAGGTACAGGAATAATTATCTTATTACTGATTATGATCCTGTTTTTTTGTTGTTGTTGTTTTTTTCTTGCTAGATTGCCTTATTTTTATGTGTAGTTTCAGACACATTGGTGTCATATTTTGTGTGTTACTGTATTTATACACAAATCACTAACTCACTTTAACCAGTGAAATACAATTTGTAGTTCAAAGTCATTTTCATTCTGAACTTGTTATACATGTATGAAGGCAGAATGGCGAAGTAAATACATAATTTTTCACTTGATATTTGGTTGTCTGTTTGAATAAAATAAAATTATGTTTCTCCTGATACTCTGATACCCACAAATGCCACAATTAATATCAAAGAAGGCCTGTTAAAATTGATATAAAAATAATTGCAAAATGATCAATATTGAAAATAGATTTATTTCTGGACCCAGGTGCTGTTCTGGTTGCCTAGCAACTTCCCCTCCACGTGTCAGGTTGTGGTCTCCAGCCTCAGTAAGGACCAGGCTACTATAGAGGAGCTGAAATCCCGGGGGTACACCCTGCTGGAGATACAGCCCCTGGCGAATGACAACAAGAGGGACATGTGTGTGGTACGTACAGGGAGGAGGGCTTTCTCTCCTGTGATCAAGGATGTATACCTTCTGGTGCAGTTCTTGTGTGGCTTGATGACTCTTCTTGAAAGTACCGTAACAGGGCTGTAAAAAAAAATTTTTTTTTTGTTTTGTTCAATTATGTTACTCTATGTTTCAATTTATGTATTATTTCTTAACCTGCATTTATAAGGTATTAGTTAAACTTCTGAGATTTTTTAATAGGGTGACTTCTGGTGTTTCTTTTACCCTTTTAATACATGTTTTCAAACACCCTATAATTTTTTCTTAAACGAAAGAAAGGAAATCCTGCAAATAAAGGTCTTAGATAGCACCGTGGTCCAGTGGTAATTAATGTACCAGGAAGTGGGGCCAAGGATTCCCAGGTACAAAGCACTGGTTTAACACAGGAACTGTTTAAGTTTGAAAAGCAGCTTTTCTTAATGAATTTGTAAGATGTAATGGTTAAAACACCTAACAGACGTGGTAAGGACAAACATTTTTTGTTGAATTATTTCAATTAATGAAACATTTTTTTTTGTAAATTATTTCAATGACCCTTTCAGCAGGATAACTAATTGCATTTTTTTTTTGCTCACCTGAGCACAACATGCTTAAGGTGAGCTATTTGGATCACTCTCCATCCATTGTCTATAATTTGCTTTAAAAGATATCTCCTCTGAAATCACTGGTTAGAACTTGAGGAAACTTGGCATGAATCATCCTTGG